>QNUK01000328.1:732500-792256 GCA_013621035.1 Clarias magur | reverse complement strand
TCGTTCACTCACTCACTCACTCATCATCTATACCGCTTAATCCTGTATTCAGGGTCACAGGGGGCGGAGCCTATCCCAGGAGACTTAGGGCACATGGCAGGGTACATCCTGGACAGGGTGCCAATCCATCGCAGGGCACAGACACACACACACATACACTCACTCATTCACACACTGCGGGCAATTTGGGAACGCCAATTAGCCTAACCTACATGTCTTTAGACTGTGGGAGGAAACCGGAGAACCCGGAGGAAACCCACCAAGCACGGGGAGAACATGCAAACTCCATGCACACAGAGACGGGAATCGAGCCTGGCTGGGAATCGAACCCGGACCCTGGCGGTGCAAGGCAACAGTGCTAACTGAATCTCGTTCATCTAAACAAATTTTTTTATTTTTTATTTTGAGTCATTTAGTTCATTTCGTTCTTTTGATCAGAAATAAAATAAAATGTTACATTTTCAATAAACAGACCCCCAACACGTCTACATACACACTTTGTCTATAGTTCCAGTAATGAAAATATTACTGTGCAGCTAAGGACATATTATAAACAGAATGAGCAGCTCACCGTCATATCTTCTGGTTCGAGTTGTTTGTTCTTTTGAATCTATTGCACTTCATAGAGTCTATGGGAGTCACGTGACAAAAGAACGAACGACTCGGACCAGAAGATATGACGGTGAGCGGCTCATTCTGTTTATAATATGTCCTTAGCTGCACAGTAATATTTTCATCTCGGACGGAGAGCCTCTATTCGGGAAACTGGTGTGTGTGTATGTGTGTGTGTGCATCTTTTATTTTGTGTGTGTGTATGTGGGTCAACTTTCACACACACACACACACACACACACACACACACACACACACACACACACACAAATACAAAAAAAAAAAAGATGCGCACACGTGGTCACAGTGTTATAGTAAACAATACATGTGCACATGGATGTTGACTATACGAGTGATGCAAGCGCACTGAGACCGGGCATAGCAGACGTTTACCCACAATTCTGCAGCGCGAGAGAGAGACGAACTGTTGGCTATGTTGTAATCATGTGACTCTTGGCGTCAAAACAAGAAGTGCATGCATGATACATGATACTCGGTGATACTTGGTACTCAGATATCAAGACTCATTTATCAAGCCAAAATTTATTTTAAAATGTTTCTCTTCTTGCGGAACGCTCGCAAACTGGATTACTCGCAGTCCGAGGTTCCACTATATTCTGATTTTCCTTGTTTTGGCTAGCTTTTACCAGCTTATGTGCTTATTGCTTTTCAATGTCACTCACATAGTTTAGTTTAGCACACTGTAAGCCCTAATGCTCAAAGTAATTAAATACATTGAGTACTGTTAACTTAAATAATTGAAAGAGTAATAATTTTGAGTATTCAGAACTTTTTGGTATTTATGAGTTTGTAGAAATGACACTGTTAAAGCCATAAAGAACATTTATAATAATTTTTTATAATATTGAATTTCATTATTACTTATATGTAAATGTTGTTTGATATCATTTTGCATATTTGTGTCTATTGGCTTACGTAAAGTTCATAGGTCAATTTCATATGTTTACGGAAGCAACCGTTAAGAGTTTAAATCATTCTAAGAAGGAAGGACTCGGTGTTACACAGTCTTTTGACCGTTCTTTGAAACCATATTTAATTTGAAGCTTGAAAAGGTGTAAATAGTTCTTAAGTTTAATTTGTTGAGTGTCTTGTATCCAGACAAACAAAGATTAAACTGGTACACTACAAGTTTTGTGGTTTTACACGTCAAATCCAGTCCTTGTGCCAGTCCTTATGGGAATGCCGAAGAACAGAAAAATATAGATCGCCATTACATTTAAGTCAAAAGACTTCTTACATTGGAACTACACGAAGTGGAAACTGGATTGCCAATTTTGATGCTACACTTGTTATCGAACAAGATTTACGCATTATGGACATTGCGAGATGAGCGAAACAAGCAAGGTGCATGTGCGGAATTATCGCGACGGATGAAAGTGAAAGTAGGTCAGAACAGCGCACGGACTTCTCGTGATATTCTGGTCATTTAAGGATATTTAAACTTCTGCAGTTTAAAATATTGTCTACTAGTGAAAGTAATATTATTTCTGGTGCAGTTTGCAAAATCATTGTTCCGGAATTATTGTTGAATCATGGATGATGCAACTGCTCAGATGAGAGTGACCAAAAGAGGGCGGTCAAGGACATGCATAAAGTGTAAGAGGAGCGTCTGGACAGGCTCATTAATTTGAGAAAGTCAAAAATGGCTCAAATTACCATTCACATGAAAGAGATTTAGAGCTTAGAATTAGAGCTACAAACAGCAATTGCAATTTCTGATTCAAAGCTCAAAGTTTATGGTGTATATGACAATTCTGTGGAACCAAAGCATCCAGTTGGTCAAGGATATCTGGGACTAAACGAAAATCCTGATGATGGAGTCTCTGATGTTCAATCTGTAACCAGGCGAAAGCAAAAGCCTACAGCTGGGCATGTCATTCAGAATATTGCTAAATCTGAGGATTCAGACCAAAGCTTGTTTCAAATAATGAAAAGGCAGAATGACATCACAGAAATTATGGTGAAGCAACAAAATTTATCTCAGCTTCCTCAAAGAGATGTTCCAGTTTTCAATGGTGATCCTATTAACTTTAAATTCATTCCTACGAGCCTTTGACAATGCTATTGACAATAAAACTGAGAATGTTAAGGACAGGCTGTTCTATTTGGAGCAATATACCAGCGGTGAACCACAAGACCTGGTAGAGAGTGCAGGAGGTGGATACAAGGAGGCAAGAAGATTACTGCAACATCATTATGGTGATGAACTTAAAATTGCTTCAACGTACATTGAAAAGGCATTGAAATGGCCTCAGATCAAGTCAGAAGATGGGAAGATGCTGAACGCATATGCTCTTTTCTTGACTGGATGCCACAACACTATGCAGGATGTGAATTACATGGCTGAAATGGACAAACCTACTAATATGAGTGTTGTCATCTCCAAACTCCCATACAAGATTAGAGAGAGTTGGAGAAATGTTGCATATGACATTCATGAAAGGTCTGGCAGAAGAGCCAGGTTTTCAGACGTGGTGGATTACATTGATCGTCAAGCCAAAGTAAAAAATGACCCACTGTTTGGAGACATTCAAGAGTTAACTGTTGCAAATGCTGGGAAGAAAAGCCAGCCTCCTGACTTGAGGTACAAAAAGGTACCTCCAAAGGTAGTAGTAGTACAGGTACTAGTAGTAGATGTATGTGAAGTGATAAGTTCTTTGAGATGGTGATGCCCCTCCCTATCTCAAAGAACTTATCACTTCACATACATTTTCACGAAGCCTCCGCTCTGTCTCAGGTCATCGTCTGAAACCTCAGAAGACCAAGCTTATACCATGGGAGATCGGGCTTTTTGCTCGGCGGCACCTAGACTGTGGAATGCTCTCCCTGAGTATCTGAGGATGCCACAGACTGTTGATGATTTTAAATCTGGTCTTAAAACTTACCTTTTTATTAGAGTTTTTGAGCAGAAATAATTTGTAGCACTTTGAGATTTGCCTCAAATATAAAGTGCATTATAAATAAAATGTATTATTATTATTATTATTAGTTTTGTCACGAGTGTCTGTACCGAACATATGAAACAAGTTGAGACAAAGAAAGAAACAAAACCTCAACGTGACAAGATAGCTTGTGAAGCATGTACATTCTGTCAAAAGAACCATGCTTTGAATTCATGTTTCAAGTTTAAAGAGCAAGAACACAAGGACAAAATTAAGTTTTTGAAATCAAAAGGACTATGCTATGGATGTCTCATACAGGGGCATTTAAGCAAAAACTGCAAGAAAAGACTTACTTGTCAAGAATGTTCTAAAATGCATCCAAGTATTTTGCACATTCCTAATAAGAACAGTTTTAGATCCAGTAGTAGTGATGAGAATGAATCCAAAGCAAGCTTATCTTCGGTAGACCATGGGGACAGAAACAGTGAATGTATCCTAGCCATAGTCCCAGTGAAGATTAAGTCAAAGAAATGTGAAAGTTATAAAGTCATATGCCTTCACTGACCCAGGAAGTTCTGCAACCTTTTGCACAGAGGGGTTAATGCACAAAGCAATAGAACCATGGCAAGTAATAAATAGCGAAGGAAATGGACCTTGCTATTAGGACAGCATTGGGATGGATAGTTAATGGGCCTTTACGAACTGACGTGAACACAGAATCAGACCAGGTGAGAGCTTCAAGTTTCACTGTGAACAGGATTACGGTTGTAGACATTGAAATGCTGTTGGTAGAGCAATTCAATGCAGACTTCCCTGAATGCAATTACAGTAACAAACCAGAAATGTCGCAAGAGGATAAGAAATTCATGAATTCTGCTGAACTGTAAGAGGTGGTTGCCTAGTTACGGGCTCCCGGCCAGTGGGGGCGCTGTGGGAGCCATTTACCTTAATTCAATAAAAGAAGAAGAAAGGCTGGGTTAGGTAACAGCAGCCATTACCCCAGCCGAAGCAAAAGCTAAAAGCTAAAGCCGCTAATTGTAAACCCGAGTGCGGGATAGCCTTGTCCGACACGCATGTGAGTATTTAATGGATTTAAAAATGTGTGTTTGTGTAAAGCCCGCCAAGGCATGTATATCATACTTGGCTTTGCTTATTTTACATTCACGGCATCCCTCCTGCTGTGGTTATGTTTTTTTTCTTGTGTTCTTGTTTTGTGTGTGTGTGTGTGTCCCGGGAGTCGGCGTGAGTGACGGCGGTTCCTCCGGGATTACCTTCACCATTAAAGGAGACGTCGCTCGTGGAGGACATCTGGCGCGGAGCGGGACGGTCTCCGAGCTTATTTATGTTTGGACTTGCGTGAGAGCAGAGCAAGGCTCGTCCCGGGACGACATCGCCGTTATAAAACTTTGTGTGGAAAAGAGCTCAGAGACTCGGGGTGTGTGTGAGTGTGAGTGTAGTGTATGATATTGGGAGCGAACGGAGTGACACTGTAAATAAATGTATATACACTTTTGGCTACATAAATCTTGATCTCTGGTGGTCCTTATCCTCCCCATATTCTACTAACGGCAAGTTATTATTTTTATTAATAGTAGCGTGTTTGTTACAGAACAATCAATCCAGTATAAAGATGGACATTATTGTATTGGATTACCCTTTAAAAATTATCTTGTCAAGCTTCCTAACAACAGATGCATAGCAGAGCAAAGAGCCATTGGTCTTAAAAGGAAACTCATTAAGAACCCAAAGTTTTATGAAGACTACAAGGCTTTCATGTCAGACATAATTAACAAAGACTATGCAGAAAAAGTGCCTTCTGAACAGCTGGAACTCCCAAACAGAGTGTGGTACATCCCACATCATGGTGTCTATCACCCTAAAAAGAACAAAATTAGAGTTGTTTTCGACTGCACAGCATCCTACCAGAACTTCTCACTGAATGGGCAACTAATGCAGGGACCTGATCTGACTGACACCCTCATTGGTGTACTGAATCATTTCAGACAATAACCAGTCGCTATCATGGCAGACATTGAATCAATGTTCTACCAAGTGAAGGTCCCAGAGGCTGATGCAGATCTTTTGAGATTTTTGTGGTGGCCTGAAGGAGATCTTAGTAAGCCTACTGCAGAATATAGAATGACGGTGCATCTGTTCGGAGCAACTTCGTCTCCCAATTGTTCATGCTTGGCATTACAAAAGACTGCAATAGATGCAAAAACAGAGGCAACAGCAGAAGCAGTCGATACTGTTCTGCAAAACTTTTACATGGACGATAGTTTGAAATCGGTAGCTTCTGAGGAAGTAGCAATTAAACTAAAACAAAGTCTGATATCGGTGTGCTCTAAAGGTGGATTCCACTTGACAAAGTGGGTGAGTAGGAGCAGAGCGGTCCTCTCAGCATTACCAGAGAAGGAACAAACCAAACAAGTCAAAGACTTAGATTTCAACAAAGGCAATCTACCAGTCGAAAGAGCTCTTGGTATACGGTGGTGTATGGAGACAGATACATTTAGATTTACCATAAATGTACAAGAAAGATCTATTACTTAAAGAGGAATACTTTCAGTGGTGAATTCTATACACAATCCTCTTGGTCTGGTAGCACCCTGTATCCTTCCAGCGAAGCTTCTTCTAAGACAGTTGTGCCAGGACAAGGGGGCTGGGATCAGAATATTCCAGAGAAACAAGCACAAAAGTGGTTAATGTGGCAAAAGGACATAGAACAATTGTCAAACGTCAGTGTAAGGAGATGCTTCAAGCCAACTTTGGTCCTACCATGTCTGCTCAATTTCATCATTTCGCCGACGCAAGTGAAATTGCCTATGGCACAGTCTCTTACCAGTTGCTGACAAATGAGAGTGGAGAAAAGCACTGTTCGTTTGTAATGGGTAAAGCAAGAGTCGCACCACTGAAACAAATAACAATCCCCAGAATGGAGCTGACTGCAGCCGTTGTTGCAGCAAGGATGGACAGAATGTTAAGATAAGAACTTCAGCTGCAACTTGAAGACTCTATGTTTTGGACTGATCGCCTCACAGTGCTTCAATGCATTGAAAATGAAGCCTCACGGTTTAAAACATTTGTTGCCAATAGAATTTCCTTTATTAGAGAAGCTTCAGAGCCCTTTCAGTGGAAATATGTTGGTACCTTATTAAACCCAGCAGATATAGCTTCCAGAGGGATCAAAGTCGAAAAATTTCTGAAAAAAGAAAGTTGGTTAAAAGGCCCAGAATTTCTTTGCAAAAACAAAAGTGAATGGCCAGTGCGACCAGATCAGGCAGGTAAAGTGGAGCTTAAATTGAAGAAATCAGCTGTAGTAAATTGTGTCGTGGCTACTGGAAAAGAGAAACCTCTTTCAAACTGATTGAGTATTACTCAGAGTGGTTCAAATTAAAAAGGGCAATCGCTTGGATGTTGCGGCTGAAGTTACTATCAAAAAAGAGACGAGAGATTCAAGCTCTGACTCAAACCGAAAATGATCCAAACAAACAGCAAGCCTATTTGGAAAATCAAATGCTCAAGCTGAAAAAGACTGATTGCAAAACCTCTTTCAGTTGAAGACATTCAAAGTGCTGAATTGAGTTTAATCCGCTATAGCCAAAGACAGATATTTCTTGATGAGTTCAAGTCATTAAGAGTAGCCATGTCAGACAAAGTAGTCCTCTGTACAAGCTCTACTCAGTAGTCCAAGAAGGTATACTGCGAGTAAGTGGTCGCTTGAATCAGTCTGCAATGCCAGAAACTGCTAAGCATCCTGCAATTCTGGATAAAAAGCAGCACATAACCTTGTTGATTATGAAAGACATACATAAAACCTCAGGCCATAGTGGTAGAAATCGGATTCTTTAAAAATTACAAAGTAAATTCTGGGTTGCAGCTGCCAATGCAGTCATAAGAAAGCTGATTTCCAAATGCACCGTATGTAAAAGGTTACATGCCAAAGTCAGTGAACAGAAAATGGCAGATTTGCCAAGAGATCGTCTTTTGCCGGATGATGCTCCCTTTACACATACAGGTGTGGATTATTTTGGTCCCTTCCTGATAAAACGAGGACGCAGTCTGGTGAAAAGGTATGGAGTGCTATTTACATGTTCAACTGTAAGAGCAGTTTATATTGAAGTGGCCAACAGCCTCGATACCTCGTCATGCATAAATACCATAAGACGTTTCATCTGCAGGAGAGGACAAGTGTCTACGATCCGATCGGACAATGGTACAAACTTCGTTGGAGCTGAAAGAGAGCTTAAAGAAGCTATCCACGATTTAGATCAGTCCAAAATAAGTGACGTTCTTGTCCAAAAGGGAATTAAGTGGATTTTCAATACTCCGACGGCATCCCATCAGGGAGGAGTATGGGAAAGACAAATTCGCACAGTTCAGAAGGTTTTGAATTCAGTGTTGAACCAACAGCTATTAGACGATGAAGGGCTTTGCACCATTTTATGTGAAGTGGAAGCCATTATCAAGGACCGACCGATTACAAAAACATCGGATGATCCAAACGACCTAGAGCCATTAACTTCGAATCATCTTCTGCTCATGAAAAAAGAACCAGACATGTCCCCAGGAGTGTTCGGGAAAGAGGACTGTTATTCACATAGGCGATGGAGACTAATTAAATATATGGCAGACCTCTTTTGGTCTAGATGGTCTACAGAATACCTGCCGCTACTGCAAGAGCGGCAAAAGTGGCAGAAGCTGAAACGAAATGTAATACAGTTGAACCTTGGATTACGAGCATAATTCATTCTGGAAGTGGGCTCGTGTTCCAAAACACTCGTAAACCAAATCATCATTTCCCATAAGAAATAATGAAAACTCTTAATTATTCGTTCCACAGCCCCAAAAAATAAATACATAAAAATAATTAATACAACCTATAAAATGAAAATAAAACAAATTAATCTGCACTTTACCTTTAAAAAAAAGTACAAACGAATCCCGACAGATAAGTGTTTCCGTTGGGGCGCGCAGGCTCCGTGTGTGTGTGTGTGTGTGTGTGTGTGTGTGTGTGTGTGTGTGTGTGTGTGTGTGTGTGTGTGTGGAAAAAGCCCCTTCCCTCACCTGGTTTTACACAGTAACAATCCTTCTCCCTCTCCCCACCTCACTTTTTTAAGTTTCACAACAAACACACACACACACACACACACAACAGAAACACAGTTTTAACAGGAAAAAAAAATCTCTCTGACACTGGCGTGTGCGCATACTAAGGAAATAAATTCAATTCAATTCAATTTTATTTGTATAGCGCTTTTAACAATTTACATTGTCGCAAAGCAGCTTTACACAATCACAAGAAGTAAGTTTGTATGAAATGTGAATGTGTATGAATCAAAATGATAAGATTGTCCCTCATTGATTGAATCACTGCTGTAAAGTAAAAAAACAAACAAACAAATGAACCAGCACCTTACCTTTGAAAAGACAGAGCAGAGCTTCTGTGTGTTTGTGAAGCCGGGGAGGGGGTGAAAAGGCGAGAGAGCTTCAGGGTATGTGTGTGTGTGTGTGTGTGTATGTGTGTGTGTGTGTGTGTGTCGGTGTCAAATTACGCGCGCACACGCATAAGAGACTAAAAGAAAGAGGGAGATGTTGATTATACAAGTCGAGCAGAGACGAGCAGAGTTTCTGTGTTCGGATGGGGGGTGGGGGGGTGAAAAGGTCAGAGAGTGCCGCTCGGTGTCAAAATAAGAGTCGCATGCGTGATACATGATACTCGGTGCTCGTAAACTAATACTTGCTCGATTTCTGATTAAAAATTTATTAAAAATCTTTGCTCAGTTTGTGGAACACTCGTAAACCACGTTACTCGCAATCCAAAAAGGTTCCACTGTCCCTGGAGACATTGTTCTCATTGTAGATAATTCGGCTCCAAGGAATTGTTGGATTATGGGAAGAATTCTCAGGACCCTACCAAATGCTTCTGGTATTGTTCGACGTGCTTGTGTTCAGACAAAAACCGGTCAGTTGGAAAGACCAATAACAAAACTCTGCTTATTGCAAGAAGCAGAAGAAAACTAAGACTTTACATAAAGACTCTAATTCATGGAAACTGTGGTCTTTCAAATTATGGTTTGAGGTATAGAGAGTAATTATTAAGGATACATTTGAGTTTTGAAGGAAGGTAATTGTTATGCTCCAAGCATAGACAATTAGGGGCCGGAGTGTTAGAGCCATAAAGAACATTTATAATAATTTTCTATAATATTTAATTTCATTATTACTTATATGTAAATGTTGTTTGATAACCTTTTGCATATTTGTGTCTATTGGCTTACGTAAAGTTCATAGGTCAATTTCATATGTTTACAGAAGCAACCGTTAAGAGTTTAAATCATTCTAAGAAGGAAGGACTCGGTGTTACACAGTCTTTTGACCGTTCTTTGAAACCATATTTAATTTGAAGCTTGAAAAGGTGTAAATAGTTCTTAAGTTTAATTTGTTGAGTGTCTTGTATCCAGACAAACGAAGATTAAACTGGTACACTACAAGTTTTGTGGTTTTACGCGTCAAATCCTTTGTGCCAGTCCTTATGGACTATCGAGAGCATCCTGAGCAGCTGCATCACTGTCTGGTTTGGGAACTGCACCACATCGGACCGCAAGACCCTACAGCAGAGAAGATCATCGGGGTCTCTCTTCCCTCTATCGAAGACATCTACACCACACGTTGCATTCGCAAAGCCACCAGCATTGTGGCTGACCGGACACACACACTTCACCCTCCTGCTATCTGGAAAAAGGTACCGAAGCATTCAGTCTCACATCCAGACTGTGCAACTGCTTTTTTCCTCAAGCCACTCATCTCCTCAACAAAAGGGTCTAGACTGATAAATACACACACACACACACGCACACACACACAATCACTCAACTAAACTCAACTACCTCAGAACATTGAGACTGGACTGATTAATCAACACAAGCGCAGACACACTGATCTACACTACCAGACTATTGTACACACCAACCTGTAAATGCTCTTTTTGCACAATATTCATGACTGGATTACTTTTGCACTAACTTTTTACATTCTTGCTGCTACGTTAAGGAACATTTACTGTTTCTCCACCACCTCAATTCACTACTTCAACACCACAGAGTATTACGTTATGTTATGTCGTGTTTGCCGCTCTGTCACTTTGTTGCTCTTGTTTACATTTGCAAGTGCGCTTTATGTTGTCTGTTGTCTGTATTTATAAAAAAAATTAATAAATAAATACATTTAAAAAAAAAACGTAGATAGTCTTCCTCTCTGAGTTGGCTAATTAGTTTTTGTTAATTTATGTTGTAAGTTTATGTTGTCAGAACAATCTGTCTTGTCTCTTAGTTAGCTAGTTTAGTCTTTCTGTTAATCTATGTTGTAAATTTATGTTCCCTGTAGCACCTTGGTCCTGGAGGAACGTTGTTTTGTTTCACTGTGTACTAACTGTATATGGTTGAAGTGACAATAAAGCCTACTTTAACTTGAACTTAAACTATGGAAATGGCGAAGAACAGGAAAATATAGATTGTGTATAGATATTTTATGTAATCATAAGTACGTAAGTAACAATAACTTAAGTAAAACTTCCACCAACATAAAATTTATAGAGCACTTGTGGCGCAGTGGTAAGTGTTTTGCCTGTCATGTGGAAGACCCGGGTTCAATTCGTGGGCCGGATGGTTTGTAAAAAATTTTTTGATTTGCACAAGTTCAACAAACTCAAAAATTTATAGTTCTGTTTACTTACAATTGAAAACATCATTACTTAAAAAATTTGATGTAACTGATTACCTCAAATATTTTGAGTTTTGCCAACTTAATCAGGTTTACAGCGCATGTAGACAATACTGCTTATTATGCTAACAGGCTACCTTACATATCTTAGCACAAACATGTTAGCTTATGGTGGCTAGGCCTTATGTAGCTTACAGATCAGCTGTGGTGTAAATGTTCTTATGCATATCACCCCATTTAACGTGTGTCGCACCATTATCGATGCCATCAAGTGAAGAAAAAAAAATATATATATATATTTACTTTGAATGATGCATGATAACATTTTTTATATATTATTCGGAATGTGTCTACATCACGCTTGCCTTCACCAGCACATCACTTTTGGACTCTCAGGTGCCATTAATTTTTCAGTGCAATCAAGAATCTGCACAGACATAACCGAGAAAGTGCACAGACATACCTGTGAAAATAATTAACTCTCCATTCAGTGATGGGTATGTGCCAAAATCTTTTAAATTAGCAGTTATTCGCATTACTATCTGGTTGTGTAACTAAGCGCACAAGCTCCAGTTAGTTCAGAATGCTGCAGTGAGAGTCCTCACTAGAACTGTTAGTGTCTTACAATCCGCAACGCCTACTTCAACCAAAGGATGCAGGCTGCTTTTCAGTACTGAACTACAGCAGGGGGCGGAGCTTTTTCTTACAAAGCCCCAAAGTTATGGAATAGTCTTCCTATTAATGTTCGGGACTCAGACACAGTCTCAGTGTTTAAGTCTAGGCTAAAAACCTATTTATTTAGCGCAGCATATTTGTAAATAGATGAGCCTTAGGTAAAGGAGCAGATCTGGGGGACTCATGGACGTAGAGTATTCTGGTGAACTGGTATGTTTAGATGCTGTCCTCCCCACTCTCATTGTTCACTCAGGTTTGTTGACGGTGAGGTGATTGGTTGCTTTACATCTCAGTTCCCCCTCATGTCTGTGTTTCCTTCTGGCTCCTCTCTTTTAGCTATGCTGTTATAGTTAGTCCTGCCGGAGTCCCTGCTTGCACTTTGCACTAATATACATTCACCTTATACATTATGTGACTGTGACCAGACCTAAGTGATATTTCTCCCTCTCTTCTCTTTTCTTCTCTCTCACTGTTGAGCTACACATGCTGCTCCAGATCTGCCAGTGATACAGACTCCCTAACACACAGTATGAGTGCAGATCAATCCCTGCAATCCGTTATCACCCAAATGAGGATGGGTTCCCTGTTGAGTCTGGTTCCTCTAAAGGTTTCTTTTCATTGCCATCTCAGGGAGTTTTTTCCTTTGCACTATCACCCTTGGCTTGTTCATCAGGGACGATCTGATCATTCTGCTTCATACACATTTACTTACATTTTATACACATTTCCATATTTTTCTCTGATTCTTTAAAGCTACTTTGTGACAACGACCAAGGTTAAAAGCGCTATTGTAACAGGTTTGACCCTTTGTGTACAGGTGGCACCACAAACACATTGACACAAAGCGAAGATTTATGGTGAAAATGATCATTTATTTAGACCCCGGACTTAACTCCGCTCTTTGTTTTTATAATGTGGAGAAAACCTGAGGTCCATTTATGTTCATTATCGCCAGCCAGCCTGACCTGGCGGCTCGACAAGAATTTTAACAGTAGAATACACCCCAAATAGCCGAGGCTGAGTGAATGCCTCAAATGGCGTGCCTCTGCCCTTTGGACAGCGTGGTCCCCCCCCACCCCTCCCTCTCCTGCCAGAAAGGCATGTCAAGATTTCACAGTAAACACGCCCATTCAAGCCGTATTTATTCATTTACCTGGTGCCACCATTAGATGGCGCTTTGTTCTCAAGAACACGTTAACACAAGCCAGCAATTTAGCTGCACTGAGTTGCAATCACGTGATTTTAACAACCCACTCCACCCCCGCCGAACTGACGCTATCAAACTGCACTACAGAGATGAAGATGGCAGCTTAATGGACCTTATTCGTGGTAAGTGGTGAATTTTTTATAAAATTTGTTTGGGTTAGTTTACAGTTTATTTCCCAGTTTAGTTTTTTTTTTATGTTTTTATGTTTTAAATATCACTGGCAGCACCAGCAGCGGTCAGATGTGACTTTAAAGAACTTAATGGTCTGTTTACCAAGTCTGGAGTTAACATTACTGACTGAGCGTTGTCTGGATTTAGATAAATTCAGACTTTATTTATTTTTGTTTTTTGAAGTGTTTATCAGTTAAGGAGTAGGGCTGCTTCAATACTCGGTAAGTTATAGTTTGGCTTCCGAGATGAAATAATGCTCATATACGAGTGTTGTATATGTTATATATAACTTATTTGTATGAAAATGTCACGGGATCGCCGGTTGTGAAGGATCCAAGTGCAGAGAAGGCGGTCCTGGGATTTTATTATGACAGTTACTAGTTAGGGGAACTTGAAACAGGCTGGGAAGTTGATGCAGGAACCTTAATGTGCTTGGTGCTGGAGTGCTTGTTGCACTGTGTAGTGAAGCTGTGTGTGCAGAGAGGGAGAGAGTTGCACTGGAACGCGGAAGTCGGCGCGAGAGCTCCATGTGCAGCGTGAGTCTGGCAGGAATGCGGAAGTCGGCGTGAGAGCTCCGTGTGCAGCTTGAGCGTAGCAGGAATGCGGAAGTCGGCGCGAGAGCTCCGTTTGCAGCTTGAGTATAGCAGGAATGCGTAAGTCGGCGCGAGAGCTCCGTGTGCAGCTTGAGTGTAACGCGGCTGGTGTAATGAGCCGGCAAGGGAGTCTTGTGAGCGGCGCGATCTGCGCAGGAGTGCAGAAGCGCCCAGAGCCGATGGGAGAGAGAATTCTGCGCTGACAGCCGGCGGGTGCGAGGTGAAATCGTGCAGGTTCGTGGCTGGTTTTGCACTGCTTATCAGTGGTCGGGGGGAGCAGGTTTCAGAACCAGAGAGATGCTAGAAAGAGTCCGTGATCCAAGTTCGTAGTCGACAAATAAATCCAGAGGTCGGTAATGCAAAAGTCCGTGAGCGTGGAAGTCCAAAAACGTGAAGCAAGAGCGAGGTCGAGAAAACAAAGCGAGGTCGGTAACGTGAAAGCTAGGCATGAAAAAACGCTGGAATATTGGGCTATGGAAGGCACTCAATAATCTGGCAATGTGGTGGTGTCAGTGTGTGGTTTAAATAAGGAATGGAGATGATTAATGATGACTCACAGGTGTGTGGAGGCGGTGGGATATAAGGGACAGTTGGGAATGTGGAACGGAATGCTCATGTATTCATGGCAGAGCTGTGCCTTGGTGGGTCATGACAGTACCCCCCCGCCTATGAACGCCACCTGGCGTTCTGGCAGGTGCCTCAGGGTGGAGTCTGTGAAAGTCAGTGATTAGGGAACGGTCCAAGATGAACCTGGCTGGTACCCAACTTCTCTCCTCAGGGCCATAGCCTTCCCAATCCACCAGGTACTGGAGACCACGTCCGCGGCGGCGAGATTTAAGGAGTCTATGGACTGTGAAGGCTTCACCACCGTCTATAAGTCGAGGAGGAGGGGGGGGTTGGGCGGGTGGAGATAGTGGACAGGAGACTAGTCTGCGAACCTGTGACACATGAAATGTGGGATTAATTCGCCGCATGGATAGAGGCAACGCCAACCGGACAGAGCATGGGTTGATGACCCGAGTGATTGTAAACGGGCCGATGAACCTTGGCGAGAGTTTCCTAGAGGTAGTCTTGAGAGGGAGGTCGCGAGTTGCTAACATGACCCTTTGGCCGACGTGATATCTGGGGGCTGGTAAACGGCGGCGGTTGGCTTGACGCTGGAAAGAACTGACAGTGCGTTGTAATTGGATACGAGCCCGCTGCCAGGTTCTGCTGCAGCGGCGGACGAAGGCTTGGGCAGATGGAACTGCAGCTTCCTCTTCCTGGGGGGGGGGAACAATGGTGGCTGGTACCCAAGGCAACAGTGGAATGGGGACATCCCCGTGGAGGAGGTGGGGAGCGAATTGTGGGCGTATTCTACCCAGGGTAGGAAGCGACTCCAGGAGGTTGCATCCCGAGAGGACATGCATCTTAATGCTTTCTCCAGTTCCTGGTTCATGCGCTCCATTTGTCCATTGGTCTGTGGGTGAAAACCAGATGAGAGACTGGGGTTGGCGCCGATGAGACCACAAAAGGCCTTCCAGAACTGAGCTGAGAACTGAGGTCCTCTGTCAGAAACAATGTCTAGTGGAAGTCCATGGAGCCGAAAAACATGGTTGATGAGAAGCTCTGCAGTTTCTTTGGCGGACGGAAGTTTGGGTAGTGGAATAAAGTGAGCCGATTTGGAGAACCGTTCCACAACTGTTAAGATGCAAGTGTTATTGTCAGATGGTGGAAGTCCAGTGACAAAATCAATAGAAATGTGAGACCAGGGACGATGTGGGATGGGGAGGGGTCTTAGGAGGCCCTTGGGGGGGCGGTTAGTCGTTCTGTTCCTTCAACAGACATCACAAGCGGCGACAAACTGCTTAACATCTTCCTTCATGGTAGGCCACCAGAACCGTTGCTGCAGAAGTGAAAGTGTGTGTGTCACCCCAGGGTGACAAGACAATCTAGAACTGTGAGCCCAGTCGAGTACTTGGGATCTCACTGACGCAGGGACAAAGAGCATCCTGGGAGGAACATTACTTGGGCCTGGTTCCTGTTCAAGGGACTGCTGGACCAGGTTTTCCACATCCAGCCGCGTAGTAGCCACAAGGCATGGAGGGGGAAGAATGGTTTGCACCGTGGGTGTGTGTTGGGACGTGGAGAATTGCCTGGAGAGGGCGTCGGGTTTGACATTCTTTGAACCTGGCCGGTATGATAATGTGAAGAGAAAGCGGGAAAAAAAGGGACCACCGTGCCTGACGAGAATTAAGCCTTTTGGCTGTCTTTAAATATTCAAGATTCTTGTGGTCCGTCCATACAAGAAAAGGGTGTACTGCTCCCTCCAGCCAGTGTCTCCATTCCTCGAGGGCCAGCTTGACTGCCAAGAGTTCCCGGTCCCCAATGTCATAGTTTCGTTCAGGGGGTGTGAGTTGGCGGGAAAAGAAGGAGCAAGGGTGAAGTTTGTTGTCCTTAGGAGATCTTTGTGAAAGGACAGCCCCTACACCAGTTTCAGAAGCATCTGCCTCCACGACAAACTGGAGGGAGGGGTCTGGGAAGGTAAGGATGGGTGCCGTGGTAAACCGACGCTTGAGCTCCTCGAAGGCATTGTTTGCCAGGGGATTCCAACGAAATGGGATCTTGGTCGATGTGAGTGCAGTGAGTGGGGTGGCCACCATGCTGTAATTCTTGATGAAGCGTAAAAATTGGCAAATCCCAGGAAGCGTTGGAGTTCGCGTCTGGATGATGGTAGTGGCCAATCAGTGACCGCTTTCACCTTGGTGGGGTCTATTTGAATACCAGTCAGAGAAATAAAGTAGCCTAGAAATGAGGTGGATGTGCAGTGAAATTCGCATTTTTCTGCCTTGACATACAACTTATTCTCCAGGAGACGTTGTAGGACCTGACGGACGTGGAGCTTAGCAGGTGAGGAGGATGGGCGGATTATCCCAGCTGCAAGTGACTCACTGATATATTGCTCCATAGCTTCTCTCTCAGGGCGAGAGAGAGAATATAGTCGACCCTTGGGAGGGGAGGTGCCAGGGAGAAGGTCGATAGCACAATCATAGGGGCGGTGAGGTGGTAAAGAGACTGCCCGAGATTTGCTAAAGACCTGTCAAAGATCGTGGTATTCGGTGGGGACGTTAGTCAGGTTGGGGATCTCCTCTTGGAAGGAGGGCAAAGTTCGCCCTGTGGTGGCAGAGCGTAGGCATGAGGAAAGGCAGGAGGGGCTCCAATCCAGGATGCTTTGATTCCGCCAATCTATGTGGGGGTTATGCAACTTTAACCATGGGAGGCCCAAGACAATGGGCGCATGGGCGTTCTGGACAGCGAAAAAAGTGATGGTCTCAATATGATTTCCTGAGAACTGTAAGGTGACGGGGGAGGTGCGGTGTGTGATAGGCGCAAGTTTACTGTCATCAAGAGTGGTTGAGGCAAGAGAGTGAGTGGGATTTTAAATTTAGAGGCAGAGATAGTGGAGATCAAGTTTTGGCCCCGGAATCTACTAAGGCGTGAGTGATGTAGGAACGATTGTCCAGGTTCAGGGTAACAGGAAAACATGAGCGCTGGTCCGGGGAAAGAGTAGAAGTGGAGCCCCCCTGTACCCCCAGAACTACTGGGAGGCCCGGCCTTTTAGTGGGCAGGAGCGCACAACATGACCCACCTGGCCGCAGTAAAAACATCCCAGCGTCATCCCTCCGGCGCTGGCGCTCCCTTGGTGAAATATGTGCGCGACCTATCTGCATCGGTTCAGGAAATGACTCGGGAGTGGTGGACGTGGGAGCTGGGGTGTGAAATTTGCTAAGCGGCCTGTACATCTCCTGTCGGGATCGTTTACGGGCGTCGATACAAGTAGCTAAGTCAATAAGGCCCTGCAGATCTGATGGAAGTTCCCGGGCCGCAAGCTCATCTTTGATTGAGTCCGAGAGTCCATTATAGAAACAATCAAAAAGTGCCCTTTCGTCCCAGTCACAGGAGGGCGCCAGTGTCCGAAAATCTATGGCATAATCGGAAACGGATCGAGATCCCTGACGTAGCTGAAGTATTTGTCCTGCCGCCTGATGTCCTGTGAACGAACGGTCAAAAACCTTTCTCATCTCATCAGTGAATGCTTTGTATGCAAAACAGGAAGGTACTTTGGCATCCCATAATGCTGTTCCCCACTCTCTTGCTTTTCCTGAGAGGAGTGTGATGATGTATGCAACCTTGGATCGTTCAGTGGGGAAAGACGCCGCCTGTAGTTCGAGGACGAGAGAACATTGGGACAAAAGGAGCGACAGGTAGACGGATCTCCAGCATAGGTGGGAGGGGCGGGTAGGTGAGGTTCAAGACCTATGGCATGTACTGGAGGAGGGGGCTGTGGAGTAGGTGTTGGCGGTGGTTGAGTCTACTGTAGCTGAATGGTAAGTGATGTTAGGGTTTCTGTGATGGTTTGGAGCGTGGAGGTGATCTGTCTAATCTCTTGCTGGTGAGTGCCTAGGAGGGCTCCCTGGCTCTCTAGTGCCCCCCTCAGGCGAGCTGCCTCTGCTGGATCCATTCCGATGGCCAGATTATACTGTCACGGGATCGCCGGTTGTGAAGGATCCAAGTGCAGAGAAGGCGGTCCTGGGATTTTATTATGACAGTTACTAGTTAGGGGAACTTGAAACAGGCTGGGAAGTTGATGCAGGAACCTTAATGTGCTTGGTGCTGGAGTGCTTGTTGCACTGTGTAGTGAAGCTGTGTGTGCAGAGAGGGAGAGAGTTGCATGACAGAAAAGCGCATTAAGTAAATTCTGGGTTAATTTAATGCAGATGTTAATACAGTCAGACAGCGGCTAGGGCTGGCCGATTTTTTAGATTTTCTCGATTAATTCGAATTTACGTTTTAAAATGATTAAATTTTTCCTTTAATCGAGGTATCGCGATTTTTTATTAAAATATTAGATAAATTGTAATTGCATCAATGGCAGAATAATTAAGAGGCAAGATTGTCCGACCACATGATGGCGCGCCTAATTAACCGCTTACTTGTGAGAGTTTTAAATCGATTTGACGGTTTGACTTTGGTGCGGCACCGCAAGCTTCTGTAGTTCGACCACGCCCCCTCTGTAGTTCGGTCACGCCCCCTCTGTGACTCACACGTGGGAAATACAAGATACAACATGGCAAAGAGCTCGTGTCCAACAGAGGCGCGGTTTCTTCAGTCGTATGGAAATTATTCGGGTTCGCAACTTTACACATTGAACAAGCCGAAGCCCGAAGTGTAAAATCTGTCTGAAGTTTGTTCCAGCTAAAACAAGCTAATTTCCTCGCGCACCTCAAACAGAGAAACACTGTTGAATCAGCGTCGTGTTTGCCGCTGCGAGATAAACAAGACAAACGGCAGCGCGAAAACACCGGCTAAAAGCCAGGAGAAAACAGTGAACACGTTTCCACACTGTATCCCACATGATAAGAGCCTCGATGGAAAGAGATTACTGATGTTGTGTCGTGTTATATCGCTAAAGACATTATGCCCAGATATACAGTTAAAAAAAACATGTAAAATGCTGTCAGGCTCCTGTTTGCTTTCATTCAGCATGTTGCATGTGGTTTGGAAAATTGTTTAAGTGATTTAATATATATACTTTTAATCCAAATAAGCAGGTAATGTTTAGTTATATCGTTTTGCTTAAGTAAATAATAATAATATACCTATACTGTTAGTTTTTTATTTATTTTATTTTATTTATTTTAAGCAAAAGAATCTTTTAAAATCAAAAATCGAATTTGGTGTAAAAAAAAAAATCGAGATTCAATTTATAGGGCATATCGCCCAGCTCTAACAGCGGCTAATGCTAACAAAGTTGTATGGTTAACATTAGCACAAGCAGTTTATTTACATTTCAGTATTCCCAAAACAGTATTTTACACACTCTCTGGTAAATAGGTTTATTAATCTGTTTAGTTTTCTTCAAAGCCAGATATTCTCTAAAGTTTATTTCTTTGTCTTCACTAAATTCTCCTGTTGTCTTTAAGCAGAGCTCCGCTGTGGAGGTTTGGCTCAGACGGGTGACGGCTGGCCTGTTGGAGCGCCTGGAGGAGCCTGAACAAGCTGTTGATGGAGCTGTAGTAGGGATGATGTCACAGTGCAACAGCTTTAGAATGATGTTGAGGTCTATATTCTGAACATAGAATTGCAAAACCTCTGATACTTTGGGGGAAACTTCTTTAGACCTGTCTGTGCGCAAATGTGTTTGTGTTAAAGCCAACTGAGAAATACAGGAGCGCACACAGACACACCTCTCCATCCACAAATGCTCACATGTAGCACTTTAACAGGTGTCTTGTAAATTGTTGATTAAACCTATGAACACAGCTGTTCAGAAGCAGAATTAATTAAAAGACATCAATATGTTAATAAATTACACAATGGTAACATTGTTTATTTTGCTGCATAAGGTAATAAGCAATATTTAAAACAAAACAAACCAGAAAGTAAGTGTTCCATGCATTACAGTGCTGCGTATAACCAAGTGCACAACAAACACAGCTACAGGATACAGTTCAAACAAAGAGTGTGTGCGCTGGTGGGGATTGGAGGATGAAAGAGGACCTCATTTACATTTACAAGACAAAAGATGGTCAGAGGTGTGAATGCGCATCTCCTCTTTTCTCTTCAGTGTGTGTGTGTGTGTGTGTGTTTTAGGTTCCTAGGGGTGCATTCTTAAATTAAGTCTGTCTGAAACATTATAAAGTTGGGTAAATCATGTTTGAGAAAATGAGAACAACAATTAAACACTTGATCATTTGTGTCTGTGCTATTTTGTGCTGAAGTGACCCATATTAATTTTTTTCTCAGTTTAAAAAATGCTTTGGGTTTTAAGAACTTCATAAAAGAACAAAGACAAAATTAGGAGGAGTGGAATGTGAGAAAGGTAAGGTGGGAAATTTCAATGGAGAATGTACTGACTCCGCCCACTACTGACTGTTAGATGGTGCTAAATTGGGTTCTTTCGACCTGCCGGCGCGCAAATGTGTTTGTGTTAAAGCCCGCTCAGGCAAACCTGACGAATGCAGAAGCGCACACACACACACACACACACACACACACACACAACTGTGGGCACTTTAACCGTTAGTGCATCAACGTTGTCTTGTAAATAGCTGATTAAACCTATGAACACAACTTAAAAAAAAAATACTAAACAGACACTTGAGACTATTTTGTCCTCAAGTGAAATACATCATTAATAATTTACATTAATAACAATACGTTAATAATTTCCACAATGATAACATTAGTGCAGAAGGATCTAAAGAGACTTGTCTCTATTACATCATGACTTTGAGATGTTCACAGTAAAATGGCTTTTGTGTAACTCCTGTATAAATCATACTATGAGTTGAGCAGTGTGACACTTAATATCTTTGTCAGGTTGGGTAACATTTTGTATCATTTAGTGTCTTAATTTGTCTGTTATACTGTGTGAATTGTAAATTATTACACTGTATGCTGCTAATTGAGGATTTTTGATATGTTGAATAAAACTATAATATTTCTCATTTTTGTCTCATGCATCTCATTTAGATCTGATTTTAATCTCATTATGGTGTTATATATGGCTCATTTGCTTCTCCTTCAAATGCAGTTCTGTTTCTCATGTATGTCTCAGATTTCTCAAATGTTTTTCCAAAGTAGGTCTCGGGTTGTGTCTCAGTTATGTCTCTTTGTTTCTCCTAAGTGGGGTTTAGGAGAAATCGAAAAGACAAAGCCAAGCTTGTAATGAGACAGCTCAACTCAGTCTCATGAGACAAGAAAAAGCTCATTCTGAGAAATAACATTTTCCTGTGGGGACATACACAAGAATTAAAGCAAGTGGAAGCACCTTTTTTTTTTTTTTTTTTTTACCTGTTACACATGCGATGTTCACCTGTGTCTTTAGTTGAACTGGAACTGTTTTGGAACACAGGGTTGTGTGACTGTATGAACCATTCACTCTGAATGTCTGTTTCTTCAGTATTTATCTTAGACTGTTTCTGTTTGCTCCATTTTACTCTGAATGTTTTTGCATGGCATTATATATATTTTTTATCTTGCATTGTTTCTGAGATTTTCACAAGTGAAAAACAATTTCTTTTGTTCTCAAATTCTTTTCTTGTAGCACTTACTCTCAGTCACATACCTGACTAAAAGGCTCAGTTTCTGCTGAATACAGTGTTATCACACTTTAGCCATTACATCAACTGACAGGTAGTGATTAAACGGCTTGAGACATCATAAGATAAGATATACTGTTCGTCCCACAGTGGGGAAATTATTTCTTAAATCATAATGATGATACAGTTCTGTTTTTTAGCTTACAGTGTAAGTGTAGTTTTATCATGACCTTCTGTGTGTGTGTGTGTGTGTGTGTGTGTGTGTGTGTGTGTGTGTGTGTGTACAGATAAGAAAGCTCTACCAGTGTGGCTGATTTTCCTGATAGTGCTGCTGGTGGTGATGGTTGTTATACTGTGTGTACGAATCCTGTACAAGAGGAAACGGTTAGACTCCATTCTAAGGAATCTTGTAAGTACCAGAGACATGAATCACTGTGCATTTTAGAGATAACATGACTGTGTGCTGTAACCAGAATAAAATCCACAGCACATTCCCCTGATTAAGCACCACTCAGTCATTACATGGACATTTTGACAAAAGTAATATAATTATCAGATATAAATTGCACGTTTACTGTCAGCATGTTGTAGGATTTAACCCTTATATTGTCTTCACATAATTACATAGTATATTATTATAGTGTCTATTACTCTTGTTTTAAAGTGACCTAAAATAAAGCATATTTGTTGATATTTGAGCCCCAAATCTACACTATCCACAATAAGTTAGGGATATTGTTATTTACATGAGTGCTTTTCCTATTTTGCTACCCCAAAGATTTAGACAATAACAAGGATAATAAATAACAAGCCCCAAATAACAAAAATTGTACAAAAATTGACAATGTCAGTAGTGGGTGTTTCCAGCATTTGCCGCAGTGACAGCTGGACAGCTGGACAGCGGCGTCTCATGCTCCTCACTATCCTCATGATGATGTTCTGAGGTGATGCGTTCCACTCTTCCACAAGTCCTACACGCAGTTCTGCCAGGTGACGTGGGGGTGGGGTACGATCATCCAGTCTCTGCTTCAGCTGGTCCCAGACCTGCTCCATGGGGTTCAGGTCAGGGGACATTGATGGCCACCATATGAGGCACTTCAACTTCCTGAAGTCGAGCTGTGACAATTCTGGCATGATGTGGTGGAGCATTATCATCCATGAACAGAAAGTTAGGGGTGTGCTGGCGGAATTGGAGGATGATGATGGGTTCGATGAGGTAAGAACATGCAGTGACTGAGACATCTACAATAACCAAATCTGTTTTGTGCTGACTGCTGATTCCTGGCCAGACTGTTGCTCCTCCTCCACCAAAGCAAACCCTGGTGACCATGTTGACCTCAGCGTATCGCTCACATCGCCTTCTCCAGCGACGGTGACAAGACACGCATCAGTGAACAGGACGGTAGACCACTGCTGCATTGTCCAGGTCACATGGTCTTGTGCCCACTGCAGACGTTCACGGCGGTGTCTCGGTGTCAGTGGAGTCGCCTGCAACGGTCATCTGGAATTCAAGCCAAAGCGGTGGAGTCGGTTGCGAATGGTTTGTCTGGAAACCCTAGCACCCTCACATCTGGTAAACGGGCTGCAGCTGTGTGGCAGTTACATAACGATGTCTGAGAGCAGAGGTCCTTAGGTACTGGTCATGGTTACGGTCTGTCACTCGTGGGGCTCCACTCCTGGGTCTGTCATGAACTCTGCCAGTAGTTCTGTGTCTTCATGCAAGTCCGCCATGGCCAGGTGACGCTGCTCGTCCGTTAAGTGACATCGTGTGTTCATGGCTGTTTGAATGATGAACTTGGAATGACTTACTGACAACACCAGCTGTTATACCTATACATGGAAAACACAAAATGAGGCGTCTATCACCCCGATACACTCGTCTCCCCATCCCAAAAATGTCTGAAGTGAAACAAACACCGTACGTATGACATCCACTGAGTCTCTCACAATATCCCTAACGTATTGTGAGTAGTGTATTTTTCATGAAGAAACATTTGATTCTTCACAACCTCTCTGAATATCTGTGCTTTCTCTCTTCACACTGCAGAAAAACTCCTTCTAATAATTTATTACCCCTCGTTTTATTACAATCAACCTGAAAATAGTTTTTTTAACTTAAGTAGAAGATTATTATGAAGCCCAGAACCGAGTTCACTGGCGGAGGGTCGTCGATGACCTATGCTCATCTGTGGACTAAGGGCCTAAGAAGAAGATTATTATGCTAAATAGGAGCATTATTATTATTACAGTTAGTTAGAAATATTGGTGGATACATTGTTTGTTTTTTGTTTTTTTTCCAGCTAGATTTTCCACTGGAATGTTAGAAAACATCAGAAATGTGCAGAAAGGCAAACAATAGCTGTCTTAAAATTTTATGGCAACATAGTGATGCATTATTATAGTACAAAAAAGTCTCCTACTAAACTCTAGTCATAACTCATTTTTAACCATCGTACCATCCAAATAATATATTTCAATTCAATTCAATTCAATTTTATTTATATAGCGCTTTTAACAATTGACATTGTCGCAAAGCAGCTTTACACAATCAAAAGAATTAAGTTTATTCATATAATTAAGTTTTTTTAATATAGGAACTACAAATAAATAAATAAGAGTAAAATAATATAAAGTAAAGCAATCATCTTAGTACATGGTAGACAGTATCCAGGAGGATATGTGTGTGTATGGACAGACATATTACCTACATAGTTTTTATACTTTCTTTGGTATGGGTATCTTCTCCTCTTAAAACTGTAGAAAATGCATTTTTAATAATAATAATAATAATAATAATAATAATGTATTTTATTTATAACGGCACCTTTCTGGTCACCCAAGATCGCAGCTTCCAGATCAAACAAGGAAGGATAAATTAAACAATAAAAGAAGATTAAAACTAAATTAAATGAAAAGAGACAGTGTCATAATTTAAGACTTTTGACAGCAAAATGACGATTCAGAAGGAGGTTTAAATAAGATTTGAGTAGAGATTTGCACGACTTACATCATGTAGAATAAGTGCTTCTGAATAAATGGGTCTTAGAGTGCAGAGTGCGTGAGGGCGTATAGAATTGAACAAGCTTTGATAAGTAAGAGGGAGCAAGATTATAAAGTGCTTTAAATGTTAAGAGGAGCATTTTAAACTCTATATGGTATTTGATGGGGAGCCAGTAGAGTTTATTGATGGGTGGGGGTAATGTGATGAATTAAAGGTGAATAAAAAAGAAAATTATACTTAATAACAAGTCTAACTTGTCTAGAAATAGGCTTAATAATCTTGTAGTTGCTTTTCTTTGTTAGAAACTCAGATTTGGGGAACACAAGTGCAGATAAGATATTTATCAACATACAGTTTAATGACGATGTTATCAAAAACCGACAAAGTCCAGAAAACAGGCAAGGGTCAAGCACTGTACAACGGACATTAACTAAATCAGGCTAAACTTAATAACAAAAAAGCAAACGGACAAAATCTGAAAAAGCATGCAAATATGAGAAGGCCTGGTAAAAATGCTGGAGCAAGTCACAGAGACTTTATTAATGTAGTTTATTCTAACATGAATTTAATTTTCTGTTATGCTTTTATAGAAAGTTTAGGAAACATTTAATTGTGTGTTATTGAGTTAATGTGTGAAACATCAACTTTCTTAACAACTTTTGTAAACTTTTACTTTCACAGGAAATTAAACTGGGTGTTACGTGATATCAGTTACTTTAATCTGATTGGTCAAAAAGACTTTTAGAAGGCAGGGGTAGTTGTAAACACCTTAATGTCCCTTCCATATGTTGACTTGAGTGGTCAAAATTAGGTTGACGTTTCGTATATATCGGAGGAAATAAAAACATTTAGTTTCCTGGGAAAGGAGACACCAAACTTACTTAATGACTTAAACATGTGAAAACATTTTACTTTCACAGCAAAAAAAAGACAACATTCTTAATGACTTAAACAACTCTATAAAGAAATAACTACACCGTAATGTACCTTCCATATGGCACCTTTGACCTTGAGAGGTCAATATAATTATGATCTTATGATGACCTTTGACCTATAAGCAATCAATCAGCAATCAATCATACACTTTGACATTTTACACCATCCATAACTCTCTCTACTGTGGGTAGCATGTAGTTTTGGTTTGGCATGGAATCTTTGCGAATGTATTGCTTCTACATTGGTTTCTGAGGCATCCATTTCCACCGAGAATTATTTAGGAGGATCAGGGTGCTTTAACATAGGGGCTGTTGTGAAGGCTTTTTTGAGTGACGAAAAGGATTGTTGTGCTGCTGGGTTCCACTTTAAACTGGTTTTCCACTTTTACTTTTTTAGAGTTTCCTTTTAGCAGGTTCATTAGTGGTCCTGCGATATGGCTGAAATTTCTAATTAGGCTTTTGTAGAAATTTTCAAATCCTAGAAAGCGCATGCATACTTGGTCTCGTACATCAATACTTGCTCGTTTATCAAGTCAAAATGTATTAAAGATTTTTGCTCGTCTTGTGAAACGCTCGCAAACTGGGTTACTCGCAATCTGTGGTTCCACTGTACTTTCCCAAGACCTTGTCTGAGCGTTCCTCCTTTTTTCTCAACAAATAATGAACTTGATAAGAGTGGAGATGTGGATGGACAAATATATCCTTGATGCAGTGCTTCAGTGATGTATTCTTTTATTACTTATGTCTCTTTCTGAGATAATATGCTAATATATCCTGATGATATATCCTCTGCTTGTGGACAAGGGGCACCTTCAACAAGCTTGTTTGCACAGTCATAGGGTTGATGAGGTGGAAGATGACTGGCTTCTGTTTTGCTGAACACATCACTGAACATTTTATATTTCTTGGGAATAGCAGTTTTTGTAGCTGGTTCTGAACTTTGAATGAGGGTGGATGCTGTATGGTTGGTGGGTTGAAGCATGCATCTGTTCATGTTTTTTTAGGCAGGGGAACCCAAGAATTATGGAGAACTTAATGGTGCCTGGTAGTGCTCCCATGTTGAGTGACAGTTGTGAAGTACTGTGAGTTACAGATCCTCTTTCTATGGGTCCTCTGTCTAATGCTTCAATCAACAGTGGTTGCTTTAGTGGGGTTAATGGAATATGGTGTCTGGCAGTGTTGTCTTTGTCCATGAAACTTCCAGCTGCTCCGGAGTCAATTAGTGTTGGAATATCTTTTTTGTTTTTTGCTTGAAAATTCTAGTCTCACTTTTTTGGACGTAGGAAAAGGAGCATTTTCAAATTTCTTATGCGGGATTTTGGGTAGTGACTGCTTTTTCCAACACACTTACACCTGAAAAATAGGGCAACATGGTGAGGATCATGTTTTTTTATTTCTCTGATGCTTTTATCACCATTCAACCAATACACTCATACACACTTGCACATATACATGTCAAACTCTGTACACTTCTAGATCTCATTCAGCTAAGCAATTTTCACTATGCATGTCATGGACTCAACTCAACATGAGGTCAGATATTTTGGGTCATTTGCAAAACGCACATTCATGACATCAGCACTATTTAAAAACACACTACACATCCTATACACACACACACACACACACACACACACACACACACACACACACACACACACACACACATACTATGCACACACACACTATACATCCTACACACATTTCCTACAAACACACACACTACTTGTCCTACACACACACCAAAACACACACACACTACACCCTCTACACACACTACACATTCTACACAAACAATGACCGGCCCAAGCATCGCCATCAAATCCGGCCTACATTGATTGACATCAGCAACCAGGCCTTTTTGGGGGTCTTAACATGCTTACAAGGCACACAGGTTGTATGTTGCACATACTGTAGCTGACAATGGCGCTTCAAGCAACGCTGCAGTGCCCGGGTGCACCAGAAAGACACATCCAGCTGTGACGATGCCTTAAACTTCCATATTCAGACATCAACATTCTGGGCTTTTTAGAGGTCTTAACATGCTCAAAAGGCACACAGGTTGTGCGGTGCACCCGAGTGGCGATGGCACAGGTACTTGGGACCGCACATTGTTGCTTGCAACTATATTCTTATCTCATGGTTCACTTTTTCATGTTATTGTTACTCTAGGAAAAAGTAATTATATTTCAAATTAAAAAAAGATAATTTAGGAGGTGCTGTTGTCATGTTCGTGTTCTCAGGCTTTGATTTCAGAAGGTTACAACTTTATTGGTTGATCGATAAAACCAGTTTTCCCGCGCTGATTTTACATTCAATTCAATTCAATTCAATTTTATTTATATAGCGCTTTTAACAATTGACATCGTCGCAAAGCAGCTTTACACAATAAAAAGAAGTAAGTTTTTATGCAATGTGTATGAATCAAAATGATAAGATTGTCCCTGATGAGCAAGCCGAGGGCGACGGTGGCAAGGAAAAACTCCCTGAGATGGTAATAGGAAGAAACCTTGAGAGGAACCAGACTCAACAGGGAACCCATCCTCATCTGGGTGATAACGGATAGCAGAGAATGATCAGCATAATAATGTGTACTGGAAGTTCAGTGTAACAGGAGATGTGTTAAAATTAAAATTAAAAGGAGTCCAGTTTGTTCCCGGAGGCTCAGGTAGACTGTAGGAGATTCCAGTCCTGAGCTTTCGAACAACTGAAGTCACAGAGTCCCCAGGCATCATCAATCGATGATGAGGACAGTCTTCATGGAAACCATCCCCATGCAAAAGCATCAGGCAGACCACACGGGGCATCCATGTGGCCAGGATCTCAATAGAAGCAGGTTTCAGGAGGGCCGGGTTAGGCTGACTTCAGGGCAGAGGTCTGGATCACTGACAACTCAGGAGCGAACATGTATAGCTTCGACAGAGACAGAGAGAGGGAAAGGAGAGAGAGAGAGAGCAGAAAAGGAAGGGAGAAAATAAGGAGAGATGGCAGTTAGGTCTGGTCACAGTCAACATGTATAAGGTGAATGTATATTAGTGCAAAGTGCAAGCAGGGACTCCGGCAGGACTAACTATAACAGCATAACTAAAAGGGAGAGCCAGAAGGAAACACAAACATGAGGGCTCCCTGAGATGTAAAGCAACCAATCACCTCACCGTCAACAAACCTGAGTGAACAATGAGAGTGGGGAGGACAGCATCTAAACATACCAGTTCAGCAGAATACTCTACGTCCATGAGTCCCCCAGAT
Organism: Clarias magur; assembly: GCA_013621035.1. Taxonomy (NCBI): domain Eukaryota; kingdom Metazoa; phylum Chordata; class Actinopteri; order Siluriformes; family Clariidae; genus Clarias; species Clarias magur. Next base: position 763,104 of record QNUK01000328.1, on the reverse strand, counting down.
CTGCTCCTTTACCTAAGGTTAATCTATTTACAAAAATGCTTGGCTAAATAAATAAGTTTTTAGTCTAGACTTAAACACTGAGACTGTGTCTGAGTCCCGAACATTAACAGGAAGACTATTCCATAACTTTGGGGCTTTGTAAGAAAAAGCTCTGCCCCCTGCTGTAGTTTTAATAATACGTGGTACTGACAGGCAGCCTGCATCCTTTGATGGAAGTAGGCGTGGCGGATCGTAAGACACTAACAGTTCACTCAGATACTGTGGCGCGAGACCATTTAGTGCTTTAAATGTCAAAAGTAGTATCTTAAAATCGATTGAAATTTCACAGGGAGCCAATGCAGTGTAGATAAGATAGGGGTGATGTGCTCGTATCTTCTGGTTTTAGTGAGGACTCTCGCTGCTGCATTCTGACTAACTGAAGCTTGTTTATACACCTAGTTGAACAACCAGACAGTAAGGCGTTACAATAATCCAACCTAGAGGTGATAAAAGCATGAACTAGTTTTTCTGCATCATTTAGTGACAATATGTTTCTTATCTTGGCAATATTTCTAAGGTGAAAGAAAGCTATCCTGGTGATATTATCTACATGAGCTTCAAACGAAAGGCTGGAATCTATAATCACACCAAGGTCTTTTACTGTTGCACTTGATGGAACAGAAAGGCATCTAAAGTTACAGTCTGATCAGAAAGCTTACTTCTAGCTACTTGTGGTCCTATGACTAGAACTTCTGTCTTATCAGGATTAAGCAGAAGAAAATTAATTAACATCCAATCTCGTATGTCCTGCACACACTGCTCAATTTTAGCAAACTGGTTTTTCTCATCTGGTTTTGCTGAGACATATAATTGTGTGTCATCAGCATAACAATGAAAACTAATACCATGTTTACGAATTATGTTGCCCAGAGGAAGCATGTAAAGGGAAAAAAGCAGTGGGCCTAAAACTGAGCCCTGTGGAACACCAAACTCCACTTGAGAACATGAGGAATGGTCACCATCTAAATCTACAAACTGATAACGATCAGTCAAGTAGGATCTGAGCCACAAGAGGGCAGTTCCCTTAATTCCAACTACCTTTTCTAATCTGTGAAGGAGAATACTATGATCAATGGTGTCAAAAGCTGCACTGAGGTCCAGTAACACAAGTATAGTGACGCAACCCTGATCAGAGGCCCATAGGAGGTCGTTTACTACTTTAACAAGTGCTGTCTCTGTGCTGTGATGAGGCCTAAATCCTGACTGATACACTTCATTTATGCTATTTCTGTGTAGATGTGAACATAGCTGCTGTGATACTACCTTTTTCAAAATCTTGGAGATAAACGGAAGGTTTGATATCGGCCTGTAATTAGAAAGCAGACAGGGGTCAAGGTCAGGTTTCTTGATTAATGGTTTAATAACGGCTAATTTAAAGGATTTGGGGACGTACCCACTACTGAGTGAACAGTTAATTACTTTCAACAGGGGTTCTGTTATTGCTGGTACTATCTGTTTGAGAAAATGTGTCGGTATAGGATCTAATATACAGGTTGACGATTTTGAAGAAGAGATGAGTGAAATTAGTTCCCTCGCTTCAAGGGGAGTAAAGTGTTCTAAGTTCTGATGTGATGTGGTTAGATCATCTGAATTATTTAAATTGTCTGGTTTCAAAGCCTGAATTTTTTGCCTAATATTTATGATTTTATTATTGAAAAAGTTCATGAAATCCTCACTACTGCATGATGATGTTGTGGAGATTTCTGCAGTGGTCTTGTTTTTAGTTAATTTAGCTACGGTATTAAATAAAAATCTTGGGTTGTTTTTGTTATTTTCTATTAGAGTGGAGAGATACGTTGATCTAGCATCACTGAGAGCTTTTTTATACTTCAGGATGCTCTCCTTCCAAGCTATTTTGAATACAAGGTTTGAAAGGAAATCTGCAAATTCGCAGAGAAACTCCGAGTACGGCCCTGGGGGTCTGTAAATGATGATTAGCGGGATTGACTGAGCTGACTTTATGTTACTATAGAGAACTTCAAATGCATTAGATTTAAAACTGTGTTTTTGTACGAGAGACAGATTATGGTTATAAATAACTGCGACTCCTCCTCCTCTACCAGTTAGCCGAGGCTGGTGTATGTAGCTGTATCCAGGAGGACTCGCTTCATTTAGAGCCACATACTCGTCCTGTTTAATCCAGGTTTCTGTTAAACATAATATATCAAGCTCCTGATCTGTGATAGTTTCATTAACAATAACTGCTTTAGATGCGAGAGATCTAATATTTAACAGTCCTAGCTTCAGATCAGAGGTGCTGGCTGCGCATTCAGTGTGATCTGAGTTTGTGGTGTCTATGTTAATTAAATTACTAAAACAGACTTTCTGAGTCTTTCTAAATGTATGTTTATGTTTATCTCGGGGAACAGACACAGTCTCAATCTGATGAACCCTGAGTGACGACTCTATGCAGCTAGCAGACGGTTGGTTTAGCCTGTCTGTCTGCTCCCTGGCCTTGGCTCTGGATTGTCACCGATTAACTAGGCCTCTTCTGAGACTATGTGCTATACTACAAGAAATGAGAGCAGCACCTTCCCGAGTGGGATGGACACCGTCCCGCCCTAACAGGCCAGTTTTGCCCTCAAAAGTCTTCCAATTGTCAATGAAGCCCACGTTGTTTTCGGAGCACCACCTGGACATCCAGCGGTTCAGCGACCATAACCTGCTGTAAGCTATGTCGCCACGTCTCATTGGGATGGGACCAGAGCAAACTACTTCTTCGGACATCGCCTTCGCTATTTTAAACACCTCTGTAAAGTTACTCTTACTAACCTCTGACTGACGAAGGCGTATATCGTTAGCTCCAGCATGTACCACTATCTTAGAGAACCTATGCTGACCTAGAGCCCTAAGATTACCTGCTATGTCCGGTGCTCTGGCTCCCGGGATACACCTGACCACTGCCGCTGGCGCCCCTAAAGGCCTAGCTAATTTCACATGTCTCAGTATAGAGTCTCCTATAACCAGAGCTCTTTCAGGTTTCTCAGCGGGTGCATCACTGAGGAGAGCGAACCTGTTGGACACGTGAAGCGCAGAAGAGGTGTGCTCCGGTGGGCTAGCCTTAGCGTTAGCTTTGGCTGAACGAGTATGCCGCCGAGTCGTCACCCACTCGCCCCGCTGTGAGGGCTCTACTGCCGGAGTCGGGGGATGATTATCTCCACCTGTGGCACCCAGACTTTCCACTACAGGATTAACGCTGCTCTCGCGCTCTCTAACCCTCTCTAAAGTCTGGATGCGCTCCTCTAATGCTACTATCTTCTCCGTCAGGGTGCTAACTAACACACACCTATCACAAATAAAATTATCACTAATGACGGAGGAAGAATGTCTAAACATCCTGCACTCCACACACTGAGCGAGCTGAATGGTAGACATGATAACAGACCTTTGTGCCGGAGTTGTGATTATTTGGTGATGGATTCAGTTGTTGTTGGTCAGATGATACGCGCGTTCTCCCAAAAAGCGCAAAAAATCGGATAAAGTCCAGTAGTATTAAAGCGTAAAAACGGGAAAAATATATAATTATAAAAAACTGAACAAAATATAATATAAAACGCTGTTTCAAACAGACGAGGAACTTTCGCGGGAACAATACGAAAAACAGGAAGCTACGTCACCAACAGGAGACGTCATTCAACATCTGGGTTTCATTAAATTTCCCAGTTCTAGGTGCCTCAATGTATAGATCAGATTTCTTAAACAGACCCATTCCAAGAGGCCTACAGGTATATGCTCGGCCTCTCACGCAAGTCTCTCATTATTTCAACCTGGGGTATCTTTTATTTCTTAAAAGTAGGGTATGTCACATAAAATCAAATAAAGCATTTCTTCTATACTGTCTGCTGTTAAACATACTGGCAGTTCATTGTTGACCCTGAAGACACCACAAAGGTTAATTTATGTGTTTAGTGGGTTATATTGTGGACTTTAATGACTGTAAATCTTTATTGTCTATACAGGTCTCAGACATAAAAATGAAGGAACGTAGGGAAGTGACTGAGACCTTCATACAACAGAATGGTGAAGTAAGAAGAGAACAGATCCCAAATGACGATGAGCTGATTAAAGAAGTGACTGAGACCTTCATGCAGCAGAATGGTGGAGAAGGAGGAGAACGGATCCCAAATGACGACGAGCTGATTGAAGAAGTGACTGAGACCTTCATGCAGCAGAATGGTGGAGAAGGAGGAGAACGGATCCCAAATGACGACGAGCTGATTGAAGAAGTGACTGAGACCTTCATGCAGCAGAATGGTGGAGAAGGAGGAGAACGGATCCCAAATGACGACGAGCTGATTGAAGAAGTGACTGAGACCTTCATGCAGCAGAATGGTGGAGAAGAGGAGAACGGATCCCAAATGACGACGAGCTGATTGAAGAAGTGACTGAGACCTTCATGCAGCAGAATGGTGGAGAAGGAGGAGAACGGATCCCAAATGACGACGAGCTGATTGAAGAAGATTGACTGAGACCTTCATGCAGCAGAATGGTGGAGAAGGAGGAGAACGGATCCCAAATGACGACGAGCTGATTGAAGAAGTGACTGAGACCTTCATGCAGCAGAATGGTGGAGAAGGAGGAGAACGGATCCCAAATGACGACGAGCTGATTGAAGAAGTGACTGAGACCTTCATGCAGCAGAATGGTGGAGAAGGAGGAGAACGGATCCCAAATGACGACGAGCTGATTGAAGAAGTGACTGAGACCTTCATGCAGCAGAATGGTGGAGAAGGAGGAGAACGGATCCCAAATGACGACGAGCTGATTGAAGAAGTGACTGAGCCCTTCATGCAGCAGAATGGTGGAGAAGGAGGAGAACGGATCCCAAATGACGACGAGCTGATTGAAGAAGTGACTGAGACCTTCATGCAGCAGAATGGTGGAGAAGGAGGAGAACGGATCCCAAATGACGAGAACATATGGCAATGAGCTGATTAAAGTGACTGAGAATTCTCCAACAGTATAATCTGAAATTTATCTCTGTTTTTATATATACAGTGACTTTCTAATTATCTGGGACTTATCGGTGTATCCTGGGTGTCTCTACATACATACCTGTGTTTAATGGCTGATTAATGACACTGGGCTTTTTGTATATCTGTACTCTGGAATCTTCTCTCCTATATTGTGGTGCTGCAATAATGCAGTCCATAACTGCTACTTCTCCTGAGCCTGTTTAGATTCTGTTTAGGAATTCTGGACCTGGAGAGCTGGAGCAACTAATGTTGATAAAGCCATGTGATTATATGATTGTTGTAGCGTTAGGATCAATATGTATTAGACAAAATGAAAAAAATCAAGTGTCATCATGTAACATGTTTTTTAAGCAATAAATATAAACAGAAGCTGTTTTTTAGCAAACATATGTAAGAGTAGCGTATAAGAACTGCATTGTGCAGGGGGGGATCAGAGAACTTTCTTATGAGTGAATGACCTGCATGGCCACGTGTTTGTCATGGAGCTGCAATTCTATTGTTGGCATTTTGCTGGTATACTTCAACATCTACGTACAGTGGATGTTTCAAATTTATGACTAAGATAAGAAATTGCTTTATTAATCACAAAAAGATAGCAAACTTTTCTTCATTGCAATCAGAGCAAGAAGTGTAAAATTTTTGACTCACCCTCCCCTTCAGGCTGCATCACTTCAGTTCAGTCCCCTCCCCCTGCTTCTTCCTCGTCCATGCCATTCTCTTCCTCACTGTGCGCTTCCACAACCTCAAACAGATATGTTTGTCATCTGTGTTGGGGGACGTTACTTTTTAAAGTAACTAATTACATTACAAAATGACTGTCATTAAAACGTAATCAGTTACATTACTGAGTTGCTTTCTGATAAAGTAACTAGTTCGAGTACTTTTCCACTGCAGAAAATGAAAACTCCTTTGTGCTTCCTCATACATGTTGTTTTAGTCGAGACCTTTATAATTATTCTACCATCATCACTCAGTGAAGTTTGGCCCAGAATCTGTTAACTACTAATACCCCGATCTCACCTACGCGGTTTCATCATGATTCACCGCGAGTTTCGGTGCTGTGATTAGGTTTCCATCTTTCCGCGTGGAATAACAGAGTGGGGTGGGTTATCGGGGGCGGGGCTTGTAGGATGACTTCCTCTCACACACACACACACTAATGGATTGGGAATGACTGCTGTCTGGCTCACGGATTACATAAATTGTCTGATTAACAGATTTTTTTTTTTTTTTTTAAAGTAACTGAGTACTTAAATGGCGGAGCTAACGTGTGTTAGATTACTCCTTACATCAAAAAAGTCATCCAAGTACTGTAACGGCTCTAACGTCTAACTTTGTAATGCATTACTCCCAACACTGTTTGTCATGTCCATTTTCACTAAGACGGTGCCTGTCGGTTTGTAATCAACGTTGTGATAAACGTCACACATTCCTGATTATGTTGATCATTCCAGACATGAGCAGTCCTCTACATTCATGTAAAGTTGGTCAAGCAGTTCATCCCCAAACTTCTGTCCAGCCTGTCTTGGGTCTGACAGCTGTTTGTTGGCCTGCTTCATCTCTCCAGCTCCATGGTCTGTGAATGAGCATTTCCATTAGACCCCACCAGTTCGACTATGAGAATTTTTCAGAGTTGAGCGGTTCCTCATCATTCTTTAGGGGCTCACTGCTGAGTTGATTGCCCGGCTTCTGTTCCTTCTGTTTCTCTGATATGTGATGACACAGGTGAGGTCAGGACTGGTGTTTCTGCTTGCACTGCAGCGCTGTATGACAGGGTCAGGAGCAGTAGGTAGTGGACATCCTCGAGGTGGGCAGCCATCCAGGTCATGATCTGTTTTAACACACTGGAGGGATTGTGGGATTTGACCTGTCCCTAACTGCATTGCTTTTCTGTCCCTAATACAAGCTCTACACATCAACATCTCAAAGGCAGCTCAGTTCACAATAATTTTATTTCCCTCTGTTTCTTTCATTTTCTCGTTGAAATTCCACATTTTTACTTGTGTCACATATTCAAAATACTGGTTCTCAAACATAAACTAGGAATCCCAAATTCCACATTTTTTTTCCTTGGTTTTGCTGTTTTACCGTTTTACAATGTGTGTGCCGCTATTGCACAGTGGACTCAGTCCCCTTGCCTTTTAAACTCAGTCATCTTGACTTTTTCCTCTTTTCACCTGTGCAAGGCGACTTGATTTACCTCCAGAGGTATGGAACTCCAAAGTTAAAATTAAATTAAATAAATAGATAGGACATGCTGAAATAAATAACTCTATGAATAAATAAGACACAGATATGTAATGTGAGAATGATATTGTGAAATAATGGAACACATTTTGAAAACAAGCTTATTATTGTGAAAAATATTTCATGGTCATTATTTTTCCCAATAACGGAGATTATTGCAGAGGCATTTTATTTAATTCCAGCTGTTTTTTTTTCCAAAATGTCAGTCAGTCTTTATTTCAAAATCCAGTTTTTCCCGATGGCCTATTTATTTCATAATGCGACTTTTCAGCAGAATGAGTCGTTCTGTCAATCAGTGCCAGTGGGTTGGACCTGCGCGCCTATTGGCTGATCCTTTAACATCGATTAGTTTCCCTGGACACCTGCTCCGCGGCCCGCCGCTACAGTTAGCAACATGTGCTAGGCTGAGGCGGACGGGCCATCTGGAGCTCCGGGCGTTTCCCCGGTGGGCCGCTGGCTAACGCGGGCCGGTCCAGTCAGTACGTAAATTTATTGTAAAAATGACGGAACCATAATATTGCAGCTCTCTTTTTTACGCAGATAGATGAGTGTTGATCGTACGGTCGCCGCCGACAAACTGCGCGTGTTTTGTAACGGACACTACTATGTTGTATTACAGTAAGTATGTACAGTATGTTGCCCTTTAAGAGTTGCTGCGGAGGTGCGCGTGCGAGGAGGTGCGCGCGTCAGGAAGTGTGCGCGTGAGGAGGTGCGCGCGTCAGGGGGTGTGCGCGTGAGGAGGAGAGAACGGAGTAGGAGCTGAGGTGTGCTGCTGTTCCCCCCGGAACGCTCTATTGTTTTACCCTTTTCTGTACTTTTACTTTATGTTTTGTATTATAATGTTGTGACGCTGAAAAAGGTTTTGTGCTGAACGCTGTTGTTGGCTCTGAGCTCTTTTCTCTCCCGGCTATCCGGCGCAAAGCGGCACAGTGTGTGTGAACATGAATGTATTGTGATCCTGTTCCATGACCTGTTGTGAAACACACACCCTTTAACTTTTAATTTACAGAGGGAGAGATATGGATCCTTTCTCCATACAGCAAAGAGTGAATAATTGCCATGGATGAAAATGAAAAAAAGAAGAAAAGGTGGATCTGAAAATTCCAAGAAAAAAAGCTTTAAAAGCAGATTCTGTGAAATTCTTCAGATTAGCAAATTCTGCCTTTTGCAGTTGCGCAGGCTCTGACAGCTTTAGCATTACGGTCAGGGACAGCGAGTCTGGATCCAGCAGCCTCAGGGTCAGTGATGATGTTGATTAGCTCGGGCTAGTAAACTACTTACTCATTTTAATTATTATTGTAGTCAATATTAATTCAAAATAAGGCTGAGAAAATATTGTTTTTAATTAATATTGGCTATAATAATCACTAGCATGAGCTGATGCTGCTACTGATTTTATTCTAGATGACCTGTCCAGTTTGAGTCCCATTCTTTTCCCTCGACTCTGGTAGATCAGGGGAGAGGTGTTGGTCATCATCAGCAGGCACTGGTTCATCATCACTGACCCTACTGCACTTGCAGCTTACACTGATAAGTGGTATATCTCACACTGACTGCATCAAGATGATACCCCCTGACTAGCTAAAATATTGTCTTTATAGTTTTATATGTTGTTTTTATTAATGTTCTTTCCTTTGTTTTACAAAAATGACCCACTATATGTTCAGTGATACTTCAAATAATATGCTTAAAATTTTTTTTTTTCAAAATGTGTTCCATTATTTCACAATATCATTCTCATATTACATATCTGTGTCTTATTTATTCATAGAGGTATTTATTTCAGCATGTCCTATTTATTTATTTAAATTTTGAACACTTTGGGGTTCCATAGAAAACACCCTGCAGTACGAGGCACTGAGAACCAGAGAGCTCGGCCCTAAACCCCGCCCCCTCTGTCAGCTGGTTCTTAGACTCAGTAACACACTAACCCCTAACACACAGCAGTCTCAGAGCAGCACCGCTCACCACAGTCTCATCAGAATCAGACACATCACTGATCAGATGAGGAGAGACGATCTGGAGCACTGGGACAGTCAGACCCAAACCCAGTCCAGACTGCACGGCTATCGGGCCCTAAAGAGAGAGAGGAGGAACCGGCAAAGTGTCTCTTCACCATCAGAGACACCGAGCAGAGACGGATCCTGAGCAGGGACAGGCTGAGTGACACCGTCTGGCTGTGGAGACACTCAGACACAGGAGAACCTGGAGCACAGAGAGCAGAGACTGTGTGTGTGCTCAGTGTACAAGCAATGAGGTCAAGACGGAGATGCACTTCGTCCTTTACTGCCCAAAATATCATTATATAAGCAAGACCTTCACTGAGATCATCACTCACAAAATCCCAAATTGATCCAAATGAACAGAAGGTCAAGAAATGAGAATAATTTTAGGAGAAGGTCGCACTGCTCCCCTCGCTGGAGAGTGTGTGTCCAAGTGTGAGAGCCTGAGAGACAGTGAGACACAGCGTACACACACCCTGAATATCACTAACTAACTACAGTTTAATATCACTACTGTTCACATAGTTGTTGTTGTTATTGTTAATATTGATGTTATATATATATTTTATTATTATTTATTTCTTTTGTGATTTATTTATTTTTATTTATTTATTTTGGAGTGGGGTTGTTTTGTTTGTGTCTACCTAATATGATATGTTTTCACATCCATTATGTTTATAATGTTTATAAATTTAGATTGATGTTATTTATAATATAATTAATGTTTTCTAATTGCTTTGGCAACAATCATTGGCATGTTAACAGTCATGCCAATGAAGCTCTTCTGGACGGAACCGAGTAGGGAGCACCCTGTGAAGTACACTTCGGAATGGAACACACAAAGTGGCTATTGTGGGCGTTACCGCCGCTTCTCGCGCTCAAAGAAGAAGGAAATCCTGTCAGCACGGTCGAGCATGTAAAGATTTAACCTTCACGCGGTGAGTTCAGTATTATAACACAGATATTATAGAGATATTACGGTTTAAACACCTGAGATGAGTTTGTGTGTTCATACAGAGCTGCACTTTTAACAAACTCCTCAACAACACTGTTGTTAAAAACAGTGTCAAAATGGCCGCTGAGTGGAAGTGAAACGATCGTAGTGTTTTATAAATTCATCCCACCGATCAGTCTGTCCTACTGTTGTACATAAACACTGCTCTGGTTTTTATGTAACGGTGTTTTTATTGGGTTTGCTACTAAACTTTAATCGGTGATTTATGTATCAAAGTAAATTTTGCTCTTCGTGTCCGTGGTGAAGGGAACTCCCCGAACAGCCTGCAGCGTCACCAGCGTGACTTACATATGTAAACCGAAAGTGATACGATTATAAAATACAGTCTACTGAAAGGTGTGAATAAATTATTGATTAATTTACTATATGTTTTTTACAGATTAGTAATAGTACTTAGTATTATTAGTATATAATACTAAGGATTTCTTGATTAAATAATTTACACACGTGGACAAAATTGCTGGTACCCTTCGGCCAAGGAAAGAAAAACTCACAATGGTCACAGAAATAACTTTAATCTGACAAAATAAATAGAATTCTATTAGAATTCTATTCTTTTTCTAAGAAAAAGAATTCTATGAATGTTAACCAATGAAAGTCAGACATTGCTTTTCAATCATGCTTCAACAGAATTATATTTTTAAAAAATGAACTCATGGAACAGGCCTGGACAAAAATGATGGCACCCCTAACTTAATAGTTTGTTGCACAACCTTTTGAGGCAATCACTGCAATCAAACGATTCCTGTAACTGTCAGTGAGACTTCTGCACCTCTCAGCAGGTATTTCGGCCCACTCCTCATGAGCAAGCTGCTCCAGTTGTTTCCGGTTTGAAGGGTGCCTTTTCCAGACAGCATGTTTCAGCTCCTTCCAAAGATGCTCAATAGGATTGAGGTCAGGGCTCATAGAAGGCCACTTTAGAATAGTCCAATGTTTTCCTCGTAGCCATTCTTGGGTGTTTTTAGCTGTGTGTTTTGGGTCATTGTCCTGTTGCAAGACCCATGACCTGCGACTGAGACCCAGCTTTCTGACACTGGCCAGCACATTTCTCTCTAGAATCCCTTGATAGTCTTGAGATTTCATTGTACCCTGCACAGATTCAAGACACCCTGTGCCAGATGCAGCAAAGCAGCCCCAGAACATAACAGAGCCTCCTCCATGTTTCACAGTAGGGACAGTGTTCTTTTCTTCATATGCTCCATTTTTCCGTCTGTGAACATAGAGCTGATGTGCCTTGGCAGAAAGTTCCATTTTTGTCTCATCTGTCCATAGGACATTGTCCCCGAAGCTTTGTGGCTTGTCTACATGTAGTTTGGCATATTCCAGTCTGTCTTTTTTCTGATTTGTTTTCAACAATGGTGTCCTCCTTGGTCGTCTCCCATGTAGTCCACTTTGGCTCAAACAACGACAGATGGTGCGATCCGACACTGATGTTCCTTGAGCATGAAGTTCACCTTGGATCTCTTTAGAAGTCTTTCTGGGCTCTTTTGTTACCATTAGGATTATCCGTCTCTTTGATTTGTCATGAATTGTCCTCGTGCGGCCACGTCCAGGGAGGTTGGCTACAGTCCCATGGATCTTAGATTTCTGAATAATATGTGCAACTGTAGTCACAGGAACATCTAGCTGCTTGGAAATGGTCTTATAGCCTTTACCTTTAACATGCTTGTCTATCATTTTCTTTTGAATCTCCTGAGACAACTCTTTCCTTCGCTTCCTCTGGTCCATGTTGAGTGTGGTACATACCATGTCACCAAACAACACAGTGACGACCTGGAGCCCTATATATAGGCCCACTGACTGATTACAAGATTGTAGACACCTGTGATGCTAATTAGTGGACACACCTTGAATTAACATGTCCCTTTGGTCACATTATTTTCAGTATTTTCTAGGGGTACCATCATTTTTGTCCAGACCTGTTCCATGAGTTTATTTTTTTTATAATTCTCTTGAAGCATGGTTGAAAAGCAATGTCTGACTTTCATTTGTTAACATTCATAGAATTTTTTTTAATTATTACTTTTGTCAGATTAAAGTTATTTCTGTGACCATTGTGAGTTTTTCTTTCATTGACCGAAGGGTACCAACAATTTTGTCCACGTGTGTATGTATATATTGTCAAAATTGTGACACTATTGTGTAAAATAAAATTTTTAATCTTTTTTCGAGCTCCATTTAAAAAAATAATAAATCAACGCTATTTTGTAGTATACAGTATAGTGCTCATAATGAGTTACACCCCAACAGATTCGTCAGTAAACCTTTAGGTTCCTCTCAGAATCAACATTGTCTATGTGAGACTTTACTCCAAAATACTCCCACAAATACGGGCCATTGATTGCAAACAGTAAAAGTTTTATTGCACGTTTCATTCATTTGCACGGTTAATATACTTTGCCTTATCCTTAAGTGTGGGTGAATTGTAATCAAAGAACGTAATTTTAAATGCTCTAATATAAGATACACAAATTTGTATGGTCCTATCAAGCTGACAATCACATGAACATGATGAATAGGACATGTGACTTTGCATGGTTAAATTATCTACAGCTGTTATCACTTAGGGTGTACTCACTTTTGTTGCTGGCTATTTAGACAATTATTAGATCACCCACAATTCCACAGCGCAAGAGAGAAAAAGCATTGGCTCAGTTGTGATCACGTGATGCTCAGCTTCAAAACAAGAAGTGCATGCATGATACTCGATAATACTTGGTATATTGCGCATTTAAGAAGACAAAATTTTTAAATTTTTGCTTGTCTTATGGAAAGGCCACAATCTGAGGTTCCACAGTATACATAACATACATCATATATATAAATAACCTTGACCCATTCTGAGGACCCGTTCAGACCTGTGGGAAACACTGACATGTAATATGTAATATATCTGGTAAAGCTCACCCAATCATCACAGCTCCAATGTAAAAGGTGTGTGTATGTGAGAGAGAGAGAGAGTCAGTGTGTGTTAAAGTTGGTCCTGTATCTAATCCTCATGTTGCTTTTGTTCTTAATCTTTCCCACTGAAGTTACTGTACAGTGTAACTCCTCACCTGTCGTTACCTGTGCAGTGCTGCTGATGGTGTCGTGTCTCAGACATGAAGTCCTGCAGGGTTCCTCACCATGTCCTGCTTTTCTTCATTATCACCTTCATCACAGGTCAGTCTCACTGCTAGTTCCTTGCACTCTCCTAAAGCTCTATTAAACATGTTTTAGGATTCATTTTATTTACCTTTTCACAATCTAATAATCATCACACTATTGATGTAAAAACATGTTGGTAAACTGAGACCTGAGGTGCTCTTCCTAGCCATGCACATTTTCATCACTCAGCAAACACAGAGAATCTCATCTAAGTTTTATATATATGTATAGCTAAGTTTTTATTTTATTTTCAGGGTCCAAGCACTGTAGTGCTCAGGGCCCTCTTGTTCTTCTAAGGATTATTATTTTATTTTTAGGGTCCAAGCACTGTAGTACGCAGTGATCTCTTGTTCTTCTAAGGATTATTCTTTGCTTTTTTATTTTTAATTTTTTCAATCATCTGGGCACTTTTCGGGGTCTTAACATATACAAAACCTCTTATAATTTGCTAACAGATCAGAATCTGGGGCCATTAGGAGGTCTGTGGGGCGCGGCGGCCCTGGGAGTGGACCACGCCTGCCACAGCTCCCCCTAGAAGATATTTCCTCATAGCTCATACACACTTGCACGTATACTTATAAAACCTGGTGTACATTTAGATCTCATCGAGGTGAACAAGTTTCATGCTGCATGTCATTAGGTCTAATTCACAGGAAGTCAGTTAGTTCTAGTTGTTTGCAAAATGCACCCAATAGAATTCTCCTCCTAGGGAATTAATACAATTGGCACCAAACCAGACAAAAATTACCTCAACAAATTCCCAATGCAAAATTGCGATGGTACCGACAGTGCTAGGGGCAACAATAGTGGCAGTGTTAGTGGAAATGCTAGCAGCAAAAAAATCATGTTAATAAAGAAAAATCACATGACAGTATTTTAGTGAAGGTAAATTGTGGCTCTACTTGATTTTTTTGTTTGTTTATTCAGTCTGTCTCTCCAAAGTTTTCAAGAACACAGTGTTGCCTGTTGTCCCTATACCACTGTAGAAGTCGGGCCAACAGTACAGTATTAATTCATTCAACATTTATCTAGTTTTATTTTAGAAAGCAGCTCCCTTTTCTTCTTCCTCTTGTCCTTGCTAATATTCCTACAACCCATTGTGCTAAAATCAGTAAATCTTCCACATAAAACCTGTAAACTCGCTTAGCTTGGATTTTATGTATGCGTGAAAATGACGCACTGCTGCAAATGAGTTTTGAGCTCCCGGAAGCATGTGGAAATTAGCGGGTGCTCTGTTCGGTCACTTGTATGCTGAAAATGCTTGGTACGCCCAACTTTCTGGCAAAATTTCAGTTCTTAAGGTGAACATTGTTAAGGTGAAGTGTTTGTATGCTGAGGTAGTGCTTTAGTGAACCCTGTGGGTGTCCTGCTGTAAGGTTAATCTTCATGGTTAGTGTATGTAAACTCCTGACAGAAACCGTACTGAGGCTGTATACAGTGTGGATCACCTTCCATCAGAGGGTTTTACTATAATGTACGTACTAAATAATAATAATAAGTTTGTTCAGCCCACACAATGTATTTGTTTTTGCAATCAGGATGCATTTGCATCTTTTTGTCTACATGCACAAAGAGTTCTGTATGAATGTTAATGAACATCTGTAAACTTCTGACTGTAATTATATGTGTACTGTATGTACAGCTTCACTTTTTATCCTGTTTATCTACTTCTCTCTTTTACAGGACCTGTATCAGCTGAAACTACTGTAAAGGCAAAGTTTAGTCAGACTGCTGCTCTGCCCTGTGAACGGGACTGTACTGGTCTGGCCAAATGGACTCTGTTCAGTAACCCAGATGTTGTATTAGCTGAGTGTGATCAGACATCCTGCAGGTCATTAAGGGAGGGGTTTAACATGTCACATGATCAGTACCTGAAGGGAGATCTCACCCTCACCATCACTGCAGCTGATTACAGTATGAGGGATTTATACACGTGTCAGTGTGACGGGAAAGACATTAATGATGTGCGTCTCAGGGTCAAGAGTAAGTGTCTTTATCTGATCTACAGTTTATTAAGCCTGAATCAGTGAGAGATTGTGTTCTATCACATTTACATCCAGTTAAGATTTTTTTCTCCTCAGCCGTGACATCATCAGTTGAGAGGAACTCTGGTGAAGATCTGCTGCTGGATTTACACGTATCAGAGCGAGTGAAGGTGATCCATAAGTCTAAAGATTCATCAGATCCACATGGTGTAGAGATCTGCAGTGTGTATAACAGATCACTGAACTGTACAGCTGAATACACACTGAGAACATCACTCACTGCCACCGTTCTCACACTGAGAGGAGTAAATATGAGTGATGGGGGAGATTACAGAGTCAGAGACATGAAACATGGAGAATATCTTCATATCTACATAGTGTCAGTGAGAGGTACGTACTCTGTTTGGTTTGTGTCAGTGTTGAGGACTTAATATTTATCAGAATAAACTGAATTTTGAGAAACATTGATCACAGAGTTATGATAGTGATGTCACATCCTGTGTGATTATAGTGTCTGTATCTGAGGATTCATTTATAATAAAATCCAGAAAATGTTTTAAATTCCAACTCCTTCACTACTGACAGGCAAGTGTGTGTGTGTGTGTGTGGCAGATTCACATGGGCCACAGGAGGATTGGGGGATTGTCCTGATTGTCCTGATTGTCCTGATGGTGCTGCTGATTGTTTTAATGACTGTGATAATCTTTTGCATGTGGAGACGACTCCGGTCCTTACTAATAAATCTGTAAGTAACAGTGATGCAATACATGACATCACATTTTATTCAGTGGTGTTAATAGTTTTAAACCGATATCTGATCACTAATCATTACATACTCCTGATAGGCTGAATATTTATTTAAGAATCAGTTTATTTAGTTTCACTCTGAGAAGTAAACTTAATTAGAAACTGAATTAATAAAATTTTATCCAGCAGTCTTTGAGTTGATGTGATGTGAGTGTGGGTTGTGAAGATCGTGATTATTGTGTAATAATTTGAATACTTTAATGACTGTGTGTATAATCATCTTCTATATTTATTTATACAGAGTTGCTGCAGTGGAGCAGGAGAGCATCAGAACTCAACTCAAGTTCAACCACAGCAATAACCAACCAGAGAGCCACATCATGTTGGGATGAGAACCAACCAGACAACATAAGAACAGAGAGAAGAGACATAAAACTACATACAGCCTCAGACGGGAACTCAGGAATAAACCAGTTTGGATCTGGAGATGTGGATCTGACTACAGCATTCTGACAGTCGCTCTGGATAAGAGCATTTGCCAAATGCTTAGATGTAGATTCTCTTTGCTAGCATGGAGCCAAGGATTTTTTTTTTGTATTTGACTTTTTGTACTTGACTTGGTAAAATATTATTCTACATGCTGTGCATGCTATCATACATGTTACGTTAACATTAGTTAGTCAGTAATGATCAGGATTGTCTTTTTATTGTTTTTTAAATATTCTTTTTATTCTTTCTAATGCGTGTTACTTTTTAAGATATATTTGGATTAGCAAGAGAGCCACTTGTGTCTTCCTGTGCTTTGGGGGGAATTTCATTAGGGGGGGGCCTTGTGCTACCATCTGTTGGCGTGTTACAAAACTAGTCTCCAAACTTTTAATACCCGCTGTATAAGAGTGGAGAGATGGATTGATCTAATACTACCAGCATTTTTAGAGTTTAACACACCACACTTCAGATACTGTTCATTTAGTTTGATGCAGTTTATGCTCTAGCTTCTTTGAGTGGCCTGTTTTAAGGAGTGTGTGTGTGTGTGTGTGTGTGAGTGTGAGTGTGTGTGTGTGTGTGAGATCGTTACACCATGTAACTATTATTTCTCTCTAATTCTTCTTTAAGTGGCCCTACATTATCTGCAGTATAACTGAATATTGAGTCGTGTAACAGATGGAGCAGCAGTCGTACAGTAACTGATAACTCTGGGACATTACTGATAAATCTCTGTGCAGTAGTCGATGTACAGGTACATTTAATGCGGTAGCGCGGCGCTGTGTGTAGTTTCTCCTCAAACCTGTAGTTTAGTTCCAGTGCGAGTAAAGGGGCGGCAATTATAATAATAAAGTTCTGTTTTAAAATGGAGAAGCTAAGATTGATTTAAACCTAGAAGTCAGTGAATCATTTAGAAATAAAAACTCTGGATTCCACTCACAGACCAGACAAGCTGAAAGAGTAAAAAATTTGTTTCACCATGTTAATAAAAATATACAACTGTTTTATTGTTTATATTTATTAATATATAATATTCATCATCATCATAGTGTTCCCAAAGTTCCTGTTTGTTTATAATTCAAATGACAGATTAAAGTTGAAACCGATAATCCATGAACAAGTGATCTTACATACACAGACAATAAAACGTGCCTTTATCAGGAGCTACTAATGCACATGGCATGAAGCCCACGCTGGTGGAGGTCGTGACCTTTTTTGAAAAAACCATTGATGTGAAAAGTCTTGAAGCTGAAGGATCTTCCAGCGGTCTCTCCTCCGTTTGTAGTTGTACAAGTCTGTAGAGTTTAACCACAGATCTCCTCCTGGCTGGTGTTTGTACAGTCGTGGCCAAAAGTTGAGAATTACATGAATATTGGAAATTAGAAAAGTTGCTGCTTAAGCTTTTATAATAGCAATTTGCATGTACTCCAGAATGTTATGAAGATGATCAGATGAATTGCATAGTCCTTCTTTGCCATGAAAATTAACTTAATCCCGAAAAAAAACTTTCCACTGCATTTCATTGCTGTCATTAAAAGAGCTGCTGAGATCATTTCAGTAATCGTCTTGTTAACTCAGGTGAGAATGTTGACGAGCACAAGGCTGGAGATCATTATGTCAGGCTGATTGGGTTAGAATGGCAGACTTGACATGTTAAAAGGAGGGTGATGCTTGAAATCATTGTTCTTTCATTGGTAACCATGGTGACCTGCAAAGAAACGCGTGGAGCATCATTGCGTTGCATAAAAATGGCTTCACAGGCAAGAATATTGTGGCTACTAAGATTGTACCTAAATCAACAATTTATAGGATCATCAAGAACTTCAAGGAAAGAGGTTCAGTTCTTGTTAAGAAGGCTTCAGGGCGTCTAAGAAAGTCAGTGATGAGTAACAAATCAGTCCTAACACTTTCACCCTCATTAATAAAAGTGGACATCCTGTGTGTGATCTGCATGAAAGAAGAGCAGCGTGTAGCGATTTATTTTTACTTATTTATTTATTGTGCTCTGAGGGTGTACCTGCTGAAACAAATGGTTGTATTTCTCTTTTCTAGAAGGTAATTAAAATAAATTCTACAGGCAGAGTGCGGATAATGTCTCTCACCATCATCATCTTCATCATCATCATAATAATAAGGAGAAGAAGAGGAAGTTGGGATAAAAAGTTTTTTCTCACTACAAACTACATAACTTTCATTTGCTTTGAAGGTTTCTAACTAGTTCAGATTATTTTTTTATGAAAATATAAATATTTCACATTTGACAAATAAGTTTCACATCTGTCTACTGTACAGTCTAAACTTCACTCTTCATGAGGAGTTTATTAAAAGTGCAGCTCTGTATGAACACAAACTCATCTCAGGGGTTTAAACTGTAACATCTCTAGAACATCTGTGTGTTATAACATCTGTAATGAACTCACCATCTGGAGGTTACAGCTCTGTCTGTGTGTGTGTGTGTGTGTGTGTGTGTGTGTGTGTGTGTGTGTGTGTGTGTGTGTGTTAGTTATAATATCTGTAATGAACTCACCGTATGGAGGTTACAGCTCTGTCTCTGTGTGTGTGTGTGTGTGTGTGTGTGTGTGTGTGTGTTATAACATCTGTAATGAACTCACCGTATGGAGGTTACAGCTCTGTGTGTGTGTGTGTGTGTGTGTTAGTTATAATATCTGTAATGAACTCACCGTATGGAGGTTACAGCTCTGTGTGTGTGTGTGTGTGTGTGTTAGTTATAACATCTGTAATAAACTCACTGTCTGGAGGTTACAGCTCTGTGTGTGTGTGTGTGTGTTAGTTATAATATCTGTAATAAACTCACTGTCTGGAGGTTACAGCTCTGTCTGTGTCTGTGTGTGTGTATGTGTGTGTGAGATCCACTCCACCCTGCAAAAGAACTTCCTTAAACTTTCATTTCCGAGCATGTAAAGGTGGGCGGGGCTAAAATCCCATGCATGCACACTTCAGTCTCACAGTTGGCGCTCTGTAATGACTCACTATAGCACTGATTTGTTGTTGTTTTCAATCGGGTTTAACATTTATTTCTTTCAGATAATATTTTATTAAAATACACTTAAGTCAAATAAATTATATATCTAAAACAGGTTTAAATATTTACAACCTTTATAAATGTTGGTCTGTAAATGCATGAAGAGCAGTTCAGTAATTCACCTTAAATTGTACACAGTGTATAGTTGTGTTTTTTATTTTAACTTTACACTTCTCCCCTTCTATCTGTTCAGACCACTGCAGACCAGGAACATCCCACCAGAGCTGTAGTTGTAGCGTTGCTCTCACCCAGTTCTCTATCCATCACAAATAGGCTCCTCTCACAGCAGCTCCATTTCAGTATCTCAGTACAATGGTGGCTGCAGGTTTGTGGGAAATATTAGGCAGCACGTGAACCTTTTTCCTGAAGTTAATGTGTTTCTTCTTCGTCTTCCCCTCCAGGCTGAGGTTATCACTGTTTCTTGTGCCCTTTTGTGTTTTACCCTCCATGTTCAGGGTGTTAATGATCGTCTCCTGGACAACTCTCAGGTCTTTCCCATGACTGTGCAGCTACTGAACCCAGACTAAGGGACCATTTAAAGGCTCAGGAAACCTGTTTTGAGTTAATTAGCTGATTAGAGTGACACCATGAGTCTCCAGAACTGAACTTTTTCACAGTTTAGCTCATTTTCCGAGATACTGAATTTGGGGTTTTCATTAGCGATAAGCCATAATCATCAAAATGAAAAGAAATAAACATTTAAAATACAGCAGTCTGTGTGTAATAAATCTATATAACACCTATGAGTTTCACTTTTTGAAGTGAATTAGTGAAATAAATCAACTTTATAATGAAATTCTGATTCATTGACCCGCAGCTGTGTGTATTCAAAGCTTTGGAGCCTTGATATTATGAAGAACAGCGCCATCTGGTGGTGCGCAGATATTGAAGCAGCCTGTTATACCCCTGTCAGTAGACATCAGTCACGTGGTATTTGTCATGTGACACGCGCTCCAACAACAGATCCTGAAACAACGCAGTGGGATAAAGTTCGAGTCCCCGAGAGAGAGAGAGAGAGAGAGAGAGCTGGAACCTTCTGGAAGCTTCTGTAAGCTCCACACGGTGAGTTCACTACAGATATTATAGAGAGATTACAGTCAAGTTTAAACGTGTTCATGCCGAGAGTAACTTTAATAAACTCCTCATCAACAGTCTCAATAGTTCATGTAGTCAGAGTGTTGTGTCAGGCTGAACAACACGCGCGTAGACTCGTGACTGACGTCACTTCCGGTATAACTTACTCAGTTCTGGGAGTTTACTTTTAATAAAAACTTTTTATAATAATAAAGAGATGACAAATGACAAATGAATGCAGAAAAACATGACATTCCAAAAGGTTCACATACTTTTTCTCACTGTATAGCTAATATTTATGTACTTTATAAATGTTCAATGTTGAATTTTAGTCAACAATCAGGATTTAAACATAATGCCCCAGTCTGATGTCCAGGTGGTTTAGGACTGTGTGTAGGAGCTGGGTGATGAGGTGGCTGGTGGAGTTGGATGATTCAAAATCAAATCAAATTCAAATTTTATTTGTCACATACACAGTCATACACAGTACGATATGCAGTGAAATGCTTAGTGTGTGAAGGGTTGTGGTGGCTATTGAAGACTCTGAGCAGCCGGTGATGCAGTTAATCACAGCAGAAGGCCGGGCTGCAGGGCAGTTGGGGTTTCTTTGGGTGAAGAATGATGAGGGACTTTTTGAAGCAACTGCAACAGGAAGAGTGAATATCAAAGCTAGCTGGCCAGTGTGTGTGTGTGTGTGTGTGTGTGTGTGTGATGGAGTGAGAGTGTGTGTCAGGGTGCTTGCTCTAATCCTCATGTTCTTGAGCTTCTCCACTGAAGTTACTGTTGTGCTTGGAGACCTTGCTCATTTACTCACCTGTTCTCACCTGTGCAGTGCCGATGGTGGTGTTTCTCGGACATGGAGTCCTGCAGGATTCTTCATCGTGTCCTGCTTCTAGTCATCCTCAGGTTCATCACAGGTGAGTCTTGTACACTTTAGAGTTTATTGAACTAATTATCACCTGTTCTGAAATTGAAAACGGACAGCTCAGAGTGAGTCGATCCAGACCTCAGGTTTAAAGTCAGAGTTTATTAAACCTGCTTTGTGGCATAAACCCGTGATCATGTGTGTGTCTTATGTTTTTTAAATGTGTTTATAGGCTTCTGTAGGAAGGCTGCAATAAAATAATATATGTATCGAGATACAATTCTATTTATTTGTATTTGTGTTTCTCTGTTCTCCGTTCCAGTGCATGTATCAGCTGAAACTATTGTACGAGGGAAGTTTAATCAGTCTGCTGTTCTACCCTGTAAATGGAGCTGTTCTGGTTTGGCCAAATGGACTCCCTTCAGTTTCTCAACCGACATATTGGCTGAGTGTGATCAGACATCCTGTCAGTCATGGGAGGAAGGTTTTAACATGTCCCATGATCAGTACCTGAAGGGAGATCTCAACCTCACCATCACTGCAACTGATCACAGTAAGAGGGATTTATACACCTGTCACTGTGGTGACACGGCAATTGGTGATGTGCGTCTCACCATCGATAGTAAGTATGTATCCTTCGCCCCAGCTTAAAGCTCGTACAGATTCAATTCAATTCGATTTGATTTGTATAGCGCTTTTAACAATTGACATTGTCGCAAAGCAGCTTTACACAATCAAAAGAATTATATAGGTTTGTATGAGATGTGAACGTGTATGAATCAAAATGATAAGACTGTCCCTGATGAGCAAGCGGAGGACGATGGCGACAGTATCAAGGAATAACTCCCTGAGATGGTAAAAGGAAGAAACCTTGAGAGGAACCAGACTCAACAGGGAACCCGTCCTTATTTGGGTAAAACGGATAGCAGGGATTGATCTAGAACTGTAGCTATCGAATATTTTAGTAATCAAGTATTCTACCAAAAATGTAATCGATTAATTCAGTAATCTGATAAAATGTACTTTTGCTTTATTAAACAGCAATGTAAAATATACTGCTCAAAAAAATAAAGGGAACACTTGGGTCCGGTTTGACTTGAACTTGCATACACATATGAGAGGTGTTCGAGTCAAACTGTGTTCGAGTCCCATTATTTTTTTGAGCAGTATAAGAGAAAGACTAATTGGTTTTCTTTTTAGAAAACTTTTTTTTTTAATGCATACAGCATTTTATCAAAAAATAAACATTGTCATTATTCACAATACAAGGAAGAGCTTAAAGTTGACTGAGATGAATTAAGTGCATTACAGCCATACATTCTTATTTTAAAGCCTTTTCTCAGATGCAAAAAAAAAGAAGGTATTTCAAATGACTTTCAGTATCAATAAAACTAAGGCACACATTAAAATAAATAATTAAACACTAAGTTGTGCAACTTAACTTTCAGAACTAAAAGTTTCTAAATCTACAGCTCAGGCATAACATAAGCCTTTACTGTCTTCTTACTGGATGCTTTATGATGACATTTCAATTCAATTCAATTTTATTTAGGGCAGGTAGCTCAGTGGTTAAGGCATTGGACTACAGTTCAGAAGATCCCAGGTTCAAACCTCACAACCACCAAGTTGCCACTGTTGAGCCCTTGAGATAAAAATGTAAGTCGCTCTGGATAAGGGCGTCTGCCAAATGCCTAGATGTAAATGTAGATGTATATAGCGCTTTTAACAATTGACATTGTCGCAAAGCAGCTTTACAAAATCAAAAGAATTAAGTTTGTATGAAATGTGAATGTGTATGTATGAATCAAAATGATAAGATTGTCCCTGATGAGCAAGCCGAGGGTGACGGTGGCGACGGCGACCCTGAGATGGTAATAGGAAGAAACCTTGAGAGGAACCAGACTCAACAGGGAACCCATCCTCATCTGGGTGATAACGGAGAGCAGGGATTGATCAGCATAATAATGTGTAAGACTGGAAGTTCAGTATAACAGATGTGTTAAAATTAAAAGGAGTCCAGTTTGTTCCTGGAGGCTCAGGTAGACTGTAGGAAATTCCAGTCCTGAGCTATCGAACAACTGAAGTCACAGGTCCCCAGAGCTGTCTGCATCAATCGAGGACAGGACAGTCTTCGTGGAAACCATCCCCATGTAGTGGCAATATGTTTCTTATCTTGGCAATATTTCTGAGGTGAAAGAAAGCTATCCTGGTAATATTATCTACATGTGCTTCAAATGAAAGACTGGAATCTATAATCACACCGAGGTCTTATACTGTTACATTTGATGGAACAGCAAGGCCATTAAAAGTTACAGCAAGTAGCTGCTTGTGGTTCTATGACTAGAACTTCTGTCTCATCAGGATTAAGGATAAGGAAGTTAATTAACAGCCAATCTCTTATGTCCTCCACACATTGCTTAACTTTTAGGAGGCTGGTTTTTCTCATCTGTTTTTGCTGAGACATATAATTGCGTGTCATCAGAATAACAATGAAAACTAATACCATGTTCACGAATTATGTTGCCCAGAGGAAGCATGTAAAGAGAAAAAAATCAGTGGGCCTAAAACTGAACCCTGTGGAACACCAAACTCCACTTGAGAACATGAGGAATGGTCACCATCTAAATCTACAAACTGATAACGATCAGTCAAATAGGATCTGAGCCACAAGAGGGCAGTTCCCTTAATTCCTACTACCTTTTCTAATCTGTGAAGGAGAATACTATGATCAATGGTGTCAAAAGCTGCACTGAGGTCCAGTAACACAAGTATGGTGACGCAACCCTGATCAGAGGCCCATAGGAGGTCGTTTACTACTTTAACAAGTGCTGTCTCTGTGCTGTGATGAGGCCTAAATCCTGACTGATACACTTCATTTATGCTATTTCTGTGTAGATGTGAACATAGCTGCTGTGATACTACCTTTTCCAAAATCTTGGAGATAAAGGGAAGGTTTGATATCGGCCTGTAATTAGAAAGCAGACAGGGGTCAAGGTCAGGTTTCTTAATTATCGGTTTAATAACGGCTAATTTAAAGGATTTGGGGACGTACCCACTACTGAGTGAACAGTTAATTACTTTCAACAGGGGTTCTGTTATTGCTGGTACTATCTGTTTGAGAAAATGTGTCGGTATAGGATCTAATATACAGGTTGACGATTTTGAAGAAGAGATGAGTGAAATTAGTTCTCTCGCTTCAAGGGGAGTAAAGTGTTCTGATGTGATGTGGTTAGTTTATCATCTGTATAACTTTAAATTGTCTGGTTTCAAAGCCTAAAGTTTTTGCCTAATGTTTGATTTTGTTATTGAAAAAGTTCATGAAATCCTCACTACTGCATGATGATGTTGTGGAGATTTCTGCAGTGGTCTTGTTTCTAGTTAATTTAGCTACGGTATTAAATAAAAATCTCGGGTTGTTTTTGTTATTTTCTATAAGAGTGGAGAGATACAATGATCTAGCGTCCCTGATACGGTTTAATACGGTAGTGCTGTGTGTACATTATTACTATGACAAACATTAATTGAGACAAGATAGTGATCTGTGGAATTGCGTTTATATTTCTTATAGTTAATCTGAAGGATAATATTAAATCTAAAGTGTGACCTGCTTTATGAGTGGGTCCTACTACACACTGATTTACTCCTACTGAGTCCAGTATGGACAAGAATGCTGTTCTCAGAGGGTCTTCTGGATTCTCAAAATGAATATTAAAGTCTCCAGCAATTAACGCTTTGTCTACAGAAACAACAAGGTCTATGAGGAAATCTGCAAATTCACAGAGAAACTCTGAGTAAGGCCCTGGGGGTCTGTAAATGATGATTAGCGGGATCGACTGAGCTGACTTTTGACTATTTGTAGCTACACTTTTTATGTTACTATAGAGAACTTCAAATGCATTAAATATGAGTCTGTGTTTTTGTACGATAGACAGATTATCATTGTAAATAACTGTGACTCCTCCTCCTCTACCAGTTAGCCGAGGCTGGTGTATGTAGCTGTATCCAGGAGGACTCGCTTCATTTAGAGCCACATACTCATCCTGTTTAATCCAGGTTTCTGTTAAACATAATAGATCAGGAGTTTGATATGTGATAGTCTCATTAACAATAACTGCTTTAGATGCGAGAGATCTAATATTTAACAGTCCTAGCTTCAGATCAGAGGTGCGGCTGCGCATTCAGTGTGATCTGAGTTTGTGGTCTCTATGTTAATTCAAATACTAAAACAGACTAAATTTGTGTTTAGCTCGGGGAACAGACACAGTCTCAATATGATGAACCCTGAGTGACGACTCTATGCAGCTAGCAGACCAACCGTCTGCTAGGTTTTAGGTTTAAGGTTTAAGATGTGTGTGCAATGTCAGGGACAATAAAAGGGGAGGATGTACACTCGGGCATGTCCTTATTTAACCTACTTCCACATGAAAGCACCCTAGGAAATGGAACAAGAGACTCAGCATTTTATAAACAAAGTGACTGTAACTTATCTAAGAGAACAAAATACAAAGACAGGATACAATACTGGACAGCTGAACTAAGACAACATGGTGCTTAAATGGTCACACTAGTTAGAACCAAACAGAATCTCCACCATGAGAGAAAACCGGGCACAGCAGGACAAAAGAAAATAGGATAATGTTAAGTGTCGTAAAATATACACAAGAGCATCCAGGGAGAACAGTGGCAAAATCGCACTCTTGGACTCGGCTCCTGATGCACCTACATGTGGCCCAGGAGAATCTCAAACTTGAGGTCTCTGTTCCAGTCAAGTTCTTCCACAATGAACTCCTCAAACCATATCTTTATAGTCCTTGCTTTGTGCGCTGGGACAGAGTCATGTTAGACTAGAACAAACTGTTGCCACAAAGTTGATAAACAGAGGATTGTCCAAGATGTCCTGGTATGTCTAAGCACTGAAGCTTGCTCTTCACTGGGAATGAGGGGCCTGATTGATTGAAACACTTGAATTCAATACTTAACAGGTTTGGCCAAATACTTTTGTCCATATGGTGTGTATGTATCTTGTTCAGCCACCCATACAGTGATGGAAGTTGTCACTAGCACTTTCCAAGGACTAAGCCTCCTTGGACCCAACCTTCATTTGCAAACAAATTATTTAAAACATTTTGTTTGGCAATTTCTGTAGAGAAAGTTCTGCAAAGTTAGAGAATTAGAGAATCCAAGTACAGTGGAGCGCGGTCTGCAAGTGTTCCACAAGACGAGCAAAGATTTTAATAAAAAAAATCTCTTGGTTTTCGAGTACTGAGTATCATGTATCACGCATGCGCTTCTTGTTTTGACGGCGTGCGACACATGATCACAACTGAGCCAATGGTTTTTCTCTCTCTTGTGCTACGGAATTGTGGATAATCGTCTCCCCTGCTGGGTCTTAGTGCTCGTCTCTTACTGGTATAATCAATATTCGTGCACGCGTGTACGGTTTCCTATAACACTGTGTGTGTAAAATTATTTTTTATTCTATTATTTCTTATGGAATAATTCGCTTTGGTTTATGAGTGTTTTGGAATACGATCCTGCTTCCTGAGCAAATTATGCTCGTAATCCAAGGTTCCACTGTATATACCAGTAATGTTTAACAATCTCTATCATATCTCCATTTGATAGTTCTTCTATAGTGTTGGTGACTTTTGGCTTCAAAGGGAAATCCGTTTTTGGAATTGCTAGTTGTGAACACATCAATTTGGATTTACATCTTCACCCAGTGATGGTGGCACATGACAGATAGATGTGGTAAACAGATCTGTTTTGTGTATTCATGGTCTGCAGATCAATATCTCATGAACACCTTGGTATCTAGTCTAATTGCACTATACCATACCTTACCTCAGATAAGAGTGCTAAGAGGGTAATGTTCATTTCACAGAGTCTATATGTGTACGTTTGTGCATTATTCACCATGTAAGAAGCACAGGGCTAATTACTTACACCACTTACTAATCACTGTAATTCTATTCAAAGGTCTTCATCTATTGCATGAACACACACCAAGAACTGGTGTTTTATTTTATAATTGTAGAAAAGTGTATATAATTCACTCACAATGCATTTTACATTTAATAATTGAATGTAGCTTAATTGTTAAATCATTGTATGTGTTGTATCAACTTAACACCTTGGATAAGATAGTGAGATTTTTTTTCTTTTTCTCAGCTGTGACATCATCAGCTCAGATGAACCCTGGTGAAGATCTGCTGCTGGAACTGTACGCATTCGATTCCCTGGAGTTGATCTATAAGAATAAAGATTCAGCAGATGGTAAACTGATCTGCACTGTGATTAAAGCCTCACTGCACTGTAATGCTGAGTACGGAAAGAGAATATCACTCGCTAACGCGGTTCTTAAACTGAGAGGAGTAAAGCTGAGCGATGAAGGAGTTTACACCATCCATGAAACGGATACTCGTGAAGATCTCCTTGTTTACACGTTATCAGTGAGGGGTATGTGTTCAGTGAGGTCTGGGGAAAGTTCAGTATTTATCAGAATAAACTTATCCATGGGACTGATCGAGTAAAGTCTTGTGTGTTGATGTGATAACTGCAAACCAATTGGTTAATTATTGTGTGTGTTTGTTTAGATACAGATCAGAACAGTGTGCAGAAGCGTGCTCTACCAAAGTGGGTGAGCATCTTGATCGTGGTGGTGTTGCTGGTGGTGCTGCTGTTTGGTGCTCTGCTTGGAATAATTCTCCACCAGAGGAAACAAATGAAATATTACCAAGGGGCACTTGTAAGTAACAGTCACGTCACTCATTCGAGATCACGTGATCATGTCTAAATTACAGAAGCAACATCCTAGTGGGCGATACAGCAGCCTCACTAAGGAAGAAATTCATAAAGAGAGACTTTACATTTCATTTTATTTACAAGGGTTGGAGGAGATGTGATGTGTTTACTGAGCATAAGCATGTGTAGTATTTATTAATTATTTATGTGTATATGGTGACTTGTACAGGTGCTGTGCGATGAAACAGAAGTGGAGATGAGCAAGTTAACCATGAATGAATGAAGAGCCTTTTACAGCAGAGAGACAACGCTGGAATAAACGCATCACACAACGAGAAACAGAACCTCATTTATAAGAACTGTGTGCACGGCCTGTCGTGCAGAAACTGGGATTTATGAGGAAACATGACATGAAATTTGGTATATTTTAAGGAAGCCTTGACCCGTGTGCTGACAATCTGTAAATCGTAATTTGTAAAAGATGTGGAAGTGTAGAGGAATGCAGCTAATTGTGCAAATTTCCACATAAATAATATCCAGTCATGCAGCTCCATAATAACTGTGTAAAGACTACTGAGGCACGAGAAGCACTGACGCATAAGAGTTCTCATGAGCCGACACCCCGACCGATTGTTTGCAGTCTGCAGTTTGTTTAATCAGGTTGGCATTCCCTGTGTGTGTGTGTGTGTGTGTGTGTGTGTGCACCCTGCAATTGCATGATTATTGCCTCATGCCATAAGCCTCCTAGGATAGGCTTCAGGCCACTCGTGACCCTGTATACAAGATAGTGAGTGAGTTTGTTTAATCTCCTCTCCAAACAAAATACTAATTTGTATTAAATAGGCTGCATCTGATTGTACACATTAACAGATCTATTAACTGGTTACAGAATGACCACTAAAGTTGTTGTTCCAGAACTCACACAAAGGAGAGGAGAGACTTTCCACTTACACTCTCACTGAAACACATTTAGCCGCCACCGATGGCCTGACTAAAGGGCGATGGCACCGTCTGGAGACTGTTACAGGTGGGAGACTGTTACACTATAACGACTGCTACAGGTGAGCGAGGAGCTTTAGCATGGAGACCGCTACAGGTGTCTGCATCCAGGTGTGCATATGCAAGGTTTTATAAAATCTTATTTTAATTTCGGGTGCACAAGGCACACTTCCACACTGGACGCCACACAGTTTTATAAATGAGGTTCCAAATCCTGTTGATGTAGTAAAGAATACATCAAATGAATATATAATCTGTAATTTGTTTTTATTGCTATAATAGCTATAATGCTATTTTCTGCATTGTGCCATTGTTTCTGCTCTGACTTTCTGCAGATGTGTTTGTGAACCCCGCAAGCGCAGGTAGGAAAAACATGTCTGTTGTGGTTCCTGTTGCTGAACTACCTGAGCTGCCCACTAACTTGGACTAGTTGGTGTTTAATGGGTGTGTCTTTATACACTTGTGTGTTCATGGCTAATTGATGTTACTGCACAGTTTTTATTCCTTTACACTGGGGTGACTACAGCTTTTCACTGCACTATGGTGCTCCATAACTCGGGTTATTCGATGTTTAAGGTCTTCAAGATTAGTGTGCAGCGGTGGAACATAAACACCATCTTTTACGTATCCACACAAGAACAAATCGCACACGGTGAGGTCATTGCCCTCTTCCGATCAATCCATCACTGGGGCACTTTTTCATTTAAAAAAGCTCGAGGCATCATGTGACACTGGGGTGGTGCTCCATCGTGTTAAAAAATTAATTCATGCAAATTCATGCTTGCAGTAAAGGGAAGAGCCAGTTTTGGAGCATATCGAGGTTGGTTTGTCCTGAGGGTTCAGCAGTATTCTTCTAGGTTTTAATGATGCATCAGACAGTTCTTAACCCAGTTACAAGAATGCAAGTTTTTCTTGCTTAATGATCAATAAAATTGTGTACACCATTGTTTTTTTGGCCAGGTAGTGTACTTTATGATATAATCACTAACACACTTAATGACCTTGTACCTCTTCAGACATGACTAAAACTAAGAACCATGAAATTTGCTCGTAGATGCAGTTCATTACCCATGAACCTATACGTAGATATCCTTTGGTACAAGAGCACCACTGAGGAACCAATCACCATTAAAGCCTGAGAGCCTGTTTCTGCTCACCACTGTTCTCTTCAACCAAAAGAAAAGATGATGCTCTAATGATAGCTCGTTGTTATTTATAACAATGACAGTAAAGT
>QNUK01000328.1:472500-727500 GCA_013621035.1 Clarias magur | reverse complement strand
AGGTGATTTCTCTCTCTCAGTCATTCCATTTTATACACAAACATCTCTGCTAACATAATCAACACCCCATACATGATGTTCCCTACATTCAAGGAGCTGATTCTCTTTATCTGACCAAGATCAGATGTCTTCACTTTACAGTCAGTTTATTTCTACTATCCTCATTCTATCTATTCAATCCATTCTACAATCCAACAAGCAGGTTTTAAAACTTCTATAGTCTATGTGGTGCAATTAATACATAATTAAAATGTGATTTTTCCATTACAGTAGATAGATAGATAGTTGACTCATGAAATAATGAAGTCAAAATTAACATGTAATACAAAACAACAACAGCAATAATAATAATAATAATAACTTTTTTCTTCTTTCTGCAATCTGTAAAGTGAAATGTACCAGAGCAGAGAGAATGGCTGCACAAACTGTCAGATGTTAAACCTGCTGTCTGAGAGATAATACCATCCGTTACATTAGTAATACTTTCACAACTTGCACAACTGTATGCATAACAATCATGCTAATTCAGTTAATGTTCAAAGCAAACATCAGAATGAATAAAATTTGAGCTCATAATAAAAAGGTGGGGGAAAAACTAAATCACTGAGTGAGCAACAGTTCTGTGGGTAGAAACCCATGTAGATTAAAGAGGCTCAACACTGTAGACTTCCTGTCAGCTCAGTTGTGTCTGGTCATGATCCCCTGATTCAGAAATCCCAGAAAAGCCTGTTTTGTAGGCATTGCAAAATATTTTCCTTGCAGTAAAGTTGTCTGGGAATGGATATCTATCTATCTATCTATCTATCTATCTATCTATCTATCTATCTCTCTATCTCTCTCTCTCTATCTCTCTCTCTATCTATCTATCTATCTATCTATCTATCTATCTATCTATCTATCTATCTATCTATCTGTCCTTCTATCTCTCTATCTATCTCTCTATCTATCTCTCTATCTATCTATCTATCTCTCTCTCTATCTATCTATCTCTCTATCTATCTCTCTCTCTATCTATCTATCTATCTATCTATCTATCTATCTATCTATCTATCTATCTGTCCTTCTATCTATCTATCTATCTATCTATCTATCTATCTATCTATCTATCTGTCTATCTATCTGTCTATCTATCTATCTGTCTATCTATCTATCTATCTATCTATCTATCTGTCTGTCTATCTATCTATCTATCTATCTGTCTATCTATCTATCTGTCTGTCTGTCTGTCTGTCTGTCTGTCTGTCTGTCTGTCTATCTATCTGTCTGTCTGTCTATCTATCTATCTATCTATCTGTCTATCTATCTATCTATCTATCTATCTATCTATCTATCTGTCTGTCTGTCTATCTATCTATCTATCTATCTATCTATCTATCTATCTATCTATCTATCTATCTATCTATCTATCTATCGTGTAGTATTGATGCTCAGCTATTTTAGTGTTTCATGAGAAGAACTTGCACCATATGGTTAGAGCTAGGACTTAAGGCACCCCACCTAAATAAACAGGCAATGCAACACCTTTATATTTACCTCATATTAACTGTATTACTGCCTATTAATTGTGTCTTTGTGGATTTAGAGAAAGCATACGACAGGGTGCCGAGAGAGGAGCTGTGGTGTTGTATGAGGAAGTCTGGAGTGGCAGAGAAGGATGTTCGAGTGGTCCAGGACATGTATGAGAGCTGTAGGACAGTGGTGAGATGTGCTGTAGGTGTGACAGAAGAGTTGGAGGTGGGTCTGCATCAAGGATCGGCTCTGAGCCCCTTCTTGTTTGCTCTGGTGATGGACAGGATGACAGATGAGGTTAGACAGGAGTCTCGATGGACTATGATGTTTGCAGATAACATTGTGCTTTGTAGCGAGAGCAGGTGGAGTAAAATCTAGAGAGGTGGAGGTATGTTCTGGAAAGCAGAGGAATGAAGGTTACCCGTAGCAAGACAGAATACATGTGTGTGAATGAGAGGGACCCAAGTGGAACGGTGAGGCTACAGGGAGCAGAGGTAAAGAAGGTGCAGGACTTTAATTACTTAGGGCCAACAGTCCAGAGTAATGGTGAGTGTGGAAAGGAGGTGAAGAGGCGTGTACAGTTAAGGTGGAACGGGTGGAGAAAAGTGTCGGGTGTGCTGTGCGTCAAAAGAGTATCAGCGAGAATGAAAGGAAAGATGTACAAGACAGTGGTGAGACCAGCGATGCTCTACGGCTTAGAGACAGTGGCACTGAAGAAAAGACAGGAGGCAGAGCTGCAGGTAGCGGAGATGTTGATGTTCTCTTTGGGTGTGACAAGGATGGATAGGATTGAGAATAAGTTCATCAGAGGGACAACCCATGTTAGATGTTTTGGAGATAAAGTCAGAGAGGCCAGATTGAGGTGGTTTGGACATGTTCAGAGGAGACATTGTGAATATATCTGTAGAAGGATGCTGAGGTTAGAACTGCCAGGCAGGAGGTCTAGAGGAAGACCAAAGAGGAGATTTATGGATCCAGTGAGAGAGGACATGAAGTTAGTTGGCGTGAGAGAAGAGGATACAAAGAATAGGGTTAGATGGAGGCAGATGATTCACTGTGGCGAACCCTGAAAGGGACCAGCCGAAAGACAAAGAAGAAGAACATTTGGCTGTCACCCACTCAGTCAAATTTAGTGTTCTTTTACACATGCCTGGGCAGGAATCAGTGTACTATGCTGGAAAGATCATCTCAAGCAATTTGAGAAGATCATCTCAAGCAAGGTATGGTGTATTCAGGCACAGGTGGGATCAAATATGAAAGGTAACCCTACCAGAACAAAGAGGTGTACTGCTGTTTGGAATGAACCATGAAAAATGTCTGTCTCTTCTGTAATCTTATATGCTCAGCACTTGCTATTCTCATCCACTGAAATACACAGCCACTACTGATAAAATAGGAAGGTAAATGAGAGGGTTGCTCTTGACATTTTCTTCTAATATATCAGTAATATTAGGCATAGTAACTGCGTTCTGATCAGCTAGTAGTTCCCTGCCAGGTACGCTGCACAGGACGTTCAGCCATATTGGTACGATTCCAAACAGCAGGGAGCGAAACTGCTAAGTTTCACATAGTCACAGCGGCTCCGAGCTGTTCAGTTCATTGCTTTTCGTTTTTGTATATTTGCTTGGACGACAGCGCTATTCACTCCTTACACTTGCACAAGCTCACAAAAGCCCATAACTAGCTGTAGAGCAGGGTTCTTAAACTCAGTTCCTGGAGGGCCGCAGCCCCACAGAGTTTTGTTCCAATCATAATTAAAAACACCTGATCCAACTAAACAAGTCATTAAGGCTTATTTGAAAACTACATGGTATGTATGTTGGGGCAGGGTTGGAACAAAACTCTGTGGGGCTGCAGCCCTCCAGGAACTGAGTTTGAGACCCCTGCTGTAGAGCCATGATTGATGTGTGAACGCTACAGATGTGGCTATTAGGAATGCACGTCTCAAAGAAAGGGATCTCACAAGCTGTTGCGGCAGTGCGCAGCCAGCTGTAAAGTTTTCAGGCACATGATGTACATTACCTGTAGGGGGCAGTCTTGTTTTAATCTTAGGCATTGCGTGTCTACTGAAGCCGATAATGTCTAGACGCCTATTGACAGCAAGCAACAGAGCTCATAAACGTGTGAAGCTCAAACTGTAAATACTGATATGGATTTATTCTTCATTTTCTTTTCTCTTTCTTTTGTATCAATAATGATTCTTCTTTGACTGCACTTTCTCTATTCATTATTATTATTAGTAGTATAGTAGAAGTAGTAGTGGTGCTGTGAGTTTTTATTATTATTATTATTATTATTATTACCTTTGCTTTTGCTATGAATACTATAAGCGCTACATGATTAAACTCAATGCACATATGTTAATGTCATTGTAAATATTGACATGACTTTGCCAATCCCTTTTTTTTTCTCTTTGCAAGTGTTTTTGTAAATGACATGATATTGTGGCAACCCAGAAAAACAAACAAACAAAAAACCCATAAAAGATTCTCGTCTCCACATGCATTGGAGTCTCACACACACACACACACACACACACACAAATATATATATATACACACACACACTCACACACACACACTGTTTACTGTATAAACCTTTTTCTATGTTCAAGTACAATCAGAAAAATGTAACCAGAAAACAGCAGACAACTTTATACTTACATTGATTATCAATTTAAACATCACGCCTGTGAGGCTGGACGATGGAATAAACTGTGTAGGTGCCAATAATATCGAACATTTATCTGTTAATTCTTTCACAATGTTGAAGCTTTTTGTTGGAAACTGGCAGACATAAAAATGTGAGAAATCCTTTCTGATGCGACGACTTCAGTCAGTGTTGTGAACACAGTGTTAATGTATATGAGAGGCTGAACATCTTCTGTTCTCACCTGCTGACTTAAAAACCTTCCGTCTACAGTTAAATATAAATATTAACACTTTCATCATCATGACACACACACAGACAGACAGACACAGACAGACACACACACAGACAGACACACAGACACAGACAGACAGACAGACAGACACACACACACACACAGACACACACACACACAGACACACACACACACACAGACACACACACACAGACACACACACAGACAGACAGACAGACACACACAGTGCCACAGGTGGTGCTTCCTGGACTATCTGGTATCAAGGTGACACTCTCACGCTCTTACACACACTCATTCACACACACAGTCTGATCTGATATACTATTTATCAATCACTTCATCAGACACCAGGTGGTGTGTGTGTGTGATAAATCATTATAATTACGAATCGGTGTGTGTGTGTGTGTGTGTGTGTGTGTACTGTAAGGAACTCATTATCTGATGAAGGTCACAGGTCTAAGAGATCGAACACCTCACCTGGTGATTCTATTACACTTTAAATCATTTAAATCAAAATGTAACAATATAAAATTCAAAATAAAAGTCCATGACTCTGCAGTTTATCAGTATTTTAACCGAGTCAGACTTTTATCTTGACAGCTAACCGCTGAAACCGCTATATTATTTCTGATTATATTAAATTATCCAAACAGACTTCGCTCTATTTCGTGTAAAATCTCTCTCAAATTAAACCCCAGTGTAAATAAAATGATTTAATAAGATAAGAGTAAGTCTGACCTTTGGTTGCGTGCTGTTTCTCCTCCACACACTGCTGCTCCGTGTACCGGCTTCTGCTCCGCTGCGTGACAGCCGCTTCTCAATGACCGCACGACAGGAAGTGACGCAATGACGCACAGGCATAGGAATGACGCGCACAGCACGTCCTTGAGCGGAGTATCTGTTACAGGGGCGCGTTCAAGTGCGGTGCGATTTGGAGTGTTAAAGGGTTTACAACGAAGTCAGCGTCAAATTGATCTTGCGCTATCTTGTTTTATATAATTGTTTATCATGAACGTTATTGGTAAGTTACTGTTTTAATAAAATACACAATATGAAATTGTTTCTGGAGAGATTCATGTTGATGTTTTAATAATAACGTGTATAAAGGAATTATATTTGTTTCTTTGTTTGTTTATAGGTCTTGCACAAAATCTCTGGTCTTAATGAATAGATCTCATGTTCTAAATATGCTTTTGCTCCCAGAACTAGAAATCACATCTTATTGAATTAATATATGAATATATGATATTCATGCACTCATTGATATCATATCTATTAAAAAAATTAAATAGATTTAAAAAATGAAACTGCCTTTTGGATCTATCTATCTATCTATCTACCTATCTATCTATCATCTGTCTGTCTGTCTGTCTGTCTGTCTGTCTGTCTGCCCCTAGCAACTTTCATTCCAGTTTCAAATCTGTAAATCTTCTGTGCCTCATCTAAAACCTGAAAAAGATGAATATGAAGTATTTTGATATAAATACATTTAATTGTTAATAACACATTGTTTAAAAGACATGGCTTAGTTTTATTAATTGCTTTTAAATGTATAAAGTAAAATACATTTATGAATCGCGAGGCCTTAGCTTAAGCATATAGATCTGCCTGTACTGTTGAACCAAGCACTACAGAAATGTGAAGCAAGGTTTGGTTCATAATCTATTGCTTGTAAAATATTGTCTATAATTTTATATGCTGATCAAATGGTGCAATACATATCTAAGTTAATTAAATGTTGTCTTAGACCAGTCTTCATATTGGTGGCAACATCAACAACAACAACAACAATAATAATAATAATAATAATAATAATAATAATACATAGTTTAATATAAAAGTATACATTTTAATCCAACTGCTCTCATTCATGTTTGGTGAATAATCGTGTAGTACTGCTAAATAAATAAATAAAATTTACATATAAATATATTTTAGAAATGTAATTTGAAGGCGGTTACACATATAAAATATTATTTATAATAACTTTTATTTATGTATAGTAATTAAGCATATTATTTAATTTAAAATGTATTAATAATTTATATTAATTATAATGAATCGAGTACAGTCATATAATTTTATGTGATTTAATTCAATTCAGTGACATGTAACACTGTAACATTCAAATGCTAACGCTAGCATGACTCAGCTTTTTATAACCGATGAACTCAGCTGGCATCTGTAACCGATTACATAATCATAGCTTTCACCCTCCTTTTGGTCACAACAGCATAGTCTAGAGGTTATTATATTTTACACGTGTGATGATGTTGGTAATTAATCAGAGACTTGTTCATGTCTAACAATATCTCCATAATTAACTTAATAACGACAATAAACCACCTCACTTATTAGTAAAACTGCAGAAATTGGACGCGCACTTGAAGGCAGCTCACAGTGTACGTGCTGTTCCCCGGGGTTCTGTCACGGCGCGTGCGGCACGTCTCTTGTGCGCGCGCGCGCGCGCGCGCGCGTGTGTTTCATAACCGTATTGTATTGTATTGTTTTATCATCTTTCTTTGTTTTTATATATAACGTATGCCATATTAACCTGCCTAAATTACACTCTAGACTTCTTAACATTAAAACTTGCTATAATTATTTTTAACTTCAAGAGAAACCCTGATCACTCTACTCCTACATTTACACAGACATGCAGAAAGTAAACACACCCCTATAGTTCTGTAAAAAAAAAAAACTCAGCAAAATAAGGTGTTAAACTTTGTCAGTGAGGTTTAGTTATTAATACATAATTACACTTTTCTGACTTTTCTTCAACTGATTTAAGAGCGAGACCTGACCGAGGTACAGAGTGGGAGTGATGTTCTTCTCTACAGATCTCAGAACAGCATGTCTGCCATGTCTGCCAGGAGGCCCAGGGGTCGAGCAGCTCTTGAGTCCGCTCATGTTTTACTCTTTACTCTAAGCACAACTATAATTCTGCTAACAGCAGAAAGCGGGGACGTCAGCATTCTTGGCTGTGTCTCTGGAACAGTCCAATCACAGAATCACTCAACAACAATCCCAGCTTGGCAGAGATCAGACATTCCACTTCTAGTCTTAAAAAACAGAATATTACAGCACTGAAAGGAGGAAACAGTTTTTTTTTTTACATTATTTATTTAGGAAAAATGAACCCAAGCAAAACCATTAGTCAACAGCCTGTAGAGCTACCTTTAGCAGCAATAACTTGAACTACTGGTTTCCTGTATGACTTTATTAGTTTCTTGCATCATTTTGGTCCATTCTTCTTTACAATTTATTTAGTTCATTGAGGTTTGGGCTGTGGTTATGCATAGCTCTCTTAAGGTCATAAGCCACATCATTTTAGTTGGGCTTTGATTAGGCCATTACAAAACTTTCATTCTTTTACTTTTCAGCCATTCTGATGTAGATTTATTGGTATGCCTCGGATCATTGTCCTGTTGCATGAGTGGATTTCATCTAAGCTTTAGCTGTCAGACAGATGGACTCACATTTGCCTAATGCGACTCAATGTCTTCAAGCTACCCAGGCTGTAAAAAGAACCCCTTCAATACCCAAACATGGACATTAAGGCCAAAGAACTCCACTATGGTCTTATCTGTCCACAGGACATTGTTCCAGAAACCTTGTGGTTTGTTCAGTAAACCTCAAACAAGCCCCTTTTTAGACAGAAAATGTTTCTCCTGGCAACCCATCCGAACAAACTGTGCTTGTTCAGTGTTTTTTTAATTGTGCTGTCATAGACTTTAACATTTAATATCCTTAGTGGGGCCTGTAGGGTCTGAGATGTAGCTCTTGGGTTTTTTGTATTTGAGCTTGGGGTGAATGTGCTGACCCATCCACTCCTGGGAAAACACACTTGTGAATAATATTTCTCACTGTAGAACGCTTAACTTCAAATTGTACAGAAAAGGGTTTTTATACATCTTTTTACAGATTGATGTTAAGCAACAATTGCTTCTCTAAGTCCAATTTATTCTTGTGTCTTATTTATTTCTTATGCTTTTCACCTCTTGGCATTGTATTAACACACACCTGAAGACACCAGACCAGCAAACTGCAGGTCTGCACAACTGCTGATAATCAGTTAATCAAAGGTGTATGATTAGCTGTACCTGGCTGCATTTTTTTTCTTTTTGTTTTCTTTTTTTTTGTTAAATAAATAATGGTACACTAATGGTAAATAAATACACTGTAAAAAAAAAGCTACCTCAACATAAAAAATATAATTAAAGATTGATCTTGTTGGATTTATTTTACAGGGTAGTAGTTGTTGTTGTTCAACTGAGCTTGGTTAATACTAAGACCCACATAGCTCAGATTGAAGTCGTGTTGAGGATCTGAGAGCTGGATCGGAGACACTCCAGGAGCAACAAGCACCATCAGGGTTATTTATCACAGTAAACATGTGCTGGTCAGAGTCTTGCATGTCTGCTATACAGTGACTGACTACAGACACTATTACTTACAGATCTGTGTATGTGCACAACTTGAATCCATTTGACATTTACTCAGCTTGAGTACCAGATGGCAGGATGTGAACACACACACACACACACACACACACACACACACACACACACACACACACACACACACACACACACACACAAAAGAAACAGAAAGCAACACAGAGCATCGGATAATCACATCAGCACAGCCTGAACACAAACACTCGTGATTTTATCATAAAATTTATCGCATTTACTTTCTGAATTTGCCTGCGCCCTGAGGTCATATCTTACGCCACCTGGTGTTGTCCCCACGCCACCTGGTGTTGTGAAGCTGAAGTGCCTTATATGTAAACTTAAACTTATATTCTTGAGGAAGGTATTTGGCTGCTCCATGTGGTGTTCAGATGAACAGAAAGCTGGAGGTTTAGAGATTGGTAGATTTGGCTGTGTTTTTATTGGCTGCAATGATGAAGGACTTTTATCTGAGACTTCATGTTAAACAGGAAACTCCATGCTGGCAGGCCTACGACATGCAGTCTCGTTCCTCTTGAGGTTCCTTCCTCATGTTATCGCACATACTGTTGCTCAACACCGTCACCTTTGGCTGGCAAACTGATAAATCTACAGTATACATTTATACATTCCTTAAAAATATATATATTTATACAGGTGTTTTTTTATTCTTGTAAAGCTGCTGTGTGGGATTGTCCTTTATTTAGAGCTCTACACAAATAAACTGAATGTAACTGGTGTTGGTAAACATCCCAACCCCGCCTCCTGACTAACCACCCTCCACCATCCTGTCCCCCCTGCTTCCTTCCCTTCAGGGTGGTGGAGGGGATAAAAGTGCTCTTTGTTGTTTTTTACTGGAACCCCCCCCCCAGCGCCCCCCACTCTAGGCACAATCTATCACATGTTGACAGTGTTTCATTTTAATTACAACTGCTTATGCTAGAGTGTGGCAAAAGGGGAGGATAAGGAAATATGGAAGTTAATGGAGTTTAATGGAAGGAAAACAAGAAAGACAAGTGAAAAGTACAGGAGGATGAGTAGAATAAAGATGATAAAGGAAAAGGGATGAAGTAAAGGAGGGAAAAGAGGATGCATGAACAATTGGATGAGAAAGGAAAAGGAAAAGAATAAAGAATGGAAAAAGAAAAAGTGAACAAGAAAGAAATTAAAGAAATCTACAGGAAAGAGAGGGTTTTAAAGGGAAGAAAAAGAAAATAGATAAAGAAAAGGGTGGCACAACTCCCAAACACTCCATGTTGTGCAGCACTCAGGAGACCCAGCTGAAGCTTGTTGAAAATGT
Source organism: Clarias magur (assembly GCA_013621035.1). Classification (NCBI taxonomy): domain Eukaryota; kingdom Metazoa; phylum Chordata; class Actinopteri; order Siluriformes; family Clariidae; genus Clarias; species Clarias magur. The sequence continues at coordinate 717,332 of QNUK01000328.1, read as the reverse complement.
TTTGTGGGAGAGCATGCAAAATCGAGCAAGATGCATCCGCCTAGCGCTGAATCAGAAATCGAGAATTTTTGGAAAAATGTTAGCCATTCCGGGGTGGATGGTGCTGGTTGGGGGAGGGGGTGGGGGTTGATAGCTAAACAGTAGATAATAAGGGTGCCCTGAGGGCTTACTGATGAACACAATCTAAATGATTAGCAAGTCTGCCAGACTTGAGACTTGTTTTTTTTCTTCAGTTTTTTTCATAGCAAACCTGCAACCACATCTGGAGAAGACACATAGAATTCCTGAAACCAGTCCAACAGTTTAGACACTGGACAAACGTGACATGTTTTTGTTTTTGTCAGCCTGTGGAAACACACACATCCACACATCTGCATTTCCACTAATCCCCTTGACGCCACTTTGACTCTGTACTATACACACTGTCTGCTCTTACACACTTATCAAAGTGGGTTGGGTCTTTGCGTATGGAGTTAGCATGTTCATATTGTGTTTTGTGGGTTTCCTCTGGGTGCTCTTGTGGGTTCCTCCCACATGGAGATTAGGTTAATTGTCGTTCCGAAATTGCCAATAGTGTGTGAATGTTGACTGGAGGTCCCACCATGGGGAATAAGATGGGAATAAATACAATGGTAATCCCCATTGGCCTCCACAATCCCTAGTTGGACTACAGCAGTTCCTCCCATTAGTTAGTGTGTGCACACACTCAAGTGTCATTAGAGAGGTTCCTTGTTAATTTTCCTGATAAAACAGTGTTTCTGTTCTGTGTGAAATAATAGAGAGGAAGGAGGGGGGAAGGAATCATTCCTTCTCTCGTACACGCAACCACTAACGGAAACACTTATCTGTTGGGATTTATTTTTGTTTTTTTCAAAGGTTATGTTAAGGTTGCAGGTTAATTTGTCTTATTTTTACTTCATGTTTTGTATTAATTATTTTTATATATTTATTTTTTGGGGTTGTGGAACGAATACTGATTATTCATTATTTAATGAATAGTTTTCATTATTTCTTATGGGAATAAATTGGCTTTGATATATGAGTGTTTTGATATACTCAAGGACACTTCTGGAATGAATTGTGCTTGTAATTCAAGGTTCCACTGTACTGCATTATTCCCAATATCCAGCAGCAGTAGAGACAGTAACACAGTAACAAAATTAGTCAACTAGTGAACAATACGTAAAGGTCAAATCACGTATATAAGTAATAAATACATAAATAAATAAATAAAGTTATATAAAGTAGACCATAAGATTGATTTGTTCATTTAATAAGATGAGTCTAAAAAAGGTTAGCAATTTAAACATCACGCCTGTGAGGCTGGTCGATGGAATAAACTGTGTAGGAGTCAATAATATCAAGCTTTTTGTTGGAAACTGGCGGACATAAAAATGTGAGAAATCCTTTCTGATGCGACGACTTCAGTCAGTGTTGTGAACACAGTGTTAATGTACATGAGAGGCTGAACATCTTCTGTTCTCACCTGCTGACTTAAAAACCTTCCATCTACAGTTAAATATAAATATTAACACTTTCATCATCATGTTATTTAGTTTAATTTAGTGTTTTAGCTTCATAAATTTGACAGTAGGTTCTACATTCATCCCCTTAAAATTTCACAGCTACTAGGTTATTTATTCAAATTTTTTAGTATCATTGTTTTTTTGTTCGTTTCTATTCATTAAAAAAGTAACTTATTCTAAATCGAAGTGACAAAAAAAAAGAAAAAACTATTCTAAGACTAATAAATGTATTTCCCGGTCTGGGACATTATTTACTACAGTACAATATTTATTACAGAAGCAGGATTTCTCTCTCTCTCTGTAACTCACACTGCTGTACAGTTAAACTGAGAGCACTGAATGCTGTCTGTCTCTGTCTCGAATCATTTATGTGCAGAACTCTGTGGTAGTTAATGTCATATGCACTGTGCAGGGATTTAAACAGACAGTCAGGTTTCCCAGTTGAAACAGCAGCAGCATGATTGTTCTATAAAGGAGACTACAGGTTGATAGAGGATGTGTTAAGGGCTTCATGTTCACTAGAGGAAACAGCTGGTGTGATGAGGGTGAACACAGAGAAGACTTACAGTAACTGATTAACCCCTCATGACATTTAGTAAACTGTGTTTATGAGAAAGGACTGCACTGATGCAGATAGAAGAGTTTATAGTAAACATCGGCTTAATCCTCGCTCTGTGATGGAGAACTGAAGACTACGCTGAAAGACGGGGAGGAGCCGAAGGAGCCGAAGTCTGTCCCCCCGTTTACATATGAAATTTAAAGGGGACGTGGACGATCAGCAATATGTGTAAAGTTTATGGAGAATTTTTAGGGGGGGTGAGTACAAATGTTAAAATGGCCTAGCGACGCCCATGCTTAGGGTGTGTGTGCGCGCGCGCATGCTGGGAGACTAAAGAGCGCATGCGTTCCACTACGCCCTTAAAACTTTGGGAAGTTCTCGGAGCGGAGTGGATCAGAGAGAGAGAGAGCTGTAACCTCCACACGGTGAGTTCACTACAGATATTATAGAGATGTTAACACCTGACATGAGTTTATGTGTTTATACAGAGCTGCACTTTAATAAACTCCTCATCAACTCTGTACAGAATGGAGCTGTGAGGAATAAATAAATAATCACGAGACAGCAAATGTAATAGTCATAGACCTGCTGTGTTCCGTTTTATGTTTTAGCAATATATTTGTATTGACTTTGCTATTGAAGTTTAATCTGTGATTCATTTATTTGGGAACAATAGCGTTATGTCGGGAGCTGCGTGTCTCAGGTTACACGAGCACCGAATATGGAAGGCCAAAAGGGTCTTATAGGCGCAGCTTTTAATGAAATAAAGTAAAAATGGGTATTAGATCAGTATGGATTATTTATTAAATATGATTTTATGCTGACTACACATTTTCGGTGTAATAAAGTTGCTGTCTATAACACACTTTAATCGAGACAAGGTAGTGATCTGAGATAACTTCAGACTGTGGAATTGTGGGTATATTTCCTATACTTAATCCGAAGGATAATATTAAATCCAAAGTGTGAGCTGCTTTATGAGTGGGTCCTACTACACACTGATTTACTCCTACTGAGTCCAGTATGGACAAGAATGCTGTTCTCAGAGGGTCTTCTGGATTCTCAAAATGAATATTAAAGTCTCCAGCAATTAACGCTTTATCTACAGGAACAACAGGAAATCTGCAAATTCACAGAGAAACTCCGAGTACGGCCCTGGGGGTCTGTAAATGATGATTAGCGGGATCGACTGAGCTGACTTTATGTTACTATAGAGAACTTCAAATGCATTAGATTTAAAACTGTGTGTTTGTACGAGAGACAGATTATGGTTATAAATAACTGCGACTCCTCCTCCTCTACCAGTTAGCCGAGGCTGGTGTATGTAGCTGTATCCAGGAGGACTCGCTTCATTTAGAGCCACATACTCGTCCTGTTTAATCCAGGTTTCTGTTAAACATAATATATCAAGCTCCTGATCTGTGATAGTTTCATTAACAATAACTGCTTTAGATGCGAGAGATCTAATATTTAACAGTCCTAGCTTCAGATTTGGGGTTGTGCTGCAGCCAGTGACACAGGAAACATTGCACGGGTGGAGGGAAGAATGGATTCCACTAAATACCAGCAAATTCTGGAAGCAAACATCACACCATCTGTAAAAAAGCTGAAGCTGAAAAGAGGACGACTTCTACAACAGGACAATGATCCAAAACACACCTTGAAATCCACTATGGAAAACCTCAAGAGACACAAGCTGAAGGTTTTGGAACGGCCATCACAGTCCCCTGATTTAAACATCACTGAACATTTGTGTGTAGGTCTTAAAAGAGCTGTTCATGCAAGACGACCAAAGAATATTACAGAACTAGAAGCCTTTTGCAAGGAAGAATGGGAGAAAATCCCAAGTACAAGAATTGAAAGACTTTTAGCGGCTTAAAAAAGCATTTGCAAGCTGTGATATCTGCCAGAGGAGGTGTTACTGTAAGGATTTCTTGTTTTATGGTAGACCCCCTTTGGTCTACTCAGTGCTCCGCCTGTATTCTGCTGTCCCGCCTGAGGTCAGGGAACCCCTCAATGAAACACACAAGTCAGTGCTCAGTGAGATGTTCAAAGTTTATTTTGGAAGACAGAAGTATATATATGCACACACACAAAAAGCACCAAAAGGAGGGTGCAGGAGCAGTTACATCTGGTCTGGAATGTTTTTGAAAGATAAAGTGGAGAAGAACAGGAGCTTGGGAGTTGTTTTTAGTTATGAGCCTCCAAAGGTTTCATGACCTGAACATACATGTAGATCATACTCTGGGATGTATTTGTTGATAGCCAAGTGTGTCGAGGTGACCCTAAACATAGATTATACTAAGGAAAGGGTTTGTTGATAGCACAGTATGTCGAGGTCAAAGAAAGAACACACTCTGTTCTCATGCACACAGAATATCATGAAACACACAAAAAATTTAATATTCCCTACTAAGTACTGATTATGTAGGATGCCCAAACTTTTGTACAGTGCCACAATAATGTTTTTATTTATTTATTTTTGTTCAATTCATGGCATAAGAAGTAACTATGCACCAATGTTTGCTTAAAATATTGTGCATTTTTTCCATTTCCAAGAGAGACTGTGTTAACATCTTTTCAATTTCACCAAAAAATCACCAAAATCTGTTATTTATGAAGGGTGCCCAAACTTTTGCATAAGACTATATATAAACTAGTGGAAAACAAATTTTAGATATTGTAATTTGTATGAAATGTGAATTATAGACACATCCACTGCTGCGGAGATGACGAGATGACATGATCACCTTCATCACCACAGCCGAAACCAAAGACATCACTAATTTATCAATGAATTATTAAAATGGTCAGAGTCAGTCTCCTTGCTGTTTTTCCAGACAGCCGGGAAAAACAGCAAGGAGACATAAGCATTAGTCTACTTCTGCCGGTGCGCTCTGGAAAACTTTATGCGTGTGGTTGAGTGCTGATTAGTACAGAGTCCTGGAAGTCACCTAGAGGAGAAAATAAAACAATCTGTGGCAACAGTTTTGCAATTCGTGCCTTCAGTTTAATAATCAGTTCCCACAAATTCTTAAACTATTCCCTCAGTTTAACAATCTGTGCGCTCAGATTTTGTAATCCGTACCCACAAATTCATAATTTCATAAACCTCCTACAATTGATAGCTAGAGAATCACTGTAAGCTTGCAGTTAAAACAGGTTGATGTATTACAGTTAATAATCCACAATTGCACAATATACAAGAAGATTCATTAACATGTACCGGGGAGCTTCCTGTTCTTCTAAAAGGAGTCTGTTTTCAAACCTGTGGGAACGGATTGTGTGTTACGCATGGAATTATTCAATTCAATTCAATTCAATTTTATTTATATAGCGCTTTTAACAATTGACATTGTCGCAAAGCAGCTTTACACAATAAAAAGAAGTAAGTTTGTATGCAATGTGTATGAATCAAAATGATCAGATTGTCCCTGATGAGCAAGCTGAGGGCGACGGTGGCAAGGAAAAACTCCCTGAGATGGTAATAGGAAGAAACCTTGAGAGGAACCAGACTCAACAGGGAACCCATCCTCATCTGGGTGATAACGGAGAGCAGAGAATGATCAGCATAATAATGTGTACTGGAAGTTCAGTGTAACAGGAGATGTGTTAAAATTTAAATTAAAAGGAGTCCAGTTTGTTCCTGGAGGCTCAGGTAGACTGTAGGAGATTCCAGTCCTGAGCTATCGAACAACTGAAGTCACAGGTCCCCAGAGCATCAATCGATGATAGGACAGTCTTCATGGAAACCATCCCCAGCCACCAAGCGCATCCAGGCAGACCACACGGGGCATCCATGCGACGAGATCTCCAACCAGAAGCAGGACTCCAGGACGGGTTAGACGGCTCCAGAGGGCAGAGGGGTCTGGATCACTGGCAACTGAGGAGCGAACATGTATAGCTCGACAGAGAGACAGGGAGAGGGAAAGGAGAGAGGGAGAGAGAGAGAGAGAGAGAGAGAGAGGAGAAAATAAGGAGAGATGGCAGTTAGGTCTGGTCACAGTCAACATGTATAAGGTGAATGTATATTAGTGCAAAGTGCAAGCAGGGACTCCGGCAGGACTAACTATAACAGCATAACTAAAAGGGAGAGCCAGAAGGAAACACAAACATGAGGGCTCCCTGAGATGTAAAGCAACCAATCACCTCACCGTCAACAAACCTGAGTGAACAATGAGAGTGGGGAGGACAGCATCTAAACATAGCAGTTCACCAGAATACTCTACGTCCATGAGTCCCCCAGATCTGCTCCTTTACCTAAGGCTCATCTATTTACAAACATGCTGCGCTAAATAAATAAGTTTTTAGCCTAGACTTAAACACTGAGACTGTGTCTGAGTCCCGAACATTAACAGGAAGACTATTCCATAACTTTGGGGCTTTGTAAGAAAAAGCTCCGCCCCCTGCTGTAGTTTTAATAATACGTGGTACTGACAGGCAGCCTGCATCCTTTGATCGAAGTAGGCGTGGCGGATCGTAAGACACTAACAGTTCACTCAGATACTGTGGCGCGAGACCATTTAGTGCTTTAAATGTCAAAAGTAGTATCTTAAAATGGATGTGAAATTTGACAGGGAGCCAATGCAGTGTAGATAAGATAGGGGTGATGTGCTCGTATCTTCTGGTTCTAGTGAGGACTCTCGCTGCTGCATTCTGTACTAACTGAAGCTTGTTTATACACCTAGTTGAACAACCAGACAGTAAGGCGTTACAATAGTCCAACCTAGAGGTGATAAAAGCATGAACTAGTTTTTCTGCATCATTTAGTGACAATATGTTTCTTATCTTGGCAATATTTCTAAGGTGAAAGAAAGCTATCCTGGTGATATTATCTACATGAGCTTCAAACGAAAGGCTGGAATCTATAATCACACCGAGGTCTTTAACTGTTGCACTTGATGGAACAGAAAGGCCATCTAAAGTTACAGTCTGATCAGAAAGCTTACTTCTAGCTACTTGTGGTCCTATGACTAGAACTTCTGTCTTATCAGGATTAAGCAGAAGAAAATTAATTAACATCCAATCTCGTATGTCCTGCACACACTGCTCAATTTTAGCAAACTGGTTTTTCTCATCTGGTTTTGCTGAGACATATAATTGTGTGTCATCAGCATAACAATGAAAACTAATACCATGTTTACGAATTATGTTGCCCAGAGGAAGCATGTAAAGGGAAAAAAGCAGTGGGCCTAAAACTGAGCCCTGTGGAACACCAAACTCCACTTGAGAACATGAGGAATGGTCACCATCTAAATCTACAAACTGATAACGATCAGTCAAATAGGATCTGAGCCACAAGAGGGCAGTTCCCTTAATTCCTACTACCTTTTCTAATCTGTGAAGGAGAATACTATGATCAATGGTGTCAAAAGCTGCACTGAGGTCCAGTAACACAAGTATAGTGACGCAACCCTGATCAGAGGCCCATAGGAGGTCGTTTACTACTTTAACAAGTGCTGTCTCTGTGCTGTGATGAGGCCTAAATCCTGACTGATACACTTCATTTATGCTATTTCTGTGTAGATGTGAACATAGCTGCTGTGATACTACCTTTTCCAAAATCTTGGAGATAAACGGAAGGTTTGATATCGACCTGTAATTAGAAAGCAGACAGGGGTCAAGGTCAGGTTTCTTGATTAGCGGTTTAATAACGGCTAATTTAAAGGATTTGGGGACGTACCCACTACTGAGTGAACAGTTAATTACTTTCAACAGGGGTTCTGTTATTGCTGGTACTATCTGCTTGAGAAAATGTGTCGGTATAGGATCTAATATACAGGTTGACGATTTTGAAGAAGAGATGAGTGAAATTAGTTCCCTCGCTTCAAGGGGAGTAAAGTGTTCTAAGTTCTGATGTGATGTGGTTAGATCATCTGAATTATTTAAATTGTCTGGTTTCAAAGCCTGAATTTTTTGCCTAATGTTTATGATTTTGTTATTGAAAAAGTTCATGAAATCCTCATTACTGCATGATGATGTTGTGGAGATTTCTGCAGTGGTCTTGTTTTTAGTTAATTTAGCTACGGTATTAAATAAAAATCTCGGGTTGTTTTTGTTATTTTCTATAAGAGTGGAGAGATACGTTGATCTAGCATCACTGAGAGCTTTTTAATAGTTCAGGATGCTCTCCTTCCAAGCTATTTTGAATACTGTCAATTTAGTTTGGCGCCATTTATGTTTGAATTTTCGAGCGGTTTGTTTTAAAGCACGTGTGTGGTCATTATACCAAGGAGCGAGTTTCTTATCTCTAATCATTTTCCTTTTAACTGGAGCGATATTATCTAAGCTATAACGAAGTGCTGACTCTAGATATTCATTCGCCTGTTCGAGTTCTGTGAAGTCAGATGGCGATCCAATCAAAGTAGATAATTCTGGAAGATTATTGATAAAGCTCTGTGTCACACACACATACAGACACACACTCTCTGCTTTACACAGAAACACTGCTCTGTCGTGATTCTTTTCAGAGGTAAAGTGCAGGTTAATTTGTTATTTATTTATTTTTTTTACTTTACAGCAGTGATTCCGTTAGTATGCGCTCACACGAGTGTCATTAGCGATGTTCCTTGCTAATTCTTTTGATAAAACAGTCTTTACGTTAATGTGTGTGTGCACGCACATTACACATACACACACATACACAAACACACACAGCGCCTGCGCGCATAAACGGAAACACTTACCTGTTGGGATTTATTTTTACTTTTTTTAAAGGTAAAGTGCAAGTTAATTTGTTTTATATTTACTTTATATATTGTATTCATTATTTTTATGTATTTATTGTTTTGGGCTGTGGAACAAATAACTTGAGTTTTCACTATTTCCTATGGGAGAATTCGCTTTGGTTTATGAGTGTTTTGGAATATGAGCCCACTTCCGGAACGAATTATGCTCGTAATCCAAGGTTCCATTGTATACACAATTCTTCGTTGTACTTGTCTGGCTTTAGATAAAGTCCTTCCATGCGCCATCTGGCGGATATTCAGTGAAGCACAACACATTTATTTAAATTCCTGAATGTTGCTTGAGGGATCTCGCGGCATGGCACGTGCTGAATTGCGGGATTTTGCGGAAAAAACGCACATTCTTAATGGCCAGATCTGTAGGAAATTAATGAGGAGGATCACGACTCAACATCCCGAGGCCAAACCTCATTTAAATTAAATTAACAAATATTATAAGTAAACAATAGCCCACATTATGAAAAATATTTTTATTTAGATTATAAATAATAATCCTGCATCTATTTTTAGGTGTGCCAGCTGCCACTGTTCTTATATGGCTCTTTGTCTCTCCTGTATGAATAAATTGTTTAAATGTATATATCATGAGCTATACAACAAGGGCTTGAATGAAGAAAAAAAATCTATCTATTTTGTTTTTTATTTGGGTCCTGTTGTTTATTTTGCTGTTGGTCAGCTTTGCGGGAGTTGTCACTCTTTGTGATCTGAGTGTGTGTGATTGAGGCGGGGCTGCTTGCGCTGGCGTGATGTGCGTAGCTTGTTTCAGTCACGGGGTGGCGGCTTTTGCAGGTCGGACCAAGTGTGGGAGTAAAATAAATGTCAATAATAATACCACAGAAATGCAACAAAATACAAATATATACTTACATCATTGTGTGGGGAATTGGTGTATAGATGTGAACAGCTGAGACATCAGTAGGAGCCCTGGTGAAACCTGGTGTCACCTGAGAGGTCTCAATATTCAATACACTTAGATATCCATGATAAGTCGAGGCTTATTTAGTGAAACAGAGATTTAAAATTTACACAAATTTAAGAGGAGGCCTGAAGCACTGCAGGTCCTCAAAAAGGCCTCAGATCCAAGAGGTTCTTAAAGTGTTCACACAGTTCACACCTGGAGAGGGGTGAATTATTTGCATTTGAATGTTGTCTGACATTGTAAAGCACACACAGTAACAACAACAACAACAACCCAGAATGAATAGGAATAAGAAGCCCTGATTATACTGCATAAATACTATTTAGTACAACAAAATTGCAGAAAAACATCCTATGAAACATTTGCACAAATGTAAGACAGTTATTTTTTTAGTTATTCTAATGTTTTATTCCAACAGTCTATTTTTCCAGTTATTTCTATATTTAAAGTTTGATGTCTTTGAATGTATTCTTTAAATAACAACAAACCGATTCAAACACAGAGAGGCTATATAACAGTTAATTCTTTGTACAAATAAAATTGTTAGCTAGTGAACTTGATCGTCTGTCTAAACATTTAACAATATATTTTTTAACTCATTATTGTACAGTAAATGTCAATAGATCTGGTTCTGATTTTTCATGTTTGTTGTATAAAATTCTCTGATGTGGAAATTACCATCACTAGTATTTCTTAAATACAAGATATTGTTATGACTTTTTTAGGACTTAAGGTCAAATTATATTTTAAAACTGCGGTGACTGAAAATATCACTTTGCGCCACCTGGCGGTTGTTTCATAAATTACATGAAATGCGACTGATTTATTAGGCAGGGAACATGTCAAACTAAACTGTATTTCAAACATGTCACTTTCATTCAGTTTGATTTCAGAACCAGCAACAGTAACAATGAAATTGTTATTAAGCAGCTTTATAAATAAAAGTGCAAATATTAAAGTAGTTCATATTATTATTATTAGTAGTAGTAGTAGTAGTAGAAGAAGCAGGGGTAAAATAAATTTTTACAAATTTAAAAAAAGTTAAGTAAGAGTTATAGGAAAGCTCTTGGTGCTACAGGTCAGTGTGTCTAGTGTTCAGGACTCAGACACAGTCTCAGTGTTTAAATGTAGGCTGAAAAATTATTTGTTAGTCACACCCTATTGTAAGGTTTCGGTTAGTTATGCTCACCGTGCGTTGAAAACAAACCAAACACAACTCAGTCGGCTTGGAGAAAAATACTGTTGTCGTTTAGTTTATTAACAGAAAACACCACAGTTCACGGTTTGTTGTCGGGTTTAACACTTGTCAGCCTACATGAATCAACACATATCCATAACTAGCCGTCACGCTAACAAAGAATAGTCATACCTCGCAAGGTGCAACAAAAGAGAGAGAGAAAGAAAAAAAAGGGGCAGGGGAGAGGGGGTCAGCAACCTAATCCCTTATTGGCTGATCATTACATATCCCCCCCACTTAAAATAAGGGCTGTCCTCAGACCGAAAAAATAAAAAGGAAACTTAACACCGCCCAAGTGTCTGTACTACAGCAGTAATAAACAGGTTTACATAAAGTAAGAAAAGATACAAAAGTAATACCATAGTACTGCCACTAGTACATTTGCCAGTTCTAACTGACTATAATTCAACAATTCACAACAGTAGTCATTCATATGTAACGTATATCAATTTAACATTTTCTGTACTTTAACTCTTTCAGAAAGTATGATGCCATTAAAGGAACTCAGAGGGATGTTACCTTAAGAACAAACCAGGTCACTAGTCAAACATTTTCAATCATGTCCACCTTCAAAATTCAAACAACTTATGAACCCAACCCCTAAATTCATCCCAGACCATAGGAATAGGATGGCAATTATACCCTAGAAAATAACAATGCTCTAGTATTTAAGTTAATGAGCAAGGTAAGGACTTCCACACCTACTAACATCCCAGCAACAGGTAACCCTTGGTGTGTATCTAGGGCGTAGGAAGTATGAGTGTTGTCCAGTGTTAACAGTCTGACTATGTTTAGGGTGAGAAACACCTGTACGTTCACAATAGAGAGGACATGCGTGCGTTCTGACATAAGTGTGCTGCGGGTGTGTGCCTTTCGCATCTCCCTCACGTCTTGGACGAAGTGAGTATGAGTACCTTTGCCTAAACACTGGCTGAGGGCATGTAACCTGAGTACCCACATGGGGCAAGGGAGACTTCATAGAGGGCCCGGCAGCAGGCCCGTTAGTTAAGGTTTTCTGACTGGTGCTATCCAAGTACTGATCTCGGGACTCTGCCTCTCCAAAAATAAGGTCAAATCCATACTCCTCTTCTCTATTATCCTCTACTTGGTTCCCTGGTTCCTCTGTTTCCCCCGATTTATGTGGCCTACCTTCCTGATCCTCCCCCTCTCTATCCCAAGTGAAGAAGGGCAGCAGGTTACATACATGATGAACACCCCCTTCAGCACCATCAGCCACTCTAGTTAGCTTGTAATCTAGGTCCGACTTAACTTCAGCAATCCTGTAAGGGCCTTTATAGACAGGAGCCAGTTTGGCAGAAAAACCTGCCGATGCATCTGACCGAGGGTGAGCCTTCAGCTTAACCAATTCCCCCACCTTGAATGAAACTTCTCTACGTTTCTTATCATAGTGTTTCTTCTGTGTTGTTTGGCTGGTCGCTAAAGAGTCCTTTACGTGGTCATATGCCTCCCGCAAAGCTGAGGTGAGCTCCATCTTGTAGTCATGAACTGAGTCAGCCATGCACCCAGGGCTTGGTGACATCCATAAATCAAGGGGCGTGTTTAAGTCCCTGCCATATAAAAGGAATGCTGGTGTGTCCCCTGTGCTTTGATGTGGTGCAGTCCTTAGCGCAAAAGAGATCCATGGTAAGTGCAGATCCCAGTCTCTGTGTTTTCGTCCCACATAAGCTCTGATTGCCGTCTTGATTGTACGGTTCACCCTTTCTGTCTGGTTGGACTGTTGGTGATAGGCCGTGGTTAGTCTGTGGTCCGAGCCGAGGCCTGAAACAACGGTCTCAAAAAAATCACTTACAAACTGGACACCCCTATCTGAGACCAGGTGTGTAGGGGCCCCATGTCTCACAAACACCTCTGAGATGAACTTTTGTGCTGCAACTGCTGCTGTGGCCTCTTTAACAGGACATATTTCCACCCACTTGGTGAAATAATCGATGAAGACTAAAATGTATTCATTTCCACGACTCGACCTGGGAAGGGGACCCATGAAATCGACACCTGCAAACTCCCATGGGTAAGTTGCTACTACTGGTTTTAGGTATCCTCCAGGCTTCTGGTTGGTTGGTTTGGACATCTGACAGGCTACACATGATAAAACATTTTTTTTACATCTCCCCGCATACCTGGCCAGTAGACCCGCTTCTGTAAACGTCCCACAGTCTTCGATATGCCCAAGTGGCCAGCCATAGGGTGGTCATGGAAGTATTTCAGCACAGTGCCCCGTAGTGCCTCCGGTACATAATAACGCAAGTCTTTATCAGGATGTAGTCGGCAGGAAACTCTCTTGTCCACATAGTAGATTATTCCATCTCGAATGCAGAAGTCTGATGAATCCACACAGGATTCATTCTCCAGATCCGTATACAGTGCTGAAATAACTTGATCTGCCTGTTGGAGCAGATGTAGCTGTTTCTTGTCTTCCAATATTAGTAATGGCTGGTGCCTGAGATTTAATGAGGCGACTGTAGCATAGGAGGGTAACAGGTCCACTAGCTCACTGGGGTCGCTGACAGGGTTACGTGATAGGGCATCTGGCACTAAATTTGCGGAGCCTGGTCTGTGCACAATATCAAGGTCAAACTCCTGCAGACGTAAGCACCATCTTGCTAGCCTACCCGATGGCGATGGTCTGGTCATCAACCACCTTAAACTATTGTGGTCTGTCACTACTCTAACACGAGAGCCTTCAATGTATGGCCGGAAATGTTCCAGTGCCCAGATCACACCTAAACATTCCTTCTCTGAAGTGGAATACGGCCGTTCTGTTTTATGTAGGGTCCGGCTTGCAAAAGCAATGGCTCTTTCCAAGCCATCCTCTCCAGTCTGCATCAGAGCCGCCCCAAGGCCCACATCACAAGCATCTGTGTGGACTATAAAGGCCTTGTTAAAGTCAGGTAGAACAAGGACTGGTGCACTGACTAGTTGCTGTTTGAGGCGATCGAATGACTCTTGGCGCTCTGCAGACCAATCAAATGGGGTCTCCTCTCTCATGAGTGCAATTAATGGTTCTGCAATGCGGGCATATCCTGAGATAAACCTACGATAGTAACTCGTCATACCCAGAAACTGTCGTACATTTTTGACTGTCTTTGGTGTGGGAAATTGTTCGATTGCCGCTATTTTACCCTTATCAGGGCCAATCCCTTCTGGCGTCACCATATAACCCAAATAACGTAACTGGGGTGTACAAAAATGACATTTGGACAATTTTAGTGAAAGCCCAGCCTCTGCCAAACGCCCCAACACATTGTAGAGGTCTGTTAAGTGTTGGTCAAACGTCGGAGAGGCTATTACTATGTCATCAAGGTAAACCATGCAGCAGTTATGGGTGAGCCCTGCTAGAACTGTATTCATTAATCTTTGAAAAGTTGCTGGGGCATTTGATAATCCAAAAGGCATTACTTTGAACTGGTAAAGCCCTTTGTGTGACACAAAAGCAGTCTTTGGTCTTGAGTCTGGGGCCACCGAGACCTGCCAGTAGCCACGTGCAAGGTCTAGTGTAGAAATAAATGTACCACGTGCTAAAAAATCCAAAGAGTCATCCACTCTTGGGAGTGGATAGGAGTCTCTCACAGTAGACTTATTAACTTTCCTAAAATCCACACAGAACCTTGGTTCTACCCCAGGTTTTTCAACTATCACAATTGGCGAGGCCCAAGGTCCTGAAGCTGGCTCGATAATTTCATCCTCTAACATTTTTGCTATTTGCTCCTCAATAATCTTCCTTTTTGCAGGAGAGGCACGGTATGGGGGGAGACATACTGGCTTTGATGTCCCTGTATCTATGATGTGTTCAACTAAAGAGGTGCGCCCCAGTTTCCCATCAAATAGTTGGGCAAAGTCTCCTAGCAGATTCGCCAGCTTCTCCTTGTCAGCCTGAGGCAATGCTGCCTGGTCCACGACAGTGCCAAGGTAAGCTTGGGTATCCTGAAAAGTCAGGCAAGCTACATGTGTCTTGAAATCTTCCAACCCTTCCTCAAAGGGGTACGTCTCCGGTACTGAAGAGGCATTGTCTCCAAGCCTAACACTACCGGTTGCTGGGTGAATATGAACGTCTGCTTGAATCATGAAATCAGTTCCTAACAAAATGGGACAAGATAGGTCTGGAATCACCGCAAAACGGTGTGTGAATAAGTGTCCCAGTAACTGGACAGGTAGCCACACAACTCCAGCTGGGGTGCACCGCTTTGAGTCAGCCAACTCAAGTGGGGAAAAATTCCATGGGAGAACAGCCCCCTCTTTTATTCCACACTGTTCAAGAGTGGATGGATGGACTGCCGAAATAGATGCCCCTGTGTCAAGAGTGGCCTTCAGTGAAACCTCATTGACAACGACCATCGACGTCAGAGGCTTATTCTTTGATTTCACCGGGCCTGGGTTTTTCTGTACCAATTTAACAGTGTGACAATCCTGTGCCTGTTGATTCCTCATACTTGACTCTGCCTCCTGCTTAGCCCCACGAAATCTTTGAAACGTACGTGGTCGAGCTCCAGTCTCACCCCTAGAACCCTCTGATGTTTTCAAGATGTCCTGACAAGGCACATTCCCTGCCATTCCCCTGCCAGATTCAATGTTGATAGACTGCTTATTCCTTTTACAATTGCCACAATTGCGTGTGGTAACCCCGGGCGTCAAGCATTTATAGCAATGTAAGTCTGGGGGTAGGGCAGTTGGTGGAGTAGCAGCTGATCTGGCAGATGAAATAGGCCCCAATGCTGAGTGGAGATCATGAGCCGTCAGAAGTAACTCTGTCAGGGTGGTCGGAGCAGTTGCATGAAGTGCTAACCTATACTGATCAGAGACGTGGCGGCAGATTACCTCAATTTGTTCTCGCTCTGACGGAGGTTGCTTTAAACGCTTAAATTCAGTAACGAGATGGGTAACGAAAGTGGGGAGTGGTTCTTCTGATGTTTGGACTCTGTCCAAAATCCCTCTCCAGATTTTTTCTTCATTATCTGTTGGTAGGAATGCCTGTCGGAAAAGATCTGAAAAATGACTCCATGAATGTAAATGGGGTTGCATGGCACAGTACCACTTCCGAGGCTCCTTATCAAACAGTCTCATCAACTCAAGGAAAAAACGAGAGTCAGACAACCCCAATGTTGTCTTATACAAGGAAACAGATTGTAGCCATTCTTCTGGGTCAAGAGTTTTATCCCCATCAAACTTGGGTGGAATGAAACCAGGAAGGTGAACTGTATTGGTAGCTTGTGTTGTGTACATATCCGAGATAGAGTGTTGTGAACCCAGGGAGGTCTGCACATCCTGAATAATAGGGCTAGGTCTAGGGTGGGTGCTAGCAACAGGAGTTGATGTAAATATATTATGGGACTTTGTATCCTGTCTAGGTGAGCAGTGAGAAGCCTGATCTTCCAGTTGTTCTAGTAAGCTGCGCTGTAACTCAATAGACACACTAAATGCAGATGTCAGTGTGTCTACTTGTCGTTGCAACCTGTCTACTTGAGCTGCAAGGCGCTGAATTGTTAAAGCCTCACCAGTATTAGACAAAGCCAAATCACTATCTCTATCACTGTCATCAGTCCCATAAGTAATTGTATCAGTGCGCTTAGCCATCACAAGTGTTTTAGGCTGACCAACTGGAAAATGAGCCTACAGTATGTCTAAAAGTATCAGTAAGTAAAACAAGAAATGAGAAGAAAAAAAAGAATAAATGTGAAAAAATATATATATATTTGACTGTGCCTATCACAACACCACATTAACATTAAACACAGTATTTCTCAGTCGAATCCAAGATGTAGTAATCAATACTAGATAATTGAAACCGTAGCATACATAAAACTCAGTTATAGCATGAAATATTTGAACTCCATTAATTAAGGTTTTTCTTTTTTTTTTTTTTTTCATACACTCATTAATCACAAAATGCCTTCCTCCCTTCTCAGGCTGTGCACAGGTACTTATCTCTCGTAGATTACTATTGCCTCCACAGTCTAGTCGTGTCCTCTCTTCTCCAATAGGCTTTAATGACGGTGATTCGCGATGGTGTGTCTACCAGTCATAAGCTTGCATTGTATTTCTCTTCCAAAGTTCTATCCTTGTAAGTCTCTGGAGCTCTGCATGCTACTTCCGCCGACGAGGTCAGACACACACAGTCCCGCTGCACACTACTCCTCCTCAGCCACACCGAGACACTCGAGAAAATCCCAATAGAAAAAACAAGTGCCAATAATCTCCGTTGCACGTGAACGAGATGCCGACACGCTGCGCCGGGAAAACTTTTCCGCCACACGCCAATAAGCATTTGATGTACTTAAAGCACCAAGCGAAAATTTACGTCCCACGTAACTCACAGTATGATCCTCGTCCACACTTTTTAATCCGGGGAAATGTTCAATCACAGTTCGGGCGCCATTTGTAAGGTTTCGGTTAGTTATGCTCACCGTGCGTTGAAAACAAACCAAACACAACTCAGTCGGCTTGGAGAAAAATACTGTTGTCGTTTAGTTTATTAACAGAAAACACCACAGTTCACGGTTTGTTGTCGGGTTTAACACTTGTCAGCCTACATGAATCAACACATATCCATAACTAGCCGTCACGCTAACAAAGAATAGTCATACCTCGCAAGGTGCAACAAAAGAGAGAGAGAAAGAAAAAAAAGGGGCAGGGGAGAGGGGGTCAGCAACCTAATCCCTTATTGGCTGATCATTACACTATGTAAAAAGTTTTTCCTTTGCAATGAAGGAGACTTATATTGTCTTAAATTGGCTACTATGTGTGTGTGTGTGTGTGTGTGTGTGTGTGTGTGTGTGTGTGTGCACACTCGCAACTTCTGCCATGTCTGGCTTTAAACCTGTCTGCTATTTTTGAGTGAAAAATAGTAAATAGTAAATGAAACATATGAAACATTTGCACAAATGTAAGACAGTTATTTTTTTAGTTATTCTAATGTTTTATTCCAACAGTCTATTTTTCCAGTTATTTCTATATTTAAAGTTTGATGTCTTTGAATGTATTCTTTAAATAACAACAAACCGATTCAAACACAGAGAGGCTATATAACAGTTAATTCTTTGTACAAATAAAATTGTTAGCTAGTGAACTTGATCGTCTGTCTAAACATTTAACAATATATTTTTTAACTCATTATTGTACAGTAAATGTCAATAGATCTGGTTCTGATTTTTCATGTTTGTTGTATAAAATTCTCTGATGTGGAAATTACCATCACTAGTATTTCTTAAATACAAGATATTGTTATGACTTTTTTAGGACTTAAGGTCAAATTATATTTTAAAACTGCGGTGACTGAAAATATCACTTTGCGCCACCTGGCGGTTGTTTCATAAATTACATGAAATGCGACTGATTTATTAGGCAGGGAACATGTCAAACTAAACTGTATTTCAAACATGTCACTTTCATTCAGTTTGATTTCAGAACCAGCAACAGTAACAATGAAATTGTTATTAAGCAGCTTTATAAATAAAAGTGCAAATATTAAAGTAGTTCATATTATTATTATTAGTAGTAGTAGTAGTAGTAGAAGAAGCAGGGGTAAAATAAATTTTTACAAATTTAAAAAAAGTTAAGTAAGAGTTATAGGAAAGCTCTTGGTGCTACAGGTCAGTGTGTCTAGTGTTCAGGACTCAGACACAGTCTCAGTGTTTAAATGTAGGCTGAAAAATTATTTGTTAGTCACACCCTATTGTAAGGTTTCGGTTAGTTATGCTCACCGTGCGTTGAAAACAAACCAAACACAACTCAGTCGGCTTGGAGAAAAATACTGTTGTCGTTTAGTTTATTAACAGAAAACACCACAGTTCACGGTTTGTTGTCGGGTTTAACACTTGTCAGCCTACATGAATCAACACATATCCATAACTAGCCGTCACGCTAACAAAGAATAGTCATACCTCGCAAGGTGCAACAAAAGAGAGAGAGAAAGAAAAAAAAGGGGCAGGGGAGAGGGGGTCAGCAACCTAATCCCTTATTGGCTGATCATTACACTATGTAAAAAGTTTTTCCTTTGCAATGAAGGAGACTTATATTGTCTTAAATTGGCTACTATGTGTGTGTGTGTGTGTGTGTGTGTGTGTGTGTGTGTGTGTGCACACTCGCAACTTCTGCCATGTCTGGCTTTAAACCTGTCTGCTATTTTTGAGTGAAAAATAGTAAATAGTAAATAGTATTTTCGCTCACTTAAACTCTCTCTGCAGCACACACACAAGATTTCTCAATAATCTCTCAGTTGAAGAAGAAACGCTGGAAGATGGGTAATTCTGATTGCACCCATTGTAACTAAACTACTTCATATGTACTCTCTATATACTATTTATATATGCAAATTATTCTGCACTGTGAAAATGCACTTCTGGTTAGATGCCAACTGTATTTTGTTGCCTTGTACTACATGTGCAGTGACAATAAAGCTGAATCTAATCTAATCTAATTAACTGTTTCCTTGCCGACCAGCATCAGACAATCAGAATTTTCCAGACTTTGATTGGTCAGATTTTGTGGTGCATAAGTGGAATAAGTGGAAAATTGTGGAATTAATTGTTGTAAGCTCATGATAACCTAAAAAATAATTTACTGATGGTGCTGCTAAAACAATAACAATATATAATATATAATATAACAATAGTTATATCTTTAATTTGGGAGAAATATTGTCAGCAGTTCACAAAACTGTTCATCTCACCAATACATGCACCCGTCAGAAAAAAACCCCAAGAAACTAATTATGCTGCAGGGGTCTTTTTTTTTTTCCAGAGCTGTAAACAATACTGAAGGCATTTATCCAAAACACACAATTGAGATGTATATCTGCTCCTTCTGCTCTGTGAAGCTTCATAACGGCTCTAATCTGAGGTGCTGCTTGAGGTTAATTGGTGATTTCTGAGGCTGGTGACTCTAAATGAACGTCTCCTCTGCAGCAGTAAGTTTTGGTCTCGCTTTCCTGGGAAGGTCTTCATGAGAGACGGTTTCATCATGGAGCTCGATGGGGTTTACACACACACTCGACACACAATACTGTTCCTGTAGGAACTGATCCAGAACCTTCTGACCTTCATGTCTTATAATAACAACTGACTGTTAGTGTTAAATAATTACCTAATATACCATGTGTTATTATATTTTTGAAAAAAAAAAAAAAAAAAAATATATATATATATATATATATATACTTATATATATATATATATATATATATATATATATATATATATATATATATTAAATATAATATATATACTATATATATTAGTGTTTTTAAAGAATGTAGAAAATAATGTAGAATGTGGAAAATAAACACTAAATAAAAAGAAAGACATTTTAAAGTGATCCACACACACAGGGGTACCAATGGTGATAACAATGGCATAACTACTGACATCTTTAGAAGAAACATAATACTCACACTGCTGCCATTATTCAATTTGAGTAAAAAAAAGGGCATAGATACTGTAACACCTGTTGAAGTGCGTATACAAAAGTAATTGCCCCCTTGCTAAATCATGAATAAACTGTATTGGAAAGCTGAAGCTAGGAAAGTCTAAAAATGCATGGAAAACACCAGCCACACTGCTTTCTTCAAAAAGTCAGGAGCTTGTGCTCCCATGATGTCAAACGTTGCACATTATAAATAGATTTTCAGCACCAAAAATCCCATGCAGTAGATGTGCTACTAGATTTATTTGTAAACAAGAGAGAAAAAACACTGTGTTTGTGTGCACCATATCTTACTAAAACAGTAAAGCTGATTGGTTGGTTCTTGTCAAATGACTTGAGTTGAGGTTGCAATATTGTGAAAAGGGGCTTTTTTTTTCATCTCGCTCAGCATAAACATGCATGGAAAATGGGCATATCGCGAAAATCATCCTCTATTGTAAACAAAATTGTCATGCTTCTCCATTCAAAATAACAAAGTTGAGCAGGCAAAAGACATGGTTTAGTAGGTCTAAAACTTGTTTCAAAATGGTGAGGTCACTAGATGGAGACACTGACCTTTTCTTTGCATATTTGGATCATGACATCTCCTCAGCACAGGGGACATAATGTACACTGACAGAAGATGCCAAAGTATCATTTTTCTGTGCCGGACAGAATGTGAAAACCTGCTAGTCCTTAGCTAACGTGAATGGGCATACCCTTGTTAGCCACCCTTTTGTCACTTGTTGACAAAACCCAACTTGCTGCATGTCAAACAGAAAAACAATTACATTTAGCCTTAATCTAAGGCCAGGATCTCAGCAATGATCTCCCAAATAGACTACAAAACAAGCAAACTAATTTTTAATAAGTATAACATGTTTTTATTTTAAAACAAGAAATGTTGAGTCTGGACATTGAGAATCCATGCCTCCATCATTATTTATTAAATTTTCTGGTTTTCGAATCCCGGGTGGTGCTGTAACCTCTCGCAGCCGGAGGTCTAGAGAGAGCTGATTGGCCGAGCTCTCTCAGAGGGGAGGGATGAGAGGTACTTAGTGCTCCCACATTAATCACGGCTCTACAGCCAATCAGGGGCGTCTGTGAGCTCACGCAAGCGGAAGGAGCGGATAGCGCTGTCCTCCGAGTGTGTGACTCCGCCCCAACGGTGCGCGAGCGAGCAGTTCGAAAAGATGCGGTCGGCTGGTGTCACGTTGTTCGGAGGAAGCACGTGATAGTCTTCGGCCCTCCCGGCTGAGTGGTAGTAGTAGCCTTAATGTGGGAGCCCCCTAGTGACGGGGAGGAATTGGACACGACTAAATTAGGGAGAAAATCGGGGAAAAATCCAAAAAAGAAAAGAAAAAAAAGAAAAAAAAGAAAAGAAAAAAAAAATAATAATAAATTTTATGGTTTTAAAGCCTGAATTTTTTGACTGCTATTTTTTATTTTGTTATTGAAAAAGTCCTCACTACTACATGATGATGTTGTTGTGGAGATTTCTGCAGTGGTCTTATTCCTGGTCTTATTCCTGGTCTTATTCCTTTTTTTCTAGTTCAGGATGTTCTCCTTCCATTCTATTTTAAATACTTATTTTAAATACTTAAATTTATGTTTGAAATACTTCTTGTAATTTACGTCCTAATTTTACGGTGTGTTTTAAAGTATGTGTGTGATCATTATACCAGGGAGTGAGTTTCTTATTTCTAATCAATTTCCTTTTAGCTGGAGCTACATTATCTAAGGTATAATGGAATGTCGACTCTAAATCTTCATTCGCATGATCAAGTTCTGTGGAGTCAGATGGCGATCCAATCAAAGTTGATAAATCTGGGAGATTATTGATAAAGCTCTGTGTGGTAGCTGATGTAAATGTACGTTTAATACGGTAGCGTGACGCTGTGCGTACATTATTACTATGACACACTTTAATTGAGAGAAGACGGTGATCTGAGATAACTTCAGACTGTGGAATTGTGATTAGATTAATAACACATTCATTTACTCCTACTGAGTCCAGTATGAACATAAATGCTGTTCTCAGAGGGTCTTCTGTATGCTTAAAATAAATATTAAAATCTCCAGCAATTAATGCTTTGTCTACAGAAACAATCAGGTTTGAGAGGAAATCTGCAAATTTGCAGAGAAATTCATAGTACGGACCCGGGGGTCTGTAAATGATAATTAGCGGGATTGACTGAGCAAATTTATTGTTTGTGGCTACACTTCAAATGCGCTAATTTTGTGGCCAAAAAAGAATCCACCTCTTTCCTAGGCTACCTCATCTCCCTGTCCCTCTCCCTGTTTCTGATTGGCCATCCCTTCTTTGGGATGTGAGCTTTAGAGAAAATAGAGAGAAGGCATTTAATGATCTCAAGCACCGATTCACCACGGCACCTATTCTTGTTTTCCCCAACTCCTCACTTCAGTTCATTGTTGAGGTGGATACGTGTGAAACAGAAGTCAGAGCAGTACGCTCTTAGAGATCCTCCCAAGACAATAAACATCACCCATACTCATTCTTTTCTCGCCAGAATACCCCGCCCGAGCGCAACTACGACATTGGGGATCATGAACTTTTAGCGGTTAAGCTCATCTAGGAGAAATGGAGACACTGGCTGGAGGGAGCTGAACACCCACTTCTCATATGGACAGACCACAGAAACCTTGAATATCTCAAGTCGGCCAAAAGAGTTATTTCACGTCAGGCACGCTCGTCCCTATTTTTCTCAAGATTTAACTTCATGTTGTCTTACTGTCCAAGCTCCAAGAATACCTCATGCTCTCTCTCGACAATTCTCCACCCTCTCAACATGCCCACTTTGGAGACCATTCTACCACCCCAATGCCTTGTAGCTGCCACTCATCTTGAAGTGGAGAACTAGGTCTTGCAATAACCTGAACATGAGCCGCGCCCTAGTAAAATTCCGCCCGGACTGCTCTTCGTCCCAGCCATTGTCCATCCACTAGTATTAGATTAGGCTCATGATTAACGTGCCACCCAGGGGCCACCCGCACTCTCTCCCTGCTACAGCAACATTTCTGGTGGCCTTCCATCATGGAGAATGTCAAGAACTTTGTGATTTCATGCGACATCTGTACCAAAAACAAGACTCTCAACCATTCGCCCCAGGGTTTACTCAAACCCCTACCCATTTCCAACCACCCCTGATCCCATATTGCTCTCGATTTTGTCCCTAGGCTACCTCCCTCAAACAATAACACTTGCATACTCACTGTTGTTGATTTCGTATAAATCTGTTCATTTCATCCCGTTACCCAAGCTCCCATCCATCAAAGAAACCGTCATGATAAACCATGTATTTCGACTCCCTGTAGACATAGTCTCAGAGTTCTCAGCACAATTCTGCAGGCCTATTGTAGCCACATTGGTGCTACAACTAGCCTCTCATCTTTTTCCACCCCCAGAATAATGGTCATCAACCACGAGCTCGAAAAGTCTGAGATGCATGCATAACGGGAGTTATTTTTAAGGCCAACCAAGTACCATGGCTCCCAAGTACCATGTTGGCCAAAGAGTAATGCTTTCTGCTTGCGACCTGACACTCAAAACCACGATCAGAAAGCTCTTGCCAAGATTTATAGGCCCATTCGCCATTTTATGCATCATCAACCCCTCCTCCGTCAGACCGGTCTTCCCACTTTCCATTCATCGAGTCCATCTCACATTTCATGTCTCCCAGACCCGCAGGTTGTTTCTGTGCCCTTTGCCTCAGCCCCTCCCCCTCCCCCACCAATTTGGCTCATAGATAGGGGGCAAAGCTTTCACAGTCCACAAACTTGACTCACCTTTCTTCTCAACAAAACAACCAGTGCATTTTCCAACATGCACTCTGCGTTTGGATCCATCACACCTGCTCAAACTGTGACAATAACAGCTTCAACTCTCCTAGGAAGGCTTTTCATAAGGTTTAGGGCTGTGTTTATGGGAAATTTTTGACCAGGTTTTCTATCAGGTTGAGGTCAGGACTCTGTGCAGGCTGGTCAAGTTCTTCCACATCAAACTCACTCATCCATGTCTTTATGGACCCTGCTTTGTGCACTGGTGTACACTCATGTTGGCCCCTTCCTGTTCCATCTCCAAACTGTTCCCACAAAGTTGGGAGCATGAAATTGTTTGAAATGTCTTGGTATGCTGAAGCATTAAGAGTTCCTTTTACTGGCAGTAAGGGGCCGGAGCCCAACTCCTGAAAAACAACCCCATGTCATAATCCCCCCTCCACCAAACTTGACACAATGCAGTCGGACAAATACCATTCTCCTGGCAACCACCAAATCCAGACTCGTCCATTTGACTGCCAGACAGAGAAGCATGATTTGTCACTCCAGAGAACACGTCTCCACTGCTTTAGAGTCCAATGGCGGTGTGCTTTACACCACTGCACCCGATGCTTTGCATTGCGCTTGGTGATGTAAGGTTTGAATGTAGCTCCTCAGCCATGGAAACCCATTCCGTGAAGCTCTCTACACACTGTTCTTGAGCTAATCTGAACACCACATAAAGTTTGGAGGTCTGTAGCTGTTGACTCTGCAAGAACCGCTGTGCAGTATGTGTCTCAGCATCCGCTGACCCGCCCTGTGATTTTATGTGACATAACACTCCGTGGCTGAGTTGCTGTCGCTCCCAATCAATACCACTTTATTATAATACCACTAACTGGCTGTGGAATATTTAGTAGCGGGGAAATTTCATGGCTGGACTTATTGCACAGGTGGCGTTCCTATCACGGTACCACACTGGAATTCACTGAACTTGAGAGCGACACATTCTTTCACACATGTTTGCAGAAGCAGCTGCATGCCTAGGTGCTTGATTTTATACACCTGTAACCGTGGAAGTGATTGAAACACCTGAATTCAATTATTTGAATGGGTAAATGAATATTTTTAGCAATATAGTGTACACAGTTGTATCTAGGAGGACTAGCTTCATTTAATGCTGCAAACTCATTTAATCCAGGTTTCTGTTAAATATAGTATATCAAAGTCATGATCTGTGATAGTTCCATTAACAGTAAGCGTTTTAGATGTAAAAGATCTAAAATTTATCAGTCCTAGGTTTAGATCATTGAAACAGACTTTCTGGGTCTTTCTACATTTTTGGGAATTTCTGGAAACAGACACAGTTCCAATATGGTGAAACCTGAATGACTTCATGCAGCTCTCTCTATGCAGCTAGCAGAGGATTAACTAGGCCTGTTCTGAGACTATGAGATATACTAAAAGAAATGAGAGCAGCACCTTCCCATGTGGGATGGACACTGTCCCACCCTAACAGGCCAGCTTTGACCTTAACTAATAGGAGTGCAGGTGTTTTGGGCCCTGAAGAAGTTCTGACATTTATGTATTTTTCAGTTACTTATAAACGTATAAATGGCTAAAGTCTGATTTCACTGTATTCAGCACTAACTGTGCTACAGTAATATGTGAACAGCATGCATGTGCAAGTTTGTATTTTGGAGAAAATGACAGTTATGCATGATTATTGAAAACAACCAAAAAGTCACTGAAATAAGGCAACAAAACACATTCATAACAATTGTGTACACGACTTTTGTGACCTGAATCTTATAGTCTGGAGTTTTCACTTTAAAATGTTGTGACAATCATCTCGCTCACTGACTTGCAGAAAACAATATATTCATAAAAATTTTCTAAGACACTTTTTTGTTTAGAAAGGCCGTATGCGAGAAGGCATGAATAATCATGAATAATTCTGTAATTCAAATACAGAGAATACAAAGACTCGAATAATGAGCTGCATAAATACCCTTTTTAGTCAGGTATGTGACTTAGGAAATGCTACAAGAAAGTAATTTGAGGACAAAATAAACATATATTTTTTGTTTGTTGTTTATTTAGAATATAGTTAACTTACAGGCAGAATAACTCACTCTTACACCCAATACATAACCAACTCACTCACACAGGGCAAAGAAAAGATTGAATGATTGAAGGGAGAGGGACACAAAAGGTAAATTTATGGCATAAATATATCCGTACAAAATACAATGAAAAAAGGGTGTTAAGTTGGTAAAAGGCCTCTTTTACACCCTATACACAGTCATACACCTTTATGCCTCTATTGAAAAGCAGTTTCTGTTCAAATGAAGACATAAGTGAACATTGCATACCTAGCATTCATTTACATTTATATTAAGGCATTTGGCAGATGCTCTTATCCAGAGCGACTTACAAAAAAGTGCTTTAAAGTTTACATTACTGGATAGATACTTACACTGGGTTAACTAGGTCAATAACTAAGTGCCATTAGTCTAACACAACTGGGAAGAGGGTTTTTTGGGGGGGCGGGGTTAGTCCTGTAAGTACTGGAGAAATAGATAAGTTTTGAGTCGCAGTTTAAAGATAGTCAAAGTCTCTGCTGTACGGACATCTAGAGGAAGTTCGTTCCACCACCTAGGTGCCAGAACAGAAAAGAGTCTGGATGAATGCCGCCCTCGATCCCTGAGAGATGGTGGGACGAGGCGAGCAGTGCTGGAGGATCGGGGGGAACGCGGCGCAGTGCGTGGTGTGATTAGAGCAGAGAGGTAAGTGGGTGCTGGGCCATTTTTAGCTTTGTAGGCAAGCATCAGGGTTTTGATTTTGATGCGGGCAGCTACAGGAAGCCAGTGCAAGGAGCGGAGGAGTGGGGTGGTGTGGGAGAACTTGGGAAGGTTGGGAACACATTCCCATTGTGTTTTTTGCTGCTTACCGTAAACTGCTTTACACTGCACACAGACCCTGTTACTAGCTGGAGCAACACTTCTGTAACCCGAGGTCAGTCCATGTGCTGGTTGTACACAGTCACAGGTGCAGTCAAATACTTGTCTGCCCATCTACTTTAAAAATACAAGAGATCCATCCCGAATCCAGACCCCAGTTGTGGTCCAGGTTCCCATGTGGGTAGGAATTAAAAATTAAAAATGTATTAACCTGCACTTTACCTTTGAAAAGAATCGTGACTGTAGTGATTGAGATCAGAGAGAGTAGGAGGGGGGGGGTCTACTGTGTAAGATGGCTTTCACATACACAGCCCTGCTTGAGCGAGCACTCAAAAACGTGAGTGAGCACACACACACACACACACACACACACACACACACACACACACACACACATGTACAAACACAAAATAAAATATGCTTTATGCGCACACATGCGGTCAATGTTATAGTAAACAGTTCATGTGCACATGGATGTTAATTATATAAGTGAGTATAGTTAACATCTTGAGACCGAGCATGGGAGAAAATTTCACAGCGAGAGAGAGAAAAGATCTGTTGGGTCAGTTGTGATCGTTTGATGGGACCGCAGACTCCTAAGGGTTTTAAAGGTAGTCCGACTGTCTATACAGTTTTTGGTGCACCACCAGGACATAACCTCCAGTAGTGTGTTAGTAACTGGATGCAATAGGTGCAAAAGGGGTTTGGATGAAACTTGCATGTCACTAATTCAATTCAATTTTGAATTTTATTCATATGAGCGAGCCGAGGATGATGGCGACAGTGGCAAGGAAAAACTCCCTGAGATGGCAATAGGAAGAAACCTTGAGAGGAACCAGACTCAACAGGGAACCCATCCTCATCTGGGTGATAACGGATAGCAGGGATTGATCTGCATTCATACTTAGACTGGAGGAACAGTATAACAGGAGATGTGTTGAAGTTAAAATGGAGTCCAGTTCGTTATTGTAGGCTCAGGTAGACTGTAGGAAACTCTAGTCCTGAACTATCAAGCGACTGAAGTCACAAGTCCTCAGGGAACAGCTGTCTGCATCAGCTGACGACAGGACCATCTTCTTGGGAAGTGGAACCATCCGAAGACACCACACGCTTCCCAGACAGAGTACACAGGGCCAAGTGACGAGATCTCCAACCAGAAGCAGGACACCAAGACAAGTGAGACATGTCTTGGGGGCAGAGGGCAGCTCAGGAGCGACATGTATAGCTCAACAGAGACACGGGCAGAAGGAAAAAAAGACAGGGAGAGAGGAGAAGAGAGAGCAGAAGAGAAGGAGAGATGGCAGTTAGGTCTGGTCACAGTCAAACATGTATAAGGTGAATGTATATTTAGTGCAGAGTGCAAGCAGGGACTCCGACAGGACTAACTATAACAGAATAACTAAAAGGGAGGAGCCAGAAGGAAACACAGACATGAGGGGGAATTGGGATGTAACGTGACCAATCACCTCACCGTCAACAAACCTGAGTGAACAATAAGAGTGGGTTAGACAGCATCTAAATATACCAGTTCACCAGAATACTCTACGTCCATGAGTTCCCCAGATCTGCTCCTTTACCTAAGGTTAATCTATTTACAAATATGCTGCATTAAATAAATAGGTTTTTAGTCTAGACTTAAACACTGAGACTGTGTCTGAGTCCCGAACATTAATAGGAAGACTATTCCATAACTTTGGGGCTTTGTAAGAAAAAGCTCCGCCCCCTGCTGTAGTTTTAATAATACGTGGTACTGACAGACAGCCTGCATCCTTTGATCGAAGTAGGCGTGGCGGATCGTAAGACACTAACAGTTCACTCAAATACTGCGGCACAAGACCATTTAGTGCTTTAAATGTCAAAAGTAGTATGTTAAAATCGATGCGAAATTTCACAGGGAGCCAATGCAGTGTAGATAAGATAGGGGTGATGTGCTCGTATCTTCTGGTTCTAGTGAGGACTCTCGCTGCTGCATTCTGTACTAACTGAAGCTTGTTTATACACCTAGTTGAACAGCCAGACAGTAAGGCATTACAATAGTCCAACCTAGAGATGATAAAAGCATGAACTAGTTTTTCTGCATCATTTAGTGACAATATGTTTCTTATCTTGGCAATATTTCTAAGGTGAAAGAAAGCTATCCTGGTAATATTATCTACATGTGCTTCAAATGAAAGGCTGGAATCTATAATCACACCAAGGTCTTTTACTGTTGCATTTGATGGAACAGAAAGGCTATCTAAAGTTACAGTGTGATCAGAAAGCTTTCTTCTAGCTACTTGTGGTCCTATGACCAGAACTTCTGTCTTATCAGGATTAAGCAGAAGAAAATGAATTAACATCCAATCTCGTATGTCCTGCACACACCGCTCAATTTTAGCAAACTGGTTTATCTCATCTGGTTTTGCGGAGACATATAATTGTGTGTCATCAGCATAACAATGAAAACTAATACCATGTTTACGAATTATGTTGCCCAGAGGAAGCATGTAAAGGGAAAAAAGCAGTGGGCCTAAAACTGAACCCTGTGGAACACCAAACTCCACTTGAGAACATGAGCAATGGTCACCATCTAAATCTACAAACTGATAACGATCAGTCAAATAGGTTCTGAGCCACAAGAGGGCAGTTCCCTTAATTCCAACTACCTTTTCTAATCTGTGAAGGAGAATACTATGATCAATGGTGTCAAAAGCTGCACTGAGGTCCAGTAACACAAGTATAGTGACACAACCCTGATCAGAGGCCCATAGGAGGTCGTTTACTACTTTAACAAGTGCTGTCTCTGTGCTGTGATGAGGCCTAAATCCTGACTGATACAGTTCATGTATGCTGTGTAGATGTGAACATAGCTGCTGTGATACTACTTTTTCCAAAATCTTGGAGATAAAGGAAAGGTTTGATATCGGCCTGTAATTAGAAAGCAGACAGACGTCAAGGTCAGGTTTCTTGATTAGCGGTTTAATAACGGCTAATTTAAAGGATTTGGGGACATTATTGAGCCACTATTGAGTGAACAGTTAATTATTTCATCAGGGGTTCTATTATTGCTGGTACTATCTGTTTGAAAAAATCTGTTTGTGTCGGATCTAATATACAGGTTGACGATTTTTTGAAGAAGAGATGAGTGAAATTAGTTCCTTCGCTTCAAGGGGAGTAAAGTATTCTAAGTTCTGATGTGATGTGGTTAGTTCATCTGTATTACTTAAATTGTCTGGTTTCAAGGCCTGAATTTATGATTTTGTTATTGAAGTTTGACTGAGGGTGATAACCAGAGGATAGACTGGGTGTTGCTCCGATTAGCTTGCGGAAAACTGGGGGCCGCGATCGGAGATGATGTCGGAGGGGAGACCATGCAGACGGAAGGCTTGGAGGATCATCAACTCGGCCGTTTCCTTGGCTGACAGGAGCTTTGGCAAGGGAACGAAATGGCCAGACTTGGAGAAACGATCCACTATGGACAGTATACATGTATTGCCATCAGAATTTGGGAGACCGGTAACGAAATCCAGAGCGATATGAGACCAAGGCCGGTGAGGAGCCGGTGAGGAAACCAGCCAGAGGTTTGTTGGTCATCTTGTTCCAAACGCAACTGTCACAGGCTGTCACAAACCCCTGAACATCAGCCTTCATAGATGGCCACCAGACCCGTTGCTGAAGGAGGGAAAGGGTGCGGGCTCTCCCCAGGTGACAGGCAATTCGGAAGCTGTGTCCCCATTCCAGGACCTGAGATCGGACGGATGCCGGGACAAAGAGAAGGCTGGGGGGGACGTTACTTCGACCTGGTTCCCGACTGAGTGCCTTCTTCACTTGCGTTTCGATATCCAGGAGGGCGGCGGCCACAAGACAACGAGGGGGCAGGATCGTCTTGGCCGGCACTGGTTCAACCACCGAGACAGGGCGTCAGGTTTTCCATTTCTGGAGCCCGGGCGATACGAGAGCGTGAAGTTAAAACGGGAGACGAAAAAGCTCCACCTGGCTTGACGGGCGTTGAGCCGCTTGGCTGACCTGAGGTACTCCAGGTTCTTATGGTCAGTTCAGACTAACAATGGAGCAGCAGTTCCCTCCAGCCAGTGTCTCCACTCCTCCAGTGCTAGTTTTACTGCCAACAGCTCTCGATCTCCTATGTCGTAGTTCCTCTCTGCTGGGGAGAGACGACGGGAAAAGAAGGAGCAGGGGTGGAACTTACTGTCCTTGGGGGATGTTTGGGACAAGATGGCTCTGACTCCTTACTCGGAGGCGTCTACCTCCACCATGAACTGAAGGGTAGGGTCTGGGATAATTAGTATGGGTGCAGAAGTGAACCTGCGCTTTAGAGAAGATTAAAATTTAGAAAATATTAAAATGTCATCTAGATAGACAAAGACAGAGATGTTCAGAGAGAGGTCTCTCAGGACGTCGTTGACCAGGGCTTGAAACACTGCAGGAGCATTGGCCAGCCCGAAGGGGACCACCAGATACTCATAGTGGCCTGTCGGGGTATTAAAGGCGGTCTTCCACTCATCCCCTTCTTGTATTCTCATTAGATGGTATGCGTTGCGCAAGTCCAGCTTGGTGAAAACACATGCTCCCTGCAAAAGCTCAAACAGTGTAGACATGAGAGGCAGGGGGTATCGGTTCTTGATAGTAATAGCATTTAGCCCCCTGTAATTGATGCAGGGACGAAGGGACTTATCCTTCTTGGCCACGAAAAAGAAACCAGCCCCCGCTGGGGAGGAGGAAGGGCGGATGATCTCTGCAGCCAGTGACTCAGTGATGTACTTGTTCATGGCCTCCCACTCTGGGGCCGAAAGGGAGTATAAATGTCCCCTCGGGGGGCCGTGCCTGGGAGGATATCGATGGAGCAGTCATAGGGTCTGTCGGGTGGCAGAGAGAGGGTACGTGACTTACTGAAAAGTTGCCGGAGGTCGCTATACTCGGGCGGGACATTGGACAGATCAGGAGCTTCCTCATTAACAACAGAGGGTGGTGAATGAGATCTAGCAGAGTGAAGGCATGAAGACAGACAGGAAGGGCTCCAATTGTGTTCTTGGCCCAATCAACGTTGGGATTGTGTCTGACCAGCCATGGATTCCCAAGAACAACTGGAGCATGAGAGCTTTTCATGATGAAAAAGGAGATGGTCTCTACATGGTTACCTGAGGTTCTAAGGGTGACAAGGGGTGTGCGATGA
This sequence comes from Clarias magur, assembly GCA_013621035.1. Lineage (NCBI taxonomy): Eukaryota > Metazoa > Chordata > Actinopteri > Siluriformes > Clariidae > Clarias > Clarias magur. The sequence goes on along the minus strand of QNUK01000328.1, from coordinate 685,021 downwards.
GTAATGGGAGGTAGAGGGCTTCCGTCAAGGGCCTGGACAGACAGGAGGTTGTCTAGGGGCAGACGAGGGATTCCCAGCTCCCTTGCTGTAACGCCACAGATCAGGTTTTAGTCGGATCCAGAGACAATGAGAGCCTTGAGTGGTTGGGCTTGGTTGTTCCAGATGATCATGATGGGGAACAAGGAACGTTTACCTGAGAGGTTTTCTTGTGAACGGCCCTCCAAGACTCCCAGTTTTATTGGGGGGCCTACTTTTTTAACGGGCACTGAAGACAGAAATGTCCTACTTGGCCGCAGTAGAAGCAGGCCTCCTTATCCCGCCGACGTTGGCGTTCCTCGGGAGAGATTCGGGTCCGGTCGACCTGCATAGGTTCAGCAGGCGGATCTGTAGTTTGTGGGGTGGTGGTTGGTCCAGCTCTGACCAGGGGTTGTGCATGTTCACGACGCCTAGATCGGAGGCACGCGTCGATGCGACCGGTTAGATCCATGAGTCCATCTAGGTCCTCAGGGTGCTCCCGAGAGACCAACTCATTCTTGATGGCCTCACTCAGTCCGTGAAAAAACACATCATACATGGCACAATCGTTCCAGCCACAAGATGCCGCCAGGGTGCGGAACTCAATGGCATATTCATATGCTGAACGTGTTCCTTGGCGGAGTCTCAACGTCTGCCCTGCTGCCTCTCGGCCTGAAAGTGAGTGGTCAAAGACTCTTCTCATCTCCTTTGTGAATATTTGATAGTTGGTGCAACGGGGATCATCGGTGTCCCAAAGCACCGTTCCCCACTCACGGGCTCTTCCAGAGATGAGAGTGATGATATATGCTATCTTGGAACGTTCTGTGGGGAATGTTGAGGCTTGGAGCTCGAGAGACAATGAGCATTAGGAAAGGAAAGATCGGCAGGTGCCAGGTTCTCCGCTGTAGGACTGAGGGGGTGGCAGGCAAGGTTCTCGAATAGGCGGTGATGAAGATCGAACTGGAGGTGGAAGTGATGTGACCTGGAGCTGTTCGATCCGAGAAGTTCGTGCGGTGAGGGTATCTGCCATAAGCTTAAGGTTTTGGTTAACCTGCTGAATATCCCCTTGGTGTGTGCCGAGGAGGGTGCCCTGGGCCTCCAAAGCAGCTCTGAGCTGTCCCAAGTCTGCTGGGTCCATCGTGGCCGAATTATTCTGTCACGACTGGTCCATGTGGGACAGGCTTGGCGGACCCAAAAGCAGACACAACAGATAGGATTCAATATAATGGACTTTAATGCAAAATATAAAAGTCAAACGAAAAAGAAGTTTAATCAAGGATACAGTACTTTGAGATGCTGTCTGAAGTGTCGTGGCTTGGCAGTGGCTGTAGACAGCAGAAAGCAGAGGGTCAAAGCCGGGTTGTCAATCAGCGTAGCGAACAATTCCGAGTCGTGAAGCTAAGGACGTAACCAGAGGAGAAAAAGGGTCAACAACGTAGAAGGCAAAAGGTATAATTAGCAGATACACTAGGCACAAAAGATACACTAGACACTGGGCTTGGAGCACGAAAATAATTCGGCACCGGAGGTTGTTCCTGGGTGAATTATATAGAGTGAAAACTAATGAATGAAATACGGAGTAGGTGTGCTCGTGCCTGTGAATGAAGCGGCAAAACGGAAGCCGTGGAAAGGAATGTGGAGAGGAGTTGCAGGGGATCATGACTTGGCTCGAGCAGAGGGCATGACTTAGCGTAGCGTTACAACTACAGCTTTTAGTATTAAGCATGTGAAAGCTGTGCCCTTGAATTTTCTAAGTTAACTTTGTTTTCAGAAATAGAAGCTGCCTTAACTGCTGTATGGGAATTGAGAACAATAGTCCCTCACTAGTTCTCACTAGATCCAGAAAATATGATCATATAACCCCAATATCATCATCTCTGCACTGGCTACCTGTTCAGTTTAGAATTAATTACAAAATAGCATTACTTACATACAAGGCTCTAAATGGTTTAGCTCCCACATACCTAACCAGTCTTCTGATATGCTACAATCCACCACGTTCCTTAAGATCATAAAACTCTGGACTTCTGGTAGTTCCCAGAATATCAAAATCTACAAAAGGAGGAATGGCCTTCCTGACAGTTTTCGGGGCTCAGACACAGTTTCCCAGTTTAAAAGTAGACTCAAGACGCATCTCTTTAATCTGGCATACACATAGTTAATTTCTTTACCTCATACTCCAGAACATCTATCCTGAATGGCAACTATGCTAATTCTCTCCATCTGTTTTGTATTCTTCTGCCCATCCCGAGGCATCTGGAGATTGTGCCAGCTTCAGTAGACCGAGGCCAACCCTGTGAGATTCCTGAGGCACCCAGAGAAGGACCAGCTCCAGCTGGATTCTGCTTTATGATGGTTGGAGCTACACATGCTGCTCCTGAGCTCCCAGTGATCCCGGCCCCATCTGCCCTCTGCACCTGCTGACTCATCCCTGTGCTGAACTGGGCTTCATGTTAATTTAAAGAACTTCTGTTATACAGCTGCATAACACACATGATGTTATATAATTTCTATCCGTTATCACCCAGATGAGGATGGGTTCCCTGTTGAGTCTGGTTCCTCTCACGGTTTCTTCCTATTACCATCTCAGGGAGTTTTTTCTTGCCACTCTTGCCGTCATCCTTGGGTTGTTCATCAGAGACATTTCATTCATCATTCACTCATTCATCTCATTATTATCTAGACACATTTTTTTCACACATACACACGTCCATAAATTTTCTTTTTACATTTTTTTGTTGTTAAGCTGCTTTGAGACAATGAAAACGTTATATAAATAAAATTGAATTTAATTGAAAAATAGAATTGGACACTGGACAAATCGAAATGTCTGATAGCATTTTGGGAGGCTGCATCAGTACAGGCAAAGCAAGAAAAAATGTGTAGAAACAGCACGATATACAGGACCAGTCAAAAGTTTGTACACCCCTTCTAATTCAAGTTTTTTCTTTAGTGATTTATTTTTTACATTCTAGAACAATATTGGATTTTTGTTTTTCAAAACTATGAAATACACATGGAAGAATTGAGTAACAGCACTAACAGTCAGTTGTTATTATAAGACATGAAGGTCAGCTGTTTTGGAACAGTTCTTACAAGAACAGTATTATGTCGAGTGTGTTTGTAAACCCCATCAAGCTCCATGATGAAACTGTCTCTCATGAAGACCTTCCCAGGAAGGCAAGACCAAAACTTACTGCTGCAGAGGAGAAGTTCATTTAGAGTCACCAGCCTCAGAAATCACCAATTAACAACCAGCACCTCAGATTAGAGCCGTTATGAAGCTTTACAGAGCAGAAGTACAGTAGCAGACACAATGGAACCTTGGATTGCAAGCATAATTCAAATTTTATTCAGATTGTATTTGTCTCATACACAGTACAATATGCAGAGTATACTCTATGTGTGGAAAACACTGCATTGGGGAAATAAAAAAATATATGAGTCCACATAAGACAAAAATGAAATATCTCTCAGATTTACAGGTAACAAGCAATAATGGAGACCAAGTTGAGAACTTCATTTTCACTATTTTCGCTTGTTGTTACCCTTCCTGTACAGTATGTACAGTATGTATCAGTTTTTCATAAGGCACTGTCTTTTCCCAGCTCTGTCATCCATCTGTCACAGGCTCTCGCAGTGTATTCCTCTTCCTGAGAGTAATTTGACAATCATTATTACTGTCTGAGAACAAAAATGCTGCATTAACTGTTACAGGAATTATAGCCATTTTTACTAAAACCCTTCATCTGCATAGACTCAGAAGTAATTGGACCCTCTCCTCCATAAATACAAGGATTATTATTTATTACATCAACTTTGTGGTTAATGGCTGTATGATTTCTGAAACTCATTGTACTAAGATGGGCATTATTACCCATTATTTAGTGGCTGCCAATTGGATGACTTCACAGCAGTCTTTGTCTTTACTTTTTGTGCAGGTGTATTGAGGTATATCTTCTGTTTTTTTTATAATACAACTGAAAGTAAACAGAATTTCACACTTTAAATCATGATTATGTAACAATCTGTACATTTACGAGACAATGTTATCATTTTATTTTATTTCTGTGCTAATATCTAAAATCGTCTGTTTATGGCCATAGTTCTCAGTTGTTTTAAGACTTGTAAATTTTGATCTTAATACAGATTCACCTGCAGGTACATCCGTCATGTAGTTGGTGATGCCATGTATGCCCTGCCAAATGCTCTGTCCTCAAAGTGACTGTGTTCTTTGTGTTGTGTATTTTGTAGGAAAGTTTGGCCCTGGCTGTTTCTAGTCGAGCCTTATTACCTGTTCTGAGGGCAGAATCCTGTCTCCTCAGCAGTGCTAACTGCATTCATCCACTGCTGGTCACCGTGTGTAGTGTAATTAGGGGAGATTTCTAATGGGATGAGTGAAGCAGACAATTTAATTTAGAGACAAATTTTAAAGCGTCCAATGCACTGCTTGTAGGGGTTGTGAAAATGTGACATAATTTGACTTCTCAGGGCTTCTGCAACTCAGATTCCAGCAATAGGGAGGTGTTAACCCCCCATCTAAAGCTTTTATATTACATTACACTCCTAACTTGTCCCCATGCAGTGCTGCTGGTGGTGTCGTGTCTCAGACATGGAGTCCTGCAGGGTTCCTCACCAGATTCTGCTTTTCTTCATCCTCATGTTCATTACAGGTGAGAGTGATTTTAGTCTCACTGTTCAGTTTAAGACTGTCCCTCTTACAGTTTTCCAGTCTTACAAAACTCTATTAAACATGTTTTGGGATTCATTTCAGAATTTGTTTAGTGTTGAGTTTCAGAAGAAGAAAGTGCTCATGAAAACATTTGTTTTTAACGGCACGTGTTGTGCTAACAGATGATTTGATGGAATCTGTTCACCTGAAGCACCTTGTCTTTCAGTGATGACATACTTGATATTGTAATGATGAAACATTTAGTCTTGAGATTCTGATCATCAGAAGACATGTATGCCTTTGTGTCTATTCTAGTATAAACACTTGGAGTTTCTATGACATGTGTACATTCACTGCAATCTAGAGCATCACTTAGCATCATTTAGCCACTGACAGGACTACAAGCCATTAGGATCTTCTAGTTACACTGTTTGAAAGTGTTAGTTCAGCTGAACAGCAGTTCCTCCCTTTTAGTGCTAACCCATAGTAATAATTGGAAAATATTTTAGCAAACATCAGTCTGATTTCTGAACTAATCTCTAATTCTCTTACGGCAGTTTCTGGTCTCTTATGGTCTTCTTGCAACCAGATCACATGTGGTCTGGTTCCATACGAATTATTTATGCTGAAATGTGTACAAGATAAATGGTTTTAATTTAATCACATGTGCGTGTAGAGATTTATATTTTATTCTGTTTATCTCTTCTCTTTTTAGGATCGTTATCAGTTTTCACTAATATATGGATAGAGTTTAATCAGTCTGCTGCTCTGCCCTGTAAACATAACTGTCCTAGTCTGGTCAAATGGACTCTCTCCAGATACTCAGATGATGATGTAGTGGCTGAGTGTGATCAGACATCCTGCAGGTCATTAAAGGAGAGGTTTAACATGTCACATGATCAGTACCTGAATGGAGATCTCACCCTCATCATCACTGCAGCTGATCACCGTATGAGGGGTTTATACACGTGTCAGTGTGATGGAAAAGGTGTTAATGATGTGGATCTCAGAATTAGGCGTAAGTGTCTTTACCTGATCTATAACTTAAAAACTCTTACTGATTTAGGTTTAATGTGTTATATCACATCTATATCAAGTTAAGATGTTAAGTTTTTCTTCTCGACAGCCACGATATCATCAATTGATTTGAACTCTGGTGAAGATCTGCAGCTGGATTTGCATGGATTAGATCAAGTAGAGGTGGTCCACTGGTCCATTGGATATTCCTCATTTATCTCTGGTCTATGGATCTGCAGTGTGAAGGGAAGCTCCCTAGACTGTACACCTGACAACACACAGAGAGCATCACTCAACAACTCAGTTTTTACACTGAGAGGTGTGACATGGGTTGATGGGGGAGTGTACTTCATCACATATATGGATATAATATTTTGTGTTTACACAGTATCAGTGGAAGGTACGTATACTGAGTGGTTTGTATCCATGTGGAAAATTCAACATTTACTGAACTGAATCATGGGAAACATTGAGTACAGTTTTATGTTTGTGATCAAGTGATAACTGCAAACAGTATGATTCTGGCATCTGATAATGGCCTCGATTAAATAAGTTAACAAGATGATTTAGCCAACTAGTTAAAGTCAGAAAAATATAAATGTTAATGATGTCTTCCTCTTTATTACTTATGATAACTGAGACAAATGGGATTTTATCAGATGATGAGACACACACACACACACACACATCCAAAACTTTGCACACACTTTCTAACTCCGTGGTCTTTCCTGACATTTCTTTCTTTCTACACTGTAAAACAATACTGAAGGCATCCAAAATTTGCAGTCTCCTTTGAACAGTTGATATTGAGCTCGGCTACTTATGCTCTCTAAGCGTTCATAATTTTAATATTACCCAAAGATAAGTAGAAAAAGCTACTTATTTTTAAATGATTTAATTAATTAAGGGAAAACATTTACATTACGGTATTTATGGAAGCAAATTAGCATCATAATTACTTGAATTATATCAGCCTTTGAAAAATACATTTTGAAATTTAATCACTGTTGAATTGTTAATTTTGAAATTTAAATACTACTGAATTTATTAAACAGAAATATTTGACTTTAAAAAGCAACATCTTTTAATTAAATGCTCTGAATGTCACACGAAATTTTCAACAATCGATTTCAATCCTCTCAGGTGGCTTATAAAGGCTTGTTCACACGCTGTGCTCTCGCGGAGATCAAAGGTGGCATTCCCCTTTTTAAAGTCTCTGGGGCGCGTCACATCACCCCGCTCGCGTGCCACTCTCCTTAGTAAACTCCACAGTGAGATGCTTTTTAAAGTCCAGTTTCCCCCAACAGACCCCGAGAAACACTCCCCGCTCTGTTTGATAGCACGGAGAGAAGCTCGGGATCATTAGCGCCGATAGCTCACCAGTTGTGCCTAGTTAGGCGTCCCCGCTTCTTCACACACCTGCAGTGTGCACCTAGGCCGCCTACCTAGTGAGCTTCGGAATGAGTGCGGAGCGATATTGATTTGGGCACACGCCCATCACAGGCGCGCGCCGTGAAAAGTATACATTTACTTTGCTTAAATTTGATGCACATAAGAAACGGCTATATGTATTACTATAATTTTAGTACTGTGATTATATTTTATAAGGTTTTGCCAGCGGTGGTACAGCGCAACGGGGTCATTATTTATTAAAGAAAATTATGATCATAACATCGTACTGCATTTCATTCCCACACTACCGCAAAAACACAAGCGGGACTGAATGACAACGACATCTGCTTACACAGTAGCACGTCCTACTATTTAGTTTAATTTATTTCGGTATTATCTACTACAAATTTAAAGAACATGACATTTAAGATGACCCAAAACCATACACTGTAAACCCGATTAAGTTGGCAAAACGCCAAATATTTAAGGTAATCAGTTACATTTTTTTTTTAATTAATGATAGTTCTTCTTATTTAAAATTGGAAACATAAATTTTTGAGTTTGTTGAACAAATAAAAAAATACATATTGCAGCCCTGCGCGGGAATCAAACCGGGGGCAAGACACATAACCACTACACCATGAAAGCTCTATAGAGATTACACTGGGGGAAGGTTTACTTAAGTTATTGTTACTCATGTACTCAATTATTTAGGTAAACAGTACTCAATGTGTTTAATTACTTTGAGCATTAGGGTTTACAGTGTATGTACTGTCCTCTATATACGTCCTCTGTATATTTTGACAGCAAGCTAAACTCCACCCTCATCAAAATGACAGACACGGTATGTCTCTTTCCAACTTTTAATAAGGATAGGTAAAACTATGAAATAAAGAAAGAAAACAATAAACAATATAAGTATATACACTCAATATTTACACAAATTTACAAACGCCAAATTCCCCAATATCAATTTAACAGGTATGTAATCATAAGCAAAGGATATTACAATTCTATTTTTCATTTGAAAATGCATCTTATATAAACAAATCCAACAAATAATCAAATGCTATATAATATAGATGAATAAGAACAATAAACATACCAACGAAGCTACCAAAGGCCAAGGATGAACACAGATGGTTGCTGATTTACTGCAGCACATGTCCAGAACTGCCCATCATAGTAAACACTAACTTCCTTATTAGTCACATGGTAACTACAACACCATGTAATTATCAAGATGTCCATTAGGGGGAGACAACCATTAACAAACAATTAGTTCTTAATTATTATTTAACAATAACTGTAACAGAACAGTGTACACGCATAGGCTTTCTAATTACACATGATAAAATCTAAAGGCTCACTGTGTTAACATTTACTTTGCTTAAATTCGATACTAATAAAATTTAATTCTACATTTGTACTGTAATTTTATTATTGTTATTATGAATTCAAGTACAATGTTACACTTGATTTTATCCGCTACTACGTGCAGCTCTAAAGGAGCTGCGGCTCATTAATCCTTGAGAGAATGAAATAAGGTCTGACGCGTCAGTCTATAGTTATATAGCGCCACTCAGTGGTCAAAGCCAGCAACTGCATACCGTCGCCGTGAAGTGCGACGGCGAAACTAGAAAACTGGTCTTCACACACAACATATTTCTGTGTAGATGTGAACATAGCTGCTGTGATACTACCTTTTCCAGAATCTTGGAGATAAAGGGAAGTTTTGATATCGGCCTGTAATTAGAAAGCAGACAGGGGTCAAGGAACAGTTAATTACTTTCAACAGGGGTTCTGTTATTGCTGGTACTATCTGTTTGAGAAAATGTGTCGGTATAGGATCTAATATACAGGTTGACGATTTTGAAGAAGAGATGAGTGAAATTAGTTCCCTCGCTTCAAGGGGAGTAAAGTGTTCTAAGTTCTGATGTGATGTGGTTAGATCATCTGAATTATTTAAATTGTCTGGTTTCAAAGCCTGAATTTTTTGCCTAATATTTATGATTTTATTATTGAAAAAGTTCATGAAATCCTCACTACTGCATGATGATGTTGTGGAGATTTCTGCAGTGGTCTTGTTTTTAGTTAATTTAGCTACGGTATTAAATAAAAATCTCGGGTTGTTTTTGTTATTTTCTATAAGAGTGGAGAGATACGTTGATCTAGCATCACTGAGAGCTTTTTTATAGTTCAGGTCTCCTTCCAAGCTATTTTGAATACTGTCAATTTAGTTTGGTGCCATTTACGTTCGAATTTTTTAGCGGTTTGTTTTAAAGGAGCGAGTTTCTTATCTCTAATCATTTTCCTTTTAACTGGAGCGACATTATCTAAGCTATAACGAAGTGCTGACTCTAGATATTCATTCGCCTGTTCGAGTTCTGTGAAGTCAGATGGCGATCCAATCAAAGTAGATAATTCTGGAAGATTATTGATAAAGCTCTGTGCGGTATTTGATGTAAATGTACGTTTAAGGTGGAAGCGCGGTGCTGTGCGTACATTATTACTATAACACGCTTTAATCGAGACAAGGTAGTGATCTGAGATAACTTCAGACTGTGGAATTGTGGTTATATTTCCTATACTTAATCCGAAGGATAATATTAAATCCAAAGTGTGAGCTGCTTTATGAGTGGGTCCTACTATACACTGATTTACTCCTACTGAGTCCAGTATGGACAAGAATGCTGTTCTCAGAGGGTCTTCTGGATTCTCAAAATGAATATTAAAGTCTCCAGCAATTAACGCTTTATCTACAGAAACAACAAGGTTTGAAAGGAAATCTGCAAATTCGCAGAGAAACTCCGAGTACGGCCCAGGGGGTCTGTAAATGATGATTAGCGGGATTGACTGAGCTGACTTTATGTTACTATAGATAACTTCAAATGCATTAGATTTAAAACTGTGTTTTTGTACGAGAGACAGATTATCGTTATAAATAACTGCGACTCCTCCTCCTCTACCAGTTAGCCGAGGCTGGTGTATGGAGCTGTATCCAGGAGGACTAGCTTCATTTAGAGCCACATACTCGTCCTGTTTAATCCAGGTTTCTGTTAAACATAATATATCAAACTCCTGATCTGTGATAGTTTCATTAACAATAACTGCTTTAGATGCCAGGGATCTAATATTTAATAGTCCTAGCTTCAGATCAGAGGTGTTGGCTGCGCATTCAGTGTGATCTGAGTTTGTGGTATCTATGTTAATTAAATACTAAAACAGACTTTTTGAGTCTTTCTAAATTGATGTTTATGTTTAGCTCAGGGAGCAGGCACAGTCTCAATATGATGAACCCTGTGACGACTCTGTGCAGCTAGCAGACAGTTGGTTTAGCCTGTCTGTCTGCTCCCTGGCCTTGGCTCTGGATTGTCACCGATTAACTAGGCTTCTTCTGAGACTATGTAAAGGCGTTATACCACAAGAATGAGTAATTTTCCCAGTGGATGATGGATCAACCCCGCCCACACAGGCCAGCGTTTTGCCTCAAAAGCCTTCCAATTGTCAACAAGCCCACGCGCTTCGGAGCACCACTCCGGACATCCAGCGTTCAGCTACTCATGGCGTCAAAGCCGGGCTGAAAAGTCGCTACGCCTCTATTGGGATGGGACCAGAGCAAACTACTTCTTCTGGTTATCGCCGCTATTTTAAACACCTCTGTAAAGTTACTCTTGCTAACCTCTGACTGACGAAGGCGTATATCGTTAGCTCCAGCATGTACCACTATCTTAGAGAACCTATGCTGACCTAGAGCCCTAAGATTACCTGCTATGTCCTGTGCTCTGGCTCCCGGGATACACCTGACCACTGCCGCTGGCGCCCCCTAAAGGCCGAGCTAATGTCACGTGTCTCAGTATAGAGTCTCCTATAACCAGAGCTCTTTCAGGTTTCTCAGCGGGTGCATCACTGAGGAGAGCGAACCTGTTGGACACGTGAAGCGCAGAAGAGGTGTGCTCCGGTGGGCTAGCCTTAGCGTTAGCTTTGGCTGAACGAGTATGCCGCTCAGTTGTCACCCACTCGCCCCGCTGTGAGGGCTCTACTGCCGGAGTCGGCAGCTAGTTATCTCCGCCTGTGGCACCCAGACTTTCCGCTACGGGAATAACGCTGCTCTCGCGCTCTCTAACCCTCTCTAAAGTCTGGATGCGCTCCTCTAATGCTACTATCTTCTCCGTCAGGGTGCTAACTAACACACACCTATCACAAATAAAATTATCACTAATGACGGAGGAAGAATGTCTAAACATCCTGCACTCCACACACTGAGCGAGCTGAATGGTAAACATGATAACGTACCTTTGTGCCGGAGTTGTGATTATATGCTGATGGATTTGATTGCTGTTGATCAGATGATACGCGCGTTCTCCCAAAAAGCACAAAAAAATTGATAAAGTCCAGTAGTATTAAAGCGTAAAATCTAGTTTGTTATTTAGTAAAAACGTTAAAAATATATAATTATAAAAAAAACTAAACAAAATATAATCTAAAACGCTGTTACAAACAGATGAGGAACTTTCGCGGGAACAATATGAAAAACAGGAAGCTACGTCACCAAACGTCACCATTTGTGATAACTGGCAATGAGTCTTTCTCATCATTGTCGAGGAAATTTGGTGAACTCTCCTTTTCAGAATTATTTAAATTCAGCCACATTGGTGGGTTTAACCTGTTTAAGGTCATGGCATAGCATTTTAATAAGATTTCAGGCTGGTCTTTGACTAGGCCACTCCAAAACTTAAAAAAAAAAAATCCATTCAGAGGTGGACTTGCTGGTGTGTTTCAGATTATTGTCCTGCTGCATATCCCATGTGCATTGAGCTTAATTCACAAACCGATGGCCAGAAATTCCCCTTCACGATTTCCTGGTAGAGCGCAAAATTCATGGTTCCTTTCGTCTAATCAGTCCACAGACGTCTTAGGGATAATCAAGATGTGTTTTTTGCGAATGAGATGAGCCTTTGTGTTCTTTTTGGTCAGCAGTGGCTTTCGCCTCTGAAATCTCCCATTTCTTGAATTTATTTAGATTGGGGCATGATGTTTTGCTTATTGAGATCTTTTATCGTGCTTTACATCTACATCTTACATCTTACATCTTTGGCAGACGCCCTTATCCAGAGCGACTTACATTTTTATCTCATTACATCTGAGCAATTGAGGGTTAAGGGCCTCGCTCAAGGGCTCAACAGTGACAACTTGGTGGTTGTGGGGGTTTGAACCTGGGATCTTCTGAATCGTAGTCCAATGCCTTAACCACTGAGCCAACCATTTAACTCAGATTTCCAAAAATCACACTTCATTTCTGATTAAGCAAAGGGGATTTTCTTTTACATAGTGTAGAGTCAGGCAGGTGTGTAATATTAAAATTTGTTTGATGATCTTAGTCATTTAAGTGTGAAAAATATGCAATATAATAAAAGTCAGGAAGGAGCAAATACAATATTAAAGACACAAATACTGATAATGTATTAATATTGACAAAGTAATGAAAAGTGCTTCTCACATAATTAAATGTTAAAAGGTTCTCCATTTACCGTGACAGAAAGTAAGAACACCCCGAGGAGGTGGGAGGGGGTAAAGTGGTTTGATATGGGAAAAGGGGATTCCGAATGCAGTTTAGCAAAATTGGAAAAAAATCAATATGCTTGTGCAAAACATTTTAGATTCAAAAACTATTTATTTTAAATATAATTTCAAATATTTAAAAACACATAAAGTTGTAAACTGTTATTTTAGCTGAAAAGCACACCTTGTTTTGGTGGGGAAAGTAAGAACAAGTCTGAGGCCCCTGATTGACAGGGGGTCCTAAAAAGTGGAACTGTAACATTTTAATACACACTCATTAAAATTACAGTTAGAATGAACAGTCCAGTCCTTATTGCCCTCAACACAATATTTGCTCTAAATTAAGTCAATAAAAATTTAGATAAATTAATTAATTAAATTTGCTTACCAAAAAAAATAAATAAAAATAGGCTGCACAAAACTGAATCAGGAAAGAGAAATGCAAAAGCAAAACCTCTTCATAAATGTTTGTCTCAGTGTGATGCAAATTAATCAGGTAATTGTAATTCTATAACTAATGTTAGTAAAGATTGTCAGTCTAATAGCAGATTCTATAATAAGCACAGTTATGTATTTGTAGCGGATTTCACTCAGCACCACAAATGAACTACCGACACCAGGCTCTTTCAGAGATGAGTCTGCAGTTTATTGACAGAGGACAGACAATTAATACACATGCCTTCAGATTCGATGTGATTCATCTGAAGGATTCAAAATAAAATGCATTAGTACCGTTGTCCTTAACAGCAACTGCCATTCTTCTCCACAGATTTGTCTATAAACACACGTTCTGACTTTAAAAGAAGTTTCTCACATTTACTGCACTTAATGACATCTCTACAGACTCAATCCACCAAAAATATTTATATATTAAATATGTAAAAATATGTAGATGGAAACATGAAACAAACCTGTGTTTATAAAGCTCTGAATACACATCAAAATCTCCAAGAGGTAAATACAAGTTCACTCATTTCAGTTTCATAACTCCCTTATGATTAATATTAACTTAAACTTCAACTTGTGAAGCACATTTTCATTCTTTGATGCAGAGCACCGCAGAGAAGTGATGGGAAGTTTGAATCATATCAGTGACTCGGTTCTTTGAATCTCGTTCATCAAAGAGATTCAGAGTCATTTAGTTCATTTCATTCTTTTAATCAGAAATAAAATAAAATGTTACATTTTCAATAAACAGACCCCCAACACATCTACATACACACATGTTGTCTATAGTTCCAGTAATGAAAATATTACAATGTAGCTAAGGACATATTATAAACAGAATGAGCAGCTCACCATCATATCTTCTAGTCCGAGTCGTTCGTTCTTTTGAATCTATTGCACTTCATAGCATCTATGGGAGTCACGTGACAAAAGAACGAACGACTCGGACTAGAAGATTCGTTGAAAACCGTTCAATACTGTTTCCTGCATGCGCACCCAGTAGAAAATGAACGAATCACTCTCCGAGACTACTCGTTCTTCTGAGTCACGTTAAAGACTTGTTCCAAAAGAACCAATCAGTTATGAACGACACATCACTACCACAGAAACATACCTGACTCTCTCCAGTCACAGGCTGTTCTGAGAGAGCAGGTCCACTATTAATGACGTCACTCCCAGGTTAACTCAAAAATATAAAAATGATCAATTAAAGTACCTATTTTTTTCCTGTCCCATAAGGTAAACAAATAAAGATCATACACCTAAAATAAAATAATATAAATATTTGTTTGCCGAATGAAATAAATAATTTGGAAACTATTTCAATCTTTAATCATCATGTTTAATTAATGGAACAATTACAAAAAAAAAAAAAACTCACAACACTACATATTAATCCTTCATAAAAGCACTTAATCATTTTCTGTTCCCACTTTGCTATCAAAGTCAGTTCTGCTTTGCTGTGTCATGAGCAGATGCAGCTTCAGTGAGCCAGACATCACACTCTCCCCAACCCCAAACCCCAGCTAAAGAAGATGAGCAGATAATGGTGACAGTAGCTTTAGCTTAACACAGCTAATTGGATGTCCACCTGCAGTCTGCACCAGGTGTTGTCACTCTCTAACTCAGCTGACAGACACCTGCAGACATGTTAGTTTTACATCTCTGCTCTCTAGATAAATGTGTACACCTGACATTCTGAGAATGTTAAATATATTTTCATGACTCACTGTCTGTTACATGGGGGATGAGCTGTCAGACTACAAAATCCAAAGACTAGCGCATTACCAAAGACTGGATTCTCCCATAGAGCCCATGGATCAGACTTGTTTCTCTCAGCATATCCATATGGTCAAGCAGATGAAGAATATGGAGAATTTGGAGTCAACAGCCTAAACTTTTAGTCATGTTCCTCAAACCCTGAACAGTGTTTGCAGTGTGTCAGGGTGCATGATCTTGCTGAACACTGTCATCAGAGAGCACCATCTCCATGGGGGGAGGGGGTGTAACATAGTCAGCAACTATTTTTAGGGACTGTGCTCTGAACAAGTTTTTGCCCCCTTCTGGTTTCTTAATTAATTTATTCATTCATAATTTTTTTGCATATTTGTCACTTAAATAATTGGTATTAATCCAAGAAAGTTTAATATTACACAAGAGAACCCAATGAAAAATACAAAATGCAGTTTTGAAATAATGATGTTGAATTACATGAACTGAACAAAAACTCGCTACAGTAAAAATGTTAAGAATTTTTCTGGTTTAATCTGAATGGGAAAAAATCCTTACAGACTTTATAATGATTGAAATTTTTGCCACTGCAGTTTATCATGGTTGTATATTTAAAATACAAATGTAATTCAAGTATTTAAAATTTAGTGCAAAAATATTTTTGCGTGTGTGTGTGAAAGTGCACGGTGTCAAATTGCACTGAACCTGCAGGCTGATACAGGGAGAGCAAATGGATCTTTAACCTCTCTAATGAGACTTTCTTTTGCTTTACACGAGCACACACGTGTATTATAGTAAACAGTACACGCGCGATGTACACACACGCTTACAAACACAAAATAAAAGATTTTTTACTATCACACATGTGGTCACAGTGTTATAGTAAACAGAACACGCCTGCACGGATGTTGATTATACCAGTGAGAGACGAGCACTAAGACCCAGCAGGGGAGACGATTACCCAAAATTCCACAGCGCCAGACAGAGAAAAACCATTGGCTCGGTTGTGATCATGTGACGCTCTGCGTCAAAACAAGAAACGCATGCATGTTACACAATACTCGGTACTCGTAAACCAAGACTTGCTTGTTTTCCAAGTCAAAACTTATTGAAACTCTTTGCAATTTGATTTAGATTGAAAAATCCTTACAGCATTTACAATGCTTGAAATTTTTGCCACTCCAATTTATTGTGGTTAAATAGTTGAAATGAAAATGTAATTCAAGCATTTAAAATTAAATTGCAAAAATAGTCAAGTTACTAAATTGCAGTTCAAAAATATTTTTAAGTGTTAAAAATACAATCTTCATTATTTTTCACCATCACAAATTTACGTCGTCAAAATTCAGGTTGAAAAAATTCAAGTCTTCACACCTGGGATATCACAGGAAGAGCGATGGATTGCAGATTGCTGCTGTCCGTGCCGCAGTGTACTTTAATAAAGTGCCCTCCCTGCTCCCTATGCAGTCTACTTCTCAGGAACTACTTGTAGATCAGAATGCAGCACTCTTAACTAACAGGCTGGGTTGCCAGTTGCACAATAAATGGTGTTATGCGTTAAAATTACCCCTCTGCCGCAATTGCTACATTCAAAGTATCATTCAAAGTACATTCTAAGTAGAGGTTTCCCAGCAGAACATCACCCAGCTCTTCAAACTGCCTCCATCTGCTTGCTTTCTTCCCGTAGTGTGTCCTGCTGCCCTTTCTTCCCCACACACAGGCAGACTGTTCTCCTTACTACAGCCTACTCTCTCTACTACTGTCTATGGCTCTCTTTTAGTGCTAATCCATAATAAAAGGTGGAGAAATTAACATCAGTCTGATTCCTGAAAGATTCTGTAGTTCTCTTATGACAGGTTCTGGTCTCTTATTGTCTTCTAGGTCCATAAGGTCACCTGTGTGTCTTTTAATTTACAAACAGAAAGGGTTCTATAGGAAGTGTTTATACTGAAATGTGTACGAGATACATGATTTCAATTTAATCAAACGTGCATTTAGAGATGTATAATTTATCCTGTTTATATTTTTCTCTCTTTCAGGGCCTGTATCAGCTAAAACTATTAGGTGGGTAAAGCCTCATCAGTCCGCTGCTCTGCCTTGTAAACACAACTGTCCTGGTTTGGCCAAATGGACTCAGTCCAGATACCCAGGTGATGATGCAGTGGCTGAGTGTGATCAGACATCCTGTAGGTCATTAAGGGAGGGGTTTACCATGTCACATGATCAGTACCTGAATGGAGATCTCACCCTCATCATCACTGCAGCTGATCACAGTCTGAGCGATTTATACACGTGTCAGTGTAAAAGGAAAAGCATTAATGAAGTGGATCTGAGCCTTGAGCGTAAGTGTCTTTACCTGATCTATAGTTCATAAACTCTGATTGATTTAACTTTAATGTGTTACATCACATTTACATCCAGTTATGTTGAGTGTTGTTGTTTTTTTCTTTTTTCTTAGCCTTTATATGGTCACACTTTCACAGAACAAGATATTTCAGACGAGGCTTTTTCCCCGACCCAGTAATTTTCTATCCAGACATTTTCTATCAAGGCTTTTCCTCACTCTCATTAGTTTCAATAAAGTCTGGTGAAGATCTGCTGCTGGATTTGCACAGATCAGATCAAGTGAAGGTGATCTATAAGGGTGTAGAGATCTGCAGTGTGGATAGAAGCTCACTACACTGTACAGCTAAATACACACTGAGAACATCACTCAGTAACACAGTTCTCACACTGAGAGGAGTAAAGCCAAGAGATGGAGGAGTTTACACCGTCCAGGACACAGAGAGTAATGAAAATCTACACATTTGCACGGTATCAGTGAGAGGTACGTAGACATTTTTTGGTTTTTGGTTTTGGAATGGAATGGGTTTGGTTTTCAGTATGGAAAATTCAACATTTATCAGAATAAACTGAAGAATGGGAAACATTGAGTACAGTTTTATGATTGTGATAACTGTAAACAGTCTGATTTTGGCATCAGATTATGAATTTAATTAAATATGTTCATATGATCCTTTAGGCTTCTAGTTCACATTAGAAAATGCTTTAAATGAGAAAAAAATATCATTTAAATATATATCCAAGTAAATGTCAGTACAAAAGCATCCTCTTTTTCGCTCATGCTAACAGTAAATAGGATTTTAGCGGATGATCCCTGTTCAGGTCTGAGAGATGTGGGTGGTAGGCTGTAAATCTGTAAAATTGTAGATTTAAATTTTTTACATTAATTTCTTTTTTTTATTACAGAAAGATCCTTCTATCTTTCTATCTTCTTATTCTATCTTTCCATTTTAAATCACACAAAGTTGTTTAACCATGTCGCGAGGCCAGGTAATTCAGGAAACATAGACGACAGCAGACACGGTATGCAGTGCTCTTTTTTTGTGTTTATTTGGTTCACTTTCGTGGTCACGTGGTCGCGCACACATATATACACACACACACGTTCTCACACACAAGGCACTAGGGGTCGGTCGTGCTCGGGGGTGAGGAGAACGGGGAGGCACAGAAGATGCAACCTCCACGGGAGAGTGAAGTGGCGGGTCCCTTCTTACGCGGCGCGCTGCGTCTCCGAAAAGCCGGGGAGGCTATCGCCGTGCGGGTTCTGTCCTTCCGCGCGAGCTTCCAGGAATCGGGCCTTCCTTCAGGGATATCTGAGTCTGACGTGGGAAGAGAGGAAACAGGCGTTATACATGACGTCATTTGGTTCCTACTCACCGAGGGCTCCGGCCGAGGGCTTTTTATAGACAGGCGTCGACTGTGGGAGGGTAGGTGATCATGAGAGACCAGCCGCTGTATATTCCGGCGCCCCGCCCCTGTGTAGCTGTCCCTGGTGCTGAAGGCGCGCGGCCACTCCTCCGAGCGAGAAGTGTTATTGCCTTGTAGAGTGCCGGTTCGGAGCCCGCCGTCACAGCACCCCCCCCTCCGCTTCGAGCGAAGGAGCGTGATCCGTGATCAAGGTGAAGTGTCTACCCGTCAGGTAATATTTCAGCTCCTCTATTGCCCATTTAATGGCTAGGGCTTCCCGTTCGATCGTGGCGTATTTCTGCTCTGCGGGTGAGAGTTTTCTACTCACGTAAATGATAGGGTGTTCCTCTCCTCCGAAGTCTTGTGACAGAATGGCTCCGAGTCCGGTTTCAGACGCGTCGGTGTGTACCAGGAAGGGGCGTTCGAAATCCGGATTCCGGAGGACGGGGGAGCTGGTGAGGTGAATCTTCAGCTGGTTAAACGCCGCGTCTTCTTCTTCTGTCCAGCGTATTTTCTCTGGCTGTCCTTTCCTGAGCAGATTAGAGAGGGGTGCTGCCACAGAGGAGAAGTTAGGCACAAATCTCCTATAATAATTGGCTAATCCCAGGAAGACACGTACCTGTTTCTTTGTGCTGGGACGTGGGTAGTTCCGGACTGCCTCCACCTTTCCCTCCTGAAGTTTCAGTAAGCCGCGCCCGATGCAGTAGCCCAGGTAGCGTGCTTCCGTGCGCCCCAAATGGCACTTCTTTGGGTTCGCCGTCAGTCCTGCGTTTCGCAGCTCCCCGAGCACTTTCCTCAGATGGTACAGATGTTCGTCCCAGTCACATGAGTGTATAACTACATCGTCCAAGTACGCCGCTGCATATGGGCGATGTTGTCGTAGCACGATGTCCATAAGGCGTTGAAACGTCGCTGGAGCTCCGTGGAGGCCGAAGGGAAGGACACGGTACTGCCAGTGCCCCTGTTCCGTGCTGAAGGCTGTTTTTTCCTTCGCTTCTGGTGTCAGGGCCACCTGCCAGTAGCCTTTTGTGAGATCCAGCGTAGATACAAACCTGGCTTTTCCCAGGCGGTCTATCAGATCGTCCACTTGTGGTAGTGGGTATGCGTCGAATTCTGACACTTGGTTGAGTCTGCGGAAATCATTACATAAACGGACTGACCCATCGGCCTTCGGTACTGTAACAATCGGGCTGGACCAAGGGCTCGTCGACTCTTCTATGATGCCATTCCGAAGCATGCTCTGTACCTCTATTTCAATTACGCGACGGCGGTACGGTCTCTGTCTCACGACCACCCCGGGTCGCGTTTTTATGTTATGTTGCACCAAGTGGGTTAGACCTGGTTCGCAGGAAAACACATCTCGGAACTGATCCATCAGCTCATTCAGTTCCTGGCATTGCATGCTTGTCAGCTCCTCTCCGTAATTTATTACTTCCCGGGTCTTTTCTGCAGACGAAAAAGCTGCGAGCGCTGAGACAGGTGGCAGCGGTTCAACCCATTTCTTTAATAAATTAATATGATAGAGCTCTGTTCGTTTCCTCTTATCCGGCAGGTGCAGGCGATAGTTTGTTGGACCGACCTTTTCTGTGACGGTGTATGGACCTTGCCAGCGGGCTAGGAATTTGCAATTTTTTTTTGGCCGATCGTACACTCTTCTCTGTTCCGCTTGTGCTCGTTCCATGTGTTTACGCACGATCGGTAGGATGTGGCTGATTTTCTGCTGTAAATCTTGTACATATTCCACCACTGACCGGAACGGTGACGGCTGTTCTTCCCATGCCTCCTTCGCTACATCTAGTAGACCCCTCGGTCTGCGTCCAAAGAGCAGTTCAAAATGTGTAAACCCCGTAGATGCTTGTGGTGTCTCTTGTATCGCGAAGAGGACATACGGGAGCAGCTGGTCCCAGTTTCGTCCGCTTTCATCCCCTACTCGCCGTAGCATTCTTTTTAACGTCTGATTAAAACGCTCCACCAAGCCATCCGTCTGTGGGTGATAGACAGAGGTGCGGAGCTGTTTTATCTGCAGCAGCCGGCAGACCTCTGCCATCAATCTCAACATGAACGGTGTGCCCTGATCCGTAAGAATTTCCTTCGGCAGACCTACGCGACTGAACAGTAGAATTAATTCTCTCGTGATATTCTTTGACGTCGCTTTCCTCAGCGGCACTGCTTCCGGGTAGCGCGTCGCATAGTCCACTATCACCAGCAGGTATTCATGTCCCTTCGATGACTTGGGAAGTGGACCGACGAGATCCATGCCGATGCGTTCGAAGGGCACGTCAATTATAGGCAACGGTATTAGCGGGGCAGGGGCCGGTTTTCGTGGTGCCGTTCTCTGACACTCCGGACACCGCTGGCAGAAATTCCTGACCTCTGCTTCTAAGCCCGGCCAGTGAAAACGGTCACGAATTTTCTCCGCCGTATTCCTCGCTCCGAGGTGTCCTCCCAGAGGATGCGCGTGAGCCAGGTGCATGACCGCTTCCATTTTACATCTTGGTACTACTAGGAGATCACGTGGTTCACCTCGCCTTTCCGTGCGGTAATACAGCAGGCCGTTTTTTATCAGAAAACCCGTCGCCGTCTTGTTCCGATCGTTCGCCTCGGCTTTCCCTTCTACCTCCATTATCTGTGCCCAGCAATGTTTTAACCGGGGGTCCTCCCGCTGTAACTGTGCAAAGTTACCTCCCCCCTGCACCTGCTGTGACAAAGAGAAAGTGAGATCAACAGGGTTAATTGTCTCACCTTCTGCCTCCGCATCCTCGCCGTCATCCGCTGTCTGAGCCAGCCACGCTGGATGGGGACAATCCGGTCCCTGGCGTCGTCTTCCTTGCGGAGTGCATTTCTTTTTTTCCCCGTGTTTCCGCGAACTCAATCCCGGCCAATCTCGACCTAGAATCAGAGGCAAAGGTAAATTAGACATGATGCCGGCCTTTATCTCGTGCTTTCCCTGCTCGTCCTCGATGGTAAATCTCGCCGCCGGGACCTCCCTTCGGTCTCCGTGTATGCAGGTGATCGGGAGGGGTCCGCACGGACGAGCCTCCGTCGGGACGATTGAGGGGCGAATCAGTGAGACCGCACTTCCCGTGTCGATAAGCGCTGGAAGCGGCGCCCCGCTGATTTTAACCGAGTGCGTGGGTGCCGACGTCCCGCCTCCCGTGTGGCTGTCGGCCCAGAGTCCCCGGGAGGAGGCGGTTCTGCCTAAGTCAGGTTCGGTCAGCATTGACTCATCTTGTGGCGTGTCTGCCCGACGTAGCGGCGGCGGAGGTTCGCGACGATGAGGCGGCATATAGCGGGGTGGGCTTCTCACTGGGAAGGTCTTTTTCTCCGGCGCTATTGAGAGTGTTGCCAGGGCACATTCTAGTGCCTCCGTCATGTCTCGCAGAGAGGCTAAGCCCCGCATTCCTACAGTCTTTCTCTCTTCTCTGGGCAGCGAGCGCAGCACTTTGTCCATCACAACCCTTTCCGTGATTTCTCTCGCCGACAGGATGTCCGGGTTGCAGCCATCTCGCCGCTATTTTAGACAGCTGGTCCACTTGGGCGCGAGGAGGGGCCTGAGGATCATATGTCCAGCGCTAGAACTCTAGTGCCGCTTGTCCGCTGGATAGCCCGCACCGAGCCAAGATCTCCGATTTCAGCTTGTCATAATCCTCCGCCTCGTCGGCTGTCAAGGCGAAGTATGCTCTTTGTCCTTCCCCCGTCAATAACGGAACGAGAATTGCGCTCCAGTCTCTACGAGCCCATCCCTCAACTTCTGCTGTCCTTTCAAACGTTTGTAGGAAAGCCTCAAGGTCATCGTGGGGGGTGAGCTTTGTTAAGAGTCGCTGGGCCTCTCTACGGGGGTCGGGAAGGGGGGTTTCCGTCGTCCGTTGCTGCTGCATACGCACGAGCTCCTGCGTTGCTGTTTGGAGCCCCTGGGCAATCTGCTGCAGCATCGTCTGCTGTTGGATGTTCGTCCTATACAGCTGTCCCAGAAATTCCTCAGGGGAACGAGGGTGGGGGGGAGGGTGTGTTTCTGGATCTGTGTTTCCTGGCCGCATTCTCCACCAGTTGTCGCGAGGCCAGGTAATTCAGGAAACATAGACGACAGCAGACACAGTATGCAGTGCTCTTTTTTTGTGTTTATTTGGTTCACTTTCGTGGTCACGTGGTCGCGCACACATATATACACACACACACGTTCTCACACACAAGGCACTAGGGGTCGGTCGTGCTCGGGGGTGAGGAGAACGGGGAGGCACAGAAGATGCAACCTCCACGGGAGAGTGAAGTGGCGGGTCCCTTCTTACGCGGCGCGCTGCGTCTCCGAAAAGCCGGGGAGGCTATCGCCGTGCGGGTTCTGTCCTTCCGCGCGAGCTTCCAGGAATCGGGCCTTCCTTCAGGGATATCTGAGTCTGACGTGGGAAGAGAGGAAACAGGCGTTATACATGACGTCATTTGGTTCCTACTCACCGAGGGCTCCGGCCGAGGGCTTTTTATAGACAGGCGTCGACTGTGGGAGGGTAGGTGATCATGAGAGACCAGCCGCTGTGTATTCCGGCGCCCCGCCCCTGTGTAGCTGTCCCTGGTGCTGAAGGCGCGCGGCCACTCCTCCGAGTGAGAAGTGTTATTGCCTTGTAGAGTGCCGGTTCGGAGCCCGCCGTCACAAACCATTTCACTGCATATCATACTGTGCATGGTTGTGTACATGACAAATAAATTTTTTTTTTTTTTTTTTTTTCATTAACTGTGGTTTATAGAGGTTTATTGTAATATTTTCATGTGGAATTTATAGCTTATAAATGGAGAAGACCTGGGAAGTAGCTCAGCCAATTTTTTATGATACACTGTGCCGTCGCACATGAGCAGCAAAAACCGTAGTACCTCAGTGCTCTGTAGCCTTCCACTAGAGGGTACTACTGTACAGACATTAAACCAATACTCGAAATTCCTTCCCATCAACCTTGCAACCCCTTGAAGTTTTGAGATAACAGCAGTGTTCCAATTTATAAGAATATGTTTAGCTAAAGAAATATAGCTGTAGAAAATAGAACAAAATATAAAAATATATATATATATATATATATACAAAATATAAAAAACCTATTTATTCAAATGTAGAAAAAAAAGAGATGAATTTAAATGGAAATATCCAGGAAGTGTGCAAATGTGCATGTGTGTGTATATGTCCATGGTCCGGAAATGTCCATAATCTGTGAGATGGAAAGTTCAGGGTGAGTGCAAGTGTGCATGAATGTGCAGATGTACAATGTCCACGAATGTCCAGGGTATGTACAACTGTGCATGAGTGTACAGATGAGTAATGTCCATAAGTGTCCATTACTGTGCAGTGTGCAAAAATGCAGAGATGAGAGAACTAGCAGTGACTGCTGTTTCAAAACTTTACACATCCCAACATGCTTTTTTATATCAGGTGTAGACTCATCCCTTTTATTAAGTAAAAATAGATGATCCTACTTTTTTTCTTTTATACTTGTCCCCTAATTAATCACAAATAAAAATTTTGTGGTGGTTTATGCTTATGCTTACAATAGAGCTTTATCATCATGTTGGTGTTTTCGATAGTTAATTTCCTGCAGCCTCTTGAGATGTCAAACAATACAATAGCAATACAATAGCGCATGACTGACTTGACCACTCTGGACCCTGGGCCAGTATCTTTTTTTCATCAGAACATCACTACGTAGCTTCCAAGCCATTTCCCCAGACCTTTCCCCATAGGCTGATCATCCACTGTCCCAAATCAGGCTTCCCTAGGAGATGATCATTGTGAAGTGTGTTCACGCAGGCCACGTCCGACTAAGTACATGACCAAGCCTGACCTCACAATTACTGCCCTAGTCCACATTTCCTTTCCCTCTCTGAAATTTTAAACCCTTACTACATCATTGTGCGTCTCAGTCCTGTGGTTCTCTTGTCATGATAGATTTTCTGTTTCCTTTGTTGTTCCTCAACTCTGCTCAAACAAGGATTTAGCAAACTCAGCCTCATCCTCAAACACTCCTTTTACAGATCTGGCCATTAAGAACGCACGTTTTGAGAAAAGGGGTCTCGCGCGAGAAGCTGTTAAAATGCCGTTCATTACCTGTAGGGGGCCGTTGTGTTTCAATCTGAAGTATTGTGTGTCTATTGAAGCCAAAAATGTGTTCATCTTTCTTAGGCGCCCATTGACAGCAAGCGACAAAGCTCATAAATGTGTCGAGCTCGAACTGTAAATACTGTTATGTATTTATTCTTCATTTTCTTCTCTCCTTCAATGATGATTCGCCTTTGACTTCACTTTCTCCATTCAGTATTACTATTATTATTATTAAAAAGTAAAGCAGTAATGTAAAGTAAAGTAAAGCCTTTATTTTGTCACATATACATTACAGCACAGTGAAATTTCTTCTTCGCATATCCCAACATAACTGGGGTCAGAGCGCAGGGTCGCCATGGTACAGCGCCCCTGGAGCAGATAGGGTTAAGGGCCTCGCTCAAGGGCCCAACAGTGGCAACCTGGCTGAGCTGGGAATCGAACCGCCGATCTTCCGATCAGTAACTTAGCCTTAGCTCTCTGAGCCACCACTGCCCCTTTTTATTATTAGTAGTAGTAGTAGTGCTGTGAATTTATTATTATTATTATTGTAACACACCCACGCATGTGCAATAAGATGAAGTACAACAAAGAACACAAAAGTGTATGATAAGTTAGCCTAAAACAATATTGTTTTATTGTGTATATGCGCTTTAAATATACACTAAACAATAAACACTACCTTTTGCAAAGTGAAAGTGAGTTGTGCGTGCACGCTTTTTTATCAAAAGGCTGATAAATCAGATATGAGCAGATTTATCTGTAAAACTGCAGACATACTCCCCCAGAAATGCAACAAACACAAAAATATATGCTACTTGCTGAACACAATGCGACAGCACGTAGAATCCCTGGGCTTTGACTGCACTTTCTCTTCATTATAATTAGTAGTAGTACACTAAAAAATGCTGGGTTTCTGTAAACACATCGTTGGGTTGTTTGTGCTGGGTCACAATTCTGGGTTATTTCGGCTACTTTAATCACACTGTTGGGTTGCTTTTGCTATGAATACTAAAAGTGCTACATGATTAAACTCAATGCAAAAAACTGAAGAAAAAAAAAATGTCTCCGTTTCCTCCCTCGACCTTTTGTCTGCATCACAATGTACTGAAGCTCAGCGCAGCTTCTTCTTCGAAGATCTTCTTTCCTTGTTTTAATCTGTAATATTTAAGTGAAATATATTTCACGTACAGGCCTAAATATTCATTTTTATTCATGGACAGGTTATGTTTTATCTAGAAGTGCTGGTTTCAAAACACAACGTTTTTGGAGATTTGATCTCCAGACAATCCCCAGACGCTCTGAGCTCATGTACCCGTCCAACGGAGTCACACCTCGGAACGAACTTCTGAAAACTACCGCTGATTAACTATCTCTGCAGCGGTTAAAACAGCGGATTAATTTTATTTGGGGTTTTTCTAACAGGCAATCTACTAAATAATAATAAATAGATAAAATTACCCAGCACTTTCACATTTAACCCTGTTTTTAGAGTGTAACATAAAAATATTCCATTTGTAAAATAGCATAAAGAAACCATAGGTTGTGTATAGAGTGATTAAAAACAATATAACAAAGCTTATGGTAAATAAATTCTCAGACTCTTCCACTGCAGGTATTAAAAAACAGTAACAATGTCAATTTTAGAATCCGTAGAAGCTCAGTGGTCCGCACACAACCTCTCGCGGCGAAACCTTTCCCTGAATTCGCCGTTTTCACGGGGGCGGGGCTAAGAAACACGTATCTCGGTTTATTCATACAGATGTACCTGTTTAACAGTACATGGAAATTTACCCTGACAAAGAGCAATATAAGAACAGTGCCAGTCGGCACACCTAAAATAGATGCCGAATAATTAAAAAAAAATTTTTTTCTAAACTTATGCTATGTTCTTTACTTACAATATTTTTTAATTTAAAAATGTCATTTAAATGAGGTTTGGGCTCCGGGATGTTGAGCCGATTTCCTACGTAGTCTAATCAGAGCTCTACCGCCCGCTTGGTTCATCATAGTTGGAATTGATATTTTTCGAGTGTAATTCATAAATTATGTTCATAATAATGAAATGAGATTCCCTGAATCGTGCTTTGAAATTAATCTACAATTCATTTAAAATCGGGGTACGACTCGCACTTTCACTTTACAAAAGACAGTGTTTTGATCAAAAGGCTGATAAACACGTGCGATTTATCAATAAAAATGCAGACATACTCCTCCAGAAATGCAACAAACACGCTGATTTATTCAAGTCATAATATAATATAACATAGTTTTGCTGTGTACTTTATTTTTTCTGTGCATAAGAATTGCATTTCAGTGAATGTTTCATGGTGCTCCAGATGGCCAGTTCATCACTGCCCAAGACTTTCAGGACAATCTACCAGGTTTGTTTATTCTCCAGAGAAAGCATAATACAACTGTCCATACAGTAAATAAAAAGAAAAGTATCAAAATCAAAAAGTATCAAATCCAACTATAAAGTCTGATTTAATTGCTATCATTAAACTTTTTTTTTTTTAAATCAGTTTTATGTTTTGCTGGGTAAATAAATTTTAGGCAGAGACGTCCGTTATGACAAAAGTAATAATAAATAAGAATTCTATGAATGTTAACCAATGAAAGTCAGACATTGCTTTTCAATCATGCTTCAACAGAATTATTTTTAAAAAATGAACTCATGGAACAGGCCTGGACAAAAATGATGGCACCCCTAACTTAATAGTTTGTTGCACAACCTTTTGAGGCAATCACTGCAATCAAACAATTCCTGTAACTGTCAGTGAGACTTCTGCACCTCTCTGCAGGTATTTCGGCCCACTCCTCATGAGCAAGCTGCTCCAGTTGTTTCCGGTTTGAAGGTGCCTTTTCCAGACAGCATGTTTCAGCTCCTTCCAAAGATGCTCAATAGGATTGAGGTCAGGGCTCATAGAAGGCCACTTTAGAATAGTCCAATGTTTTCCTCTTAGCCATTCTTGGGTGTTTTTAGCTGTGTGTTTTGGCTCATTGTCCTGTTGCAAGACCCATGACCTGCGACTGAGACCCAGCTTTCTGACACTGGCCAGCACATTTCTCTCTAGAATCCCTTGATAGTCTTGAGATTTCATTGTACCCTGCACAGATTCAAGACACCCTGTGCCAGATGCAGCAAAGCAGCCCCAGAACATAACAGAGCCTCCTCCATGTTTCACAGTAGGGACAGTGTTCTTTTCTTGATATGCTCCATTCTTCCGTCTGTGAACATAGAGCTGATGTGCCTTGGCAAAAAGTTCAATTTTTGTCTCATCTGCCCATAGGACATTCTCCCAGAAGCTTTGTGGCTTGTCTACATGTAGTTTGGCATATTCCAGTCTGGCTTTTTCATGATTTGTTTTCAGCAATGGTGTCCTCCTTGGTCGTCTCCCATGTAGTCCACTCTGGCTGAAACAACGACTGATGGTGCGGTCTGACACTGATGCTCCTTGAGCATGAAGTTCACCTTGGATCTCTTTAGAAGTCTTTCTGGGCTCTTTTGTTACCATTGGGATTATCCGTCTCTTTGATTTGTCATGAATTGTCCTCCCTTGGCCACGTCCAGGGAGGTTGGCTACAGTCCCATGGATCTTAAATTTCTGAATAATATGTGCAACTGTAGTCACAGGAACATCTAGCTGCTTGGAAATGGTCTTATAGCCTTTACCTTTAACATGCTTGTCTATAATTTTCTTTCGAATCTCCTGAGACAACTCTTTCCTTCGCTTCCTCTGGTCCATGTTGAGTGTGGTACATACCATGTCACCAAACAACACAGTGACGACCTGGAGCCCTATATATAGGCCCACTGACTGATTACAAGATTGTAGACACCTGTGATGCTAATAAGTGGACACACCTTGAATTAACGTGTCCCTTTTGTCACGAGTCAGCCTGATCAACCGAGCATTTCCAGACACTGAGGCTCCACTCCTGATCTTTCTCCCCACGCACACACCTGTCATTCTGGCACACCTGAACCTGATCAGCCAATTATCTCTCCAGCTTATAAGCACACTAAGAGATCCACTCAGTGCCGCAGTATCTCACTCGTGTGCCTTGCGTTCTCTCCGTGTAAAATAGTCATTGTGTATCCTAGTCTGTGTTTTCGACCCTGCCTGTTTCCCGGATTTCTCTCTCGCCTTCGCCCTCTGGTACTTCTATCATTATCGGACTGATTAACGTGGATGACCTCGCTTGCTCTCAGGATTAGGATTTGTACTCACGATTTGGATTCATTCGCCCTCGCTGCTGGATCACCGGATTCTGACCCCCGCCTGGAAAAGACGATTCTTCTAGCCCGTTGCTGCTTCTACGGCGCGCGCATTTCCGCGTTCGAGCACTTCCGTGTTCGCGGACATCAGGGAGAGAGTTTGCGCCGCGCGCCGACCTCCGTTTTCTCCGAGAAGATCGGTCACTACATTCAACCTTCCAATCACCGAGAGCTACGCTGGTTAGCAGCGAGAATTTGCTAGCAAAGAGCCGAGAGGAGTACTCGCAATTGACTTCCGGGTTAGTGGAGATTCCCGCGCGTCATAGCCCCGCCTCCTCCATCGTCACTAAAGGTTTCCCCACTCTCTCAGTCACCAAGCACACACACGCTGCTCCTCTCCTCTGCTCCCACTGTGCCTACACATTCTATGGCCTCCATATTTCCAGTAAAGAATTTCAACATAATTCAAGCATCATTCGTCTGCTTTTGGGTTCACTCCAGTTAAGTCACCCTGCCCGTGACACCTTTGGTCACATTATTTTCAGTATTTTCTAGGGGTACCATCGTTTTTGTCCATGCCTGTTCCATGAGTTTATTTTTTAAAATAATTCCGTTGAAGCATGGTTGAAAAGCAATGTCTGACTTTCATTGGTTAACATTCATAGAATTTTTTAAAATTATTTTTTATTTTTTTTTGTCAGATTAAAGTTATTTATGTGACCATTGTGAGTTTTTCTTTCATTGACCGAAGGATACCAACAATTTTGTCCACATGTGTATAATTAGTGGTGCTTGTGAAGCGAAGCACTACTATTATAATCTCACAGGCTTATTAGTGGTGCTTGCGAAGCGAAGCACTACTATTATAATCTCACAGGCTTATTATTTTCTTTTTTTTCTTCTTATTCTTCCGTATGAAAGTTTGGCGCGTAACTAGTCCCGCACCGTTTGTCGTAGACCCATGAATGAGGTATCAAAACGTGCGCCTTGGTCGGGAATGGGGTGCTATGACTTTTCTAAGGGGTCGGCGGTTAATTGCCCCCGTAGGGGGCAATTAACCGCCCCAAAAAGTCCCATAGACTTAACATTGAGAGCAACTTTGACGGATTGTAGCGGAATCCTTTTTAGGAATTTTGTAGAGCGGTCAAATTTACCACATTTGTAGAGGTTTGGAACCTGTCTCAGACCATACCCCGCAAGAGGATATAAGTTCTACCCCCGGGGCAATAGCGCTCCCCAAATTTGCCCCATTGACTTATAATGGGGAATAATTCCCATAGACTTAACATTGAGAAAAACTTTCACGGATTGAATTGCCGAGTGAGAATTTCAAATCTCAAATTCACCACATTTCAAGAGGGTCGCAAGCTGTGTCAGAACATACCCCGCACGAGGGTATAAGTATTTGCCCCCGGGGCAGAAAAGGTGCCCAAATTTGCCCCATTCACATATAATGCAGATTTTGGCACATAACTACTACAGTATCGTTTGTCGTAGATCCATGAAAGAGGTGTCAAATCATGCGGCGCATTTGGGACAGGGGTGCTTAGACGTTCATTCCAACACAGCTTGCCAGCCTCTTGAAATGTGTTAAATTTCAAATTTCTCCGAAATTCCCACTCTGCGTTTTAATTCGTCAAAGTTGGTATCAATGTTTGATACATTAATTGCCCTTCGGGCAATTAACCACCCCAAAAAATACCATACACTTAACATTGATACCAACTTTGACGAATTAAAACGCAG
The DNA here is from genome assembly GCA_013621035.1 of Clarias magur. Classification (NCBI taxonomy): domain Eukaryota; kingdom Metazoa; phylum Chordata; class Actinopteri; order Siluriformes; family Clariidae; genus Clarias; species Clarias magur. The sequence continues at coordinate 654,394 of QNUK01000328.1, read as the reverse complement.
AGTGGGAATTTCGGAGAAATTTGAAATTTAACACATTTCAAGAGGCTGGCAAGCTGTGTTGGAACATACCCCGCACGAGGGTATAAGTATTTGCCCCTGGGGCAGAAAAGGTGCCCAAATTTGCCCCATTCACATATAATGCAGATTTTTGGCACATAATTACTACAGTTTAGATTGTCGTAGATCCATGAAAGAGGTGTCAAATCATGCGGCTCATTCAGGACAGGGGTGCTTAGACTTTCCTGAGGGTGGGGGGGGGTTAACCACCCCAAAAATTCCCATAGATTTAACATTGATACCTACTTTAATGGATTAAAGTGCAGAGTGAGAAATTGTTAGAAATCTGAACTTTAACACATTTCATGAGGCTTGCGATCTGTGTTGGAACATACCCCACACGAGGGTATATGTTTTACCCCCGGGGCAAAACAGGTGCCCAAATTTGCCCCATTCACTTATAATGGGGAATTTGATGCATGACTCATCACTTTTCCTTCATCGTACACCCATGAAACAGGTGGCAAATTGTGTGCTTCATTCGGAATGTATTTTATTTGGGTTATTCAGGGAAAGGGGGCTTGACATGACTTTTCTAATGGGCGAGGTGTAAACCGCCCCAGCAGGGGGCAATTAACATACAATAGTAATTTCAACAGGAACTTTTAAACTGAATTTAACTGTGGATCCCAGTGTTGTAGAGACATGGGGGAGGGCTCATTTTACTCAGGCAATCAATCAGGGTTTCGCTTTTATCATGATGCTCATAAGCCACGCCCCCTAGCAAAATCATTATCATGCAGTTAGCATGTTGCTAACGCGATTAGCATGTTGCTAGCATTATGCTAACAATATTAGCATTTCGCTAGCATTATGCTAATTTCATTAGCATGTTGCCAGCATGATGCTAACAATATTAGCATCTCGCTAGCATTAGGCTAACTATATTAGCATGTCGCTAATAACATGATTAGAATGTTGCTAACATGATGCTAGAGTGCCTAGCATGTTGCTAGCAAGTCGTTTAGCTCATTAGCATGTTGTTAGCATTATGCTAACAATGTTAGCATGTTGCATGCAACATCAGTAGAATGTCGCTAACATGATGTTAGAGTGCTTAGCATGTTGCTACAATGATGTTTAGCTTATTAGCATGTTGCTAGCATTATGCTAACTATATTAGCATGTTGTTCGCTACATTAATAGTATATGGCTAACAGGATGCTGGAGTGCTTAGGAAGTTGCAAGTATGACTCCAAAGTTTTGCCACGGCAAGCACCACTCACATTTTCTTCAGGAAATGTACCTCTCTAGTTTTTCTTATTTTTCTTCCGTACAAAAGTTTGGCGCGTAACTAGTCTCGCATCGTTTGTCGTAGACCCATGAGTGAGGTATCAAAATGTGCGGCTTGGTCGGGAATGGGGTGCTATGACTTTTCTAAGACTCGGATAAGGCTGCGAGGACAGGCTGAAGTGGAAGTTAAAAATGCCGGTGAGATGGTCAGTTCAGCATTGCCCTTATCCGTGTCTGGGGACCCAAATAGCTGATGTCCACAAGAGGGGCGTGGAGGGGGGCAGAGGTGAGCTGCTGCCACATTGGAGGAATGGAGGTTCTCTGGTTTTCTAGCTGTTCCAGTCTCTTGGTCACAGCTTCCAGCTGAGTCTTTAGGTCCGCGATTTCGATCTGATTATTCGCAATCAGAATCTGACTGGCCACACACCCCTCACTAGGGATGAGTCGCTCGACACCCAGTTTCGACACACATTTCGAGTTTTCAACACGCTAGTGCTTTGAAACAGTGTTCCGGAGCATTGCTTGAAATGAGGCTGCCACGTGATCGGTGGAAATGAAGCTTCATTACCTCACTGACACGTCACGCAGAACTCAAACACAGAGTGCATCTATTGCACTGTCCCATACCTGCTGTCCATTTATTCCAATGTTAACATTACACCGTGTTCCAAATTATTATGCAAATTGGATGTAAGTGTCATAAACTTTAAATGTTTCATTTTTTAATTAAACTCATGGATGGTATTGTGTCTCAGGGCTCTTTGGATCATTGAAATTAATCTCAGACACCTGTGATAATTAGTTTGCCAGCTCTGGGTCAGAGGTGAATCGAATCTTTAAGGATTCTGATAATTTTATTAAACTGGGTTAATAGTTATAGCATACACTTTATCGTCTGCCCATCCAGCGTTTAGCACGATTTAGTGTATCTTACCAATTCTGCTTATCACGTGGCCACTAATGATAACACAAAACCTGGTATTTCTCAATAATGAGCAAGGTAACTTAAGATCTGGGCAAATGTTTAAACTTAAAAATACACGACCAGGACAACAGTTTTTTATCAAAAAACAAAAATTTATTTGACTAAACTACGATACATGAAACTACGCTATTAAAGACACACACGCACACACACACACACACACACACACACACACACACACACACACACACACACAACAGTTCAAAGAATGAAAGTTATTGAAGTTTTGTAGTACTGTTCACTAGACCTGAGAAAGTCACAAGAGCAGAGTGTTGGGTTTAAGCTTACTATTTGGTTATGAAATGAGCACCAATTTCAGCAAGGTATGAAGCTTATGTTTGTTTACTTGCGTTGCGCTGCGGTCTTCTGCGGTGATTCGCGTTTGGTGTTAGGGAATCACAGCATTGCTGAAAGGTTGGTGCTCTGGCGCTGTGATGATGTCTCTCGGTGAAGCCCTTCAAAAATTTGTGAGCTATTTATTTGTAACCTGGATTGCGATACTGACCAAATAGAATCTGATTGATTAGCCACCTGTGAATATTTTAGGCAACCAGAATATGTTAGTTGGAACATGCCCATTGGTGCGCTATTAAATTTAGCACGGATCAACCACTGCAATTATTCACCTTTTGAACGACATTATTGTGCTGTGAAGATGCCACGTATCAATCAACTGTGCTCACAATGCGGGCCTGTGGAAAATCAGCACAGCAGATACAGCAGCATTTTTCAGGATTGAGGATCAAAGTTTTGCTTCGTGTTGTGCGATATCACTACAAGGAGAGACATCCACAATGTTCTTGTCCAAAAAAACTACACCAGTAAGTAATTAAAATAATTAGCAAATACTGAACAAGTGTGTGATACTGTAATTCATAGCACAAGTTATGTTTGCATTTGTCTAATGGTTATGTCTGATTTCTGTACCAATATCTTGACGGCTATTGATAATATGACCGTGGCTAATGATGAGATGACCTCCCGGGACGTGCAGCAGAAACTTGTCAAAGACTTTGGCGATCATCTGAGTCTCACTAGTGTTTGCCGAGCTCGGAGAAAACCTGGGTGGAAGTTTGGAAAGACTCGTTTCTGCCCAATGATGAGAGACCGCAGTAAGGATGCAGGGAGATATGGCATGATGTCTTGTTTACGAATGAAACAACAGTAGCTCTGGAGGAGTATGCCCAACAGAGTTTCCACAAAAAGGGACATTTTGCTTCCAAACCACGGCCTAAACATCCACAGAAGGTCCATGTCTGGGGAATGATTTCGAGATGTGGAGCAGGGCCTATTGTAATTTTTGAAGGGATTATGGACAGACAGTTTTTTGAAAATTCCATCATCAAAGCAGCTGCAGGACCATATATACTATACCAAAGTATTTTGGACCGCATCATCGATTCTTCCAGGGTAACGATCCAAAGCACACTGCTGCTGCATCTTGCATTGCGTCGGAGGGAATCAACTGGGTGAAGACTCCGCCAGAGTCACCGGATTTGAACCCTATCGGGCTTGTCTGGCACTCCATGAAAGACTTCATCTGAAAGGAGGCAAAGCCAGGCACAAAACAAGAGCTTATTCGTGCCATAGAAGTATTTTGGGAGACAAAAGGTACCCCAGACTTCTGCAGTACATTAATCACCAGACCTCATAATGTATTGAGAATGAAAAACACAGGGGGTCACCGTGGAAAATGAACAATCTTCAAATCCTCACCAGTGCACATACTGTACACTGTAGCTACAGTATGTTTGTAAGGGCACTAATACAGAGTACTGCATTGCATCAAACACTTATTTCCTGGTTTGTTCTATTGTAAATATTGTTTATTAATGATGCACTGTTTTATGGGACATGGCAGTTTTGTAATGTTCAGCAAAATAAACACTGTCTACGGTGAATTTACTGTAAATGCCTCAAAGTCATGGTGTAATTCAGATCCTTCTGCACTCATGTTATCATGGTGTTGATTATTAATGTACTGATATATCTCACTTGTGTTCATATGTTTTCGTCAGGTTTGCCTGAGCTAGCTTTAACACAAACACATTTGCGCGCCGGCAGGTCGAATGAACCCCCTTCAAATACAGCATTTAGCACCATCTAACAGTCAGTAGTGGGCGGAATCAGTACATTCTTCATTGAAATTTCCCATCTTACGTTTCTCACATTCCACTCCTCCTAAGTTTGTCTTTGTTCTTTTAATGAAGTTCTTAAAACCCAAAGCATTTTTTAAACTGAGAAAAAACTAAATATGGGTCACTTCAGCACAAAATAGCACAGACGAAAATTATCAAGTGTTTAATTGTTGTTGTCGTTTTCTCAAACATGATTTCCCCAACTTGGTGTTTATAAAGGTTCAGACAGACTAATTTAAGAATGCACCCCTAGGAACCTAAAACACACACACACACACACACACACACACACACACACACACACACCAAAGAGCAAAGCAGAGATGCGCATTCACACCTCTGACCGTCTTTTGTCTTGTAAATGAGGTCTCCTCATTCATCTTCCAGTCGGACATAATCTTTAAATATTGCTCATTACCTTATTCAGCAAAACAAACAATGTACAGATGGTAGACGAGCGGTATTCTACTTTCACCACCACACCTCACGGCGAGGGTATGCGTTTGTTGGCGCTATATAACTATAGACTGACGCCTCAGGCCTTAGTTCATTCTCTCAAGGATTAATGAGCTGCAGCTCCTTTAGAGCTGCACGTAGTAGCGGATAAAATCAAGTGTAACATTGTACTTAAATGAATTCATAATAACAATACTAAAATTACAGTATAAATGTAGAATTAAATTTTATTAGTATCGAATTTAAGCAAAGTAAATGTTAACACAGTGAGCCTTTAGATTTTATCATGTGTAATTAGAAAAGCTACACGTGTAGGGTTTTGTGTCATCTTATATGTTGTGTTCTTTAAATTTGTAGTAGATAATAGAGAAATAAATGAAACTAAATGACTATAAAATTAAAACATTGTCAGGACGTGCTACTGTGTAAGCAGATGTTGTTGTCATTCAGCCCTGCTTGTGTTTTTGTGGTATTATGAGAATGAAATACAGTAGGCTGTTTTTGATCATCATAATTTTCTTTAATAAATAATGACCCCCGTTGCGCTGCACCACCGCTGGCAAAACCTTATGAAATGCAAGTGAAACATTAAACGAATTTACAATCACAGTACTAAAATTATACTAATACATATAGCCGTTTCTTATTTGAATTGAATTTAAGCAAAGTAAGTGTACAGTGTACTTGTGCCACGGCGTGTGCCTGTGATCACCATGCGCCCAAATCAATATCACTCCTCACTCACTCTGAAGCTCACTAGGTAGGCGGCCTCCTCTTCTGCAGGTGTGCGAAGGACCAAAGTTAAATATACTGTACAGAATATCTAGTTTTGATGAAAACTAAATATATTAATAAACCTATTTACCAGAGAGTGTGTAAAACACTGTTTTGAGAATTCTGGAATGTAAATAAACTGTCTGTGTAATGTAATGTAATGTAATGTAATGTTACCCATTGAACTGTGTTAGCGTTAGCCACTGTCTGTCTGTATTAACATCTGCATTAAATTAACAGAGAATTTACTTAATGCACTTTTCATAGAAATAAGTTAAGTGATATAACACTCATATATGAGCATTAGTTCATCTCTGAAGCCAAACTATAACTTACCGAGTATTGAAGCGGCCCTGCTCCTTAACTGATAAACACTTCAGGGTTTTTATTCAGCTTTCGTTAACTAAGCGCTCACTACTGTGCAAAGTCACGGCCAAAGTGGGGAAAATATAAACCTGGTTATGAGCGTTTAGCTGGCTAGCTCCTATATAGCATCAGCTTGTGTCTCTCATGGACTGCATCACACGGTCACGGTCACAGTGTTATAATAAACAGTACACGCGCACACGGATGTTAACTATACAAGTGGTGCACACTGAGACTGAGCATGGGAGACGATTACCCACAATTCCACAGCAACAGAGAGAGAAGAACCATTGACTCCGTTATGATCACTTTACTCTCGGCATCAAAACAAGAAGCACATGCGCGCTACATGATACTTGATGATACTTAGTACTCATAAATTAATCGCAAACCGGGTTACTTGCCGATCAGCATGCAGCACTTTTAACTAACTGGCTGGGTTGCCAGTTGAGCAGCAGAATAAATGTGTGTTCAAATTCCCCCTCCACAGTAATCACTATATTCAAAGCGAAGCCGCCGCGCTCTTTCATTCACACGTGAGAGCATATGGAATTATAATAATGCCAAAATTCCCCCAAAAAACATAGAGTGTTGAATTACATGAACTGAAAAAAAAAATTGTTGCAATAAAAATGTTAAAATTTTTCTGCATTGCAATTTGATCCTACTGAAAATCTACTTCTCAGGAACTACTTGTAGATCAGAATGCAGCACTCTTAACTAACAGGCTGGGTTGCCAGTTGCACAATAAACGGTGTTCTGCGTTAATATTACCCCTCTGCCGCAATTGCTACATTCAAAGTAAAGCCTGCGCTCTTTCATTCACACGCGAGGGCGATGATTTTCCTTCCTCTGTGCGGTAATGTACAGTCACTGGCAAACCCGAGGTTTCCCAGCAGAACATCACCCAGCTCTTCAAACTGCCTCCATCTGCTTGCTTTCTTCCCGTAGTGTGTCCTGCTGCCCTTTCTTCCCCACACACAGGCAGACTGTTCTCCTTACTACAGCCTACTCTCTCTACTACTGTCTATGGCTCTCTTTTAGTGCTAATCCATAATAAAAGGTGGAGAAATTAACATCAGTCTGATTCCTGAAAGATTCTGTAGTTCTCTTATGACAGGTTCTGGTCTCTTATTGTCTTCTAGGTCCATAAGGTCACCTGTGTGTCTTTAATTTACAAACAGAAAGGGTTCTATAGGAAGTGTTTATACTGAAATGTGTACGAGATACATGATTTCAATTTAATCAAACGTGCATTTAGAGATGTATAATTTATCCTGTTTATATTTTTCTCTCTTTCAGGGCCTGTATCAGCTAAAACTATTAGGTGGGTAAAGCCTCATCAGTCCGCTGCTCTGCCTTGTAAACACAACTGTCCTGGTTTGGCCAAATGGACTCAGTCCAGATACCCAGGTGATGATGCAGTGGCTGAGTGTGATCAGACATCCTGTAGGTCATTAAGGGAGGGGTTTACCATGTCACATGATCAGTACCTGAATGGAGATCTCACCCTCATCATCACTGCAGCTGATCACAGTCTGAGCGGTTTATACACGTGTCAGTGTAAAAGGAAAAGCATTAATGAAGTGGATCTGAGCCTTGAGCGTAAGTGTCTTTACCTGATCTATAGTTCATAAACTCTGATTGATTTAACTTTAATGTGTTACATCACATTTACATCCAGTTATGTTGAGTGTTGTTGTTTTTTTCTTTTTTCTTAGCCTTTATATGGTCACACTTTCACAGAACAAGATATTTCAGACGAGGCTTTTTCCCCGACCCAGTAATTTTCTATCCAGACATTTTCTATCAAGGCTTTTCCTCACTCTCATTAGTTTCAATAAAGTCTGGTGAAGATCTGCTGCTGGATTTGCACAGATCAGATCAAGTGAAGGTGATCTATAAGGGTGTAGAGATCTGCAGTGTGGATAGAAGCTCACTACACTGTACAGCTAAATACACACTGAGAACATCACTCAGTAACACAGTTCTCACACTGAGAGGAGTAAAGCCAAGAGATGGAGGAGTTTACACCGTCCAGGACACAGAGAGTAATGAAAATCTACACATTTGCACGGTATCAGTGAGAGGTACGTAGACATTTTTTGGTTTTTGGTTTTGGAATGGAATGGGTTTGGTTTTCAGTATGGAAAATTCAACATTTATCAGAATAAACTGAAGAATGGGAAACATTGAGTACAGTTTTATGATTGTGATAACTGTAAACAGTCTGATTTTGGCATCAGATTATGAATTTAATTAAATATGTTCATATGATCCTTTAGGCTTCTAGTTCACATTAGAAAATGCTTTAAATGAGAAAAAAATATCATTTAAATATATATCCAAGTAAATGTCAGTACAAAAGCATCCTCTTTTTCGCTCATGCTAACAGTAAATAGGATTTTAGCGGATGATCCCTGTTCAGGTCTGAGAGATGTGGGTGGTAGGCTGTAAATCTGTAAAATTGTAGATTTAAATTTTTTACATTAATTTCTTTTTTTTATTACAGAAAGATCCTTCTATCTTTCTATCTTCTTATTCTATCTTTCCATTTTAAATCACACAAAGTTGTTTAACCATTTCACTGCATATCATACTGTGCATGGTTGTGTACATGACAAATAAATTTTTTTTTTTTTTTTTTTTCATTAACTGTGGTTTATAGAGGTTTATTGTAATATTTTCATGTGGAATTTATAGCTTATAAATGGAGAAGACCTGGGAAGTAGCTCAGCCAATTTTTTATGATACACTGTGCCGTCGCACATGAGCAGCAAAAACCGTAGTACCTCAGTGCTCTGTAGCCTTCCACTAGAGGGTACTACTGTACAGACATTAAACCAATACTTGAAATTCCTTCCCATCAACCTTGCAACCCCTTGAAGTTTTGAGATAACAGCAGTGTTCCAATTTATAAGAATATGTTTAGCTAAAGAAATATAGCTGTAGAAAATAGAACAAAATATAAAAATATATATATACAAAATATAAAAAACCTATTTATTCAAATGTAGAAAAAAAAGAGATGAATTTAAATGGAAATATCCAGGAAGTGTGCAAATGTGCATGTGTGTGTATATGTCCATGGTCCGGAAATGTCCATAATCTGTGAGATGGAAAGTTCAGGGTGAGTGCAAGTGTGCATGAATGTGCAGATGTACAATGTCCACGAATGTCCAGGGTATGTACAACTGTGCATGAGTGTACAGATGAGTAATGTCCATAAGTGTCCATTACTGTGCAGTGTGCAAAAATGCAGAGATGAGAGAACTAGCAGTGACTGCTGTTTCAAAACTTTACACATCCCAACATGCTTTTTTATATCAGGTGTAGACTCATCCCTTTTATTAAGTAAAAATAGATGATCCTACTTTTTTTCTTTTATACTTGTCCCCTAATTAATCACAAATAAAAATTTTGTGGTGGTTTATGCTTATGCTTACAATAGAGCTTTATCATCATGTTGGTGTTTTCGATAGTTAATTTCCTGCAGCCTCTTGAGATGTCAAACAATACAATAGCAATACAATAGCGCATGACTGACTTGACCACTCTGGACCCTGGGCCAGTATCTTTTTTTCATCAGAACATCACTAGGTAGCTTCCAAGCCATTTCCCCAGACCTTTCCCCATAGGCTGATCATCCACTGTCCCAAATCAGGCTTCCCTAGGAGATGATCATTGTGAAGTGTGTTCACGCAGGCCACGTCCGACTAAGTACATGACCAAGCCTGACCTCACAATTACTGCCCTAGTCCACATTTCCTTTCCCTCTCTGAAATTTTAAACCCTTACTACATCATTGTGCGTCTCAGTCCTGTGGTTCTCTTGTCATGATAGATTTTCTGTTTCCTTTGTTGTTCCTCAACTCTGCTCAAACAAGGATTTAGCAAACTCAGCCTCATCCTCAAACACTCCTTTTACAGATCTGGCCATTAAGAACGCACGTTTTGAGAAAAGGGGTCTCGCGCGAGAAGCTGTTAAAATGCCGTTCATTACCTGTAGGGGGCCGTTGTGTTTCAATCTGAAGTATTGTGTGTCTATTGAAGCCAAAAATGTGTTCATCTTTCTTAGGCGCCCATTGACAGCAAGCGACAAAGCTCATAAATGTGTCGAGCTCGAACTGTAAATACTGTTATGTATTTATTCTTCATTTTCTTCTCTCCTTCAATGATGATTCGCCTTTGACTTCACTTTCTCCATTCAGTATTACTATTATTATTATTAAAAAGTAAAGCAGTAATGTAAAGTAAAGTAAAGCCTTTATTTTGTCACATATACATTACAGCACAGTGAAATTTCTTCTTCGCATATCCCAACATAACTGGGGTCAGAGCGCAGGGTCGCCATGGTACAGCGCCCCTGGAGCAGATAGGGTTAAGGGCCTCGCTCAAGGGCCCAACAGTGGCAACCTGGCTGAGCTGGGAATCGAACCGCCGATCTTCCGATCAGTAACTTAGCCTTAGCTCTCTGAGCCACCACTGCCCCTTTTTATTATTATTAGTAGTAGTAGTAGTGCTGTGAATTTATTATTATTATTATTGTAACACACCCACGCATGTGCAATAAGATGAAGTACAACAAAGAACACAAAAGTGTATGATAAGTTAGCCTAAAACAATATTGTTTTATTGTGTATATGCGCTTTAAATATACACTAAACAATAAACACTACCTTTTGCAAAGTGAAAGTGAGTTGTGCGTGCACGCTTTTTTATCAAAAGGCTGATAAATCAGATATGAGCAGATTTATCTGTAAAACTGCAGACATACTCCCCCAGAAATGCAACAAACACAAAAATATATGCTACTTGCTGAACACAATGCGACAGCACGTAGAATCCCTGGGCTTTGACTGCACTTTCTCTTCATTATAATTAGTAGTAGTACACTAAAAAATGCTGGGTTTCTGTAAACACATCGTTGGGTTGTTTGTGCTGGGTCACAATTCTGGGTTATTTCGGCTACTTTAATCACACTGTTGGGTTGCTTTTGCTATGAATACTAAAAGTGCTACATGATTAAACTCAATGCAAAAAACTGAAGAAAAAAAAAATGTCTCCGTTTCCTCCCTCGACCTTTTGTCTGCATCACAATGTACTGAAGCTCAGCGCAGCTTCTTCTTCGAAGATCTTCTTTCCTTGTTTTAATCTGTAATATTTAAGTGAAATATATTTCACGTACAGGCCTAAATATTCATTTTTATTCATGGACAGGTTATGTTTTATCTAGAAGTGCTGGTTTCAAAACACAACGTTTTTGGAGATTTGATCTCCAGACAATCCCCAGACGCTCTGAGCTCATGTACCCGTCCAACGGAGTCACACCTCGGAACGAACTTCTGAAAACTACCGCTGATTAACTATCTCTGCAGCGGTTAAAACAGCGGATTAATTTTATTTGGGGTTTTTCTAACAGGCAATCTACTAAATAATAATAAATAGATAAAATTACCCAGCACTTTCACATTTAACCCTGTTTTTAGAGTGTAACATAAAAATATTCCATTTGTAAAATAGCATAAAGAAACCATAGGTTGTGTATAGAGTGATTAAAAACAATATAACAAAGCTTATGGTAAATAAATTCTCAGACTCTTCCACTGCAGGTATTAAAAAACAGTAACAATGTCAATTTTAGAATCCGTAGAAGCTCAGTGGTCCGCACACAACCTCTCGCGGCGAAACCTTTCCCTGAATTCGCCGTTTTCACGGGGGCGGGGCTAAGAAACACGTATCTCGGTTTATTCATACAGATGTACCTGTTTTACAATACATGGAAATTTACCCTGACAAAGAGCAATATAAGAACAGTGCCAGTCGGCACACCTAAAATAGATGCCGAATTATTTTTTATAGTCTAAATATTTTTTTTCCTAAACTATGTTGTTTATTTACAATATTTGTTAATTTAAAAATGTCATTTAAATGAGGTTTGGGCTCCCATCCTCCTTCATCCGGATGCCAACAAACCATTCGTTGTGGAGGTGGGCGCGTTAGACGTGGACGTCGGGGCCGTTCTCTCCCAACGAGGTCCAGACCAAAAGCTGCATCCCTACAACTTCTTCTCCAAGAAATTTGACCCCACTCAGCTGCGATATGGAGTAGGGGACCGCAAGCTTCTGGCCATAAAGTGGGCGTTGGAGGAATGGCGACACTGGCTCCAGGGCACCAGAGAGCCATTCATTGTCTGCACTGATCACCAGAACCTCATCACCATCCGTACACTGAAACAGCTTAACCAGGCTTGAACACTGAACACTTGAACACTGAAACAGCTTAACCAGCTTGACAGGCGCAGTGGGCTCTGTTCTTTGAAGACTACAACTTCCACCTGTAATACCGCCTGAGGTCCAAGAACACCAAAACTGACGCCCTTTCACGACAGTATGAGGAAATATGTCCCCCAGGCGGACCCCGCGCCTGTTCTACCACCCACCAAGATCCTTGCACCACTCCGTTGGGACATAGAGACGAGGGTTTGCCAGGCACAGGCTGCGGAGACCTAACCAGCAGGCATGCCGCCTGGGCGACTCTATGTGCCCAACGTCGTCAAGCCAGAAGTTCTTCAATGGGGGCACTCCTCCCTCCTCTCTGGCCATCCCGGAAGGCAACGCACTCGACAATCTATCCGCCTTCTGGTGGTCAAACATGAGAAGTGACATTGATGAGTTTGTCCAGGTGTGCCCAGTGTGCGCCAGGCCCAAGGATAGCAACCAACCATCACCAGGAGAACTTCAACCACTCCCAGTTAACTGTCGGCCCTGGACGCACATTGCCGCCGACTTCATCACAGGCCTGCCGGATTCAGAAGGAAAGAACACCATTCTCACTATCGTCGACCAGTTCTCCAAAGCTGTCCACCCGGTGGCCCTCCCCGGACTCCCGTCAGCCAAAAACACACCCGAACTGATATTAGAACACGTAGTCCGCCTGCCTGGGTTCCCAAGGGACATCGTCTCGGACAGGGGGCCCCAGTTCACCTCACGGTTCTGGAGGGCCTTCTGCCGTCTGATCAATTCCACTTGTAGTGTGTCTTCTGGATACCACACACAAACTAACGGTCAGACGGAACAGACCAACCAACAACTGGAGTGCTACCTGAGGTGCTTTGTCGCTGATCGCCAGTGCTCCTGGGCCTCCTACCTCATTTGGGCATAACTATCACATAACCTCCACGCTCTCCTCAGCCACCAATCTAAGCCCATTTGAGGCATGCTACGGTTTCCAGCCTCCGATGTTCGACCATCAAAATTCTGAGGTTGAAGTACTCTCGACCAACAGTTGGTCCGCCAGGGTCGACGGCTCTGGAACCAAGCAAACGACGCTATCCTACGTTCCAACACCCGCTACACCCTTCAACATCGCCGTCGACACCCTCCGGGACCAGATAGGTGACAAGGTATGGTTATCTACCAAGAACCTACACCTACAGACAGAATCACAGAAACTCTCCCCCAGATTCATCGGCCCATACCACATCACCCTCCGGATTAATCCTGTTCCCCACCGGCTCCAGCTGCCTGCAGCGCTCCAGATCCACGCGGTATTCCACATATCCCAAATCAAATCCTTCACCACTTCCTCACATCGCTCAGTCATTGAGTTTGTCCATGCTATCACTGACGCTTCGTCCGTCTAATCGTGAGTACTCACTGTCATGGAAAAATATATAAGAACAGTATTATTTGAGCAAGAAAGATCAATCAAGTCACAGCAACAGTAAAACAATTCCTTTATTGCAATAAAGTAATGACACTCGTCTACCACACACTCAACAGTATGCAGAAGAGAAGTGTGTCATTCCTCTTCTCCTCCCTCCTTATATACCTACAAGATAGATTTTCAAATGGGCCTCTTTGCCCTGTTGTAAATAGATAAGGAGAAGGGGGTTACAGACCAGGAAACAAGGAAGTAACAGATAACAGTTTACTACTCCCTAAGATGTTGAAAGATAACCTTTTGCAAGATCTGGAGTTTTTCACACAGATCCACAAAGAGAAAGGAAATGTTCATTCTTAAGGAAATGAGTAGCATTCTAACTTTAAATGCACATATCAGCACATGGAAACCCTTAACAAAACAGGTCACATACTCTACAGACATATGGAAAGGATAAAATTTACCATCACAGTCCCTCCTTTTATCCTAACAGGATAACTTAATGCACAGCATTTTATCCCAGAAAACATGTAAATACTTTCGATGTAGTCCATAAAACATCAGACACATATATTCTTCTAATGAATTTTCAACATGGCCATCATTAGCAAGATTACACACAGAAGTTAATCTACACTGCTTTTCATAAGGAATATGCTGTACATTCATCATCCAGTTCAATCGGATCCAAATTGGATCATAGGTCGTAGGATCAGGAAGCCAGTCCAGAATAAGAATCATCTGAAACATCCTGGAAAGGAAAAATCCATTGATCTTTAAGCTCAATAATGTCATCTTCTTTACACTTTAGCATCTGATAACTCAAGTTCTTAACAATTAACCCCTGTATACATTGAAACACACAGGGCCCAAAAATACAGAGTATTATCAATATTACAATAACTGGTAGTACTAGGGACAGGTAGGGTGCCCAATTATTCCCCCTCCAAAAAGTAAGCTAATCAAAAAGAACTGCATCATTAAGAGAACTATTATGCCCTGCGCCATAGCGCTGACCTTCCCTTCGGTGAGCCTTTGCCTTTTCTTGACGTATATTGGTGCTCGGAGTGCAGGCACGCCCGTTTACGCACTCGTCCCACCTCACCGAGACTCAAGCACACCAAATGGGATCTAGTCACATCGGGCTTAATTTTATTCCTGTATTGGTTGGTTATCTTCTGGGCCAAGGCTCTTCGCCTTCCAACTTTTCCTGCGGAAGTCCTTCACCACCACCCAATCTCCTGGCTTTAGATCATGCAGAAGCGTCTGAGCAGGACTCGGTAGGGCGTCTTTCACCTGCCTGTGGACCTCATACAACACAGAAGACAAATTTGCACAATAATTTAACATTTCGTCTTCACATTCACCAGTTTGCTGTCGTGGAATTCCTGTGGGACCTATTCCTGTGTTGGCAGGACGTCCAAACAGTATCTCAAATGGGCTCAAGTTTGATCTTTTCCTTACCCTAGTCCTCATGTGCAGGAGGACAATAGGAAGTGCTTTTACCCACGACAAGCCTGTTTGTGCACAGCATTTTGCTAGTTTATTTTTGAGAGTGCTATTTTCTCTTTCAATTGCTCCTCCACTAGCAGGATGGTAAGCACAGTGCTGTTTTAAGTCAAATCCTAAATATTCGCCTACGTTCCGTAAGGCATGATTTACAAATGGTGTTCCATTGTCACTTCCTATTTTGTCTGGTATTCCCCATCTAGGAATAATTTCAGTCAGCAAGGCTTTGGCTACTGCACTTGCGTCCTGTTTTGATGTAGGAAAAGCTTCTACCCATTTTGAGAACATGTCTACTATAACCAGACAATATGTTTTCCTTCGCTGGGTGTCAATTCAATAAAATCCATTTGTAAATGTTCAAATGGCCTTTGTGGTGGAGGGTGAGCACTCTGAGAGGTTTTAACACCTCGACCTACATTATTAGTGGCACAAATCACACATTTTTCACAAAATTTTTGGGAGTAATTAGTAAAGCCCTTAGTGTACCAATGTCTAGAGATACTGTTGTACATCCCTCCTTTTGACACATGGTCATAACCGTGTGTCAACTTCGCATAAAAAGGAAACAGTTTCTTTGGAAGACAAGGTTTACCGTTGGAGCCATACCAAACACCATCCTTTGTGATACAACCCGCCTTTCTCCACTGTACTTTCTCCTCCGATGTGATCATACTCTGTAAATCCTGTATACTTGCTGTTGAGGAAGGAATGTTAGACATACATAGTGTGTGTGTTTTCTGTGGTGTTTGACGTGCTGCAGCTTTCGCAGCTGCATCTGCTCTTGCATTACCCTGTGAAACAAGATCATCATTTTTAGTATGTGCTTCACATTTACATACTGCAATAGATTTTGGAAGAAGGATTACTTCCAGAAGTTCAGCGATCAGGCCTTGATGTGTTATTGGCTTACCAGAGGATGTTAAAAACCCTCTATGTTCCCATAATGTGCCAAAATCATGTACTACACCAAATGCATACCTACTGTCAGTATAAATAGTCACAGTTTTGTCTTTAGCTAACTTGCATGCCTCAATTAAAGCTACGAGTTCTGCAGCCTGTGCAGAGAGATGTGAAGGAAGTGGTTGTGCAATTAGTGTCTCATGTTGTGTTACTACGGCAAAGCCAACACAGTTCTTGCCCGTCACCGAATCTCTGGATGCTGATCCATCTACAAATAATTCCAGGTCCGGGTTTGTCAGCGGGGTTTCCTGTAGATCTGGCCTAGGACTACAGATTTCATTAACAACATCAACACAATTATGTTCTTCACCATCATTCTCAGTAGGTAATAAAGTAGCTGGATTTAAGACAGTACACCGTTTTACAGTGATATTAGGCATCTCCAATAACACTGTGTTGTATCGTAACCACCTAGCTGCGGTCATGTGAGCTGTTTTCTGTTCCAATAATAATTGTGAAACTGCATGAGGAACCAAAAGGGTAAGATCACCATATCCCACTATGTCTCGTGAAGCATTAACAGCTTTTTCAGCCGAAGCGACAGCTCTAAGACACATTGGTAAACCTGCTGCTACCGGATCTAGTTTTGCAGAAAAATATGCTACTGGTCTTAGTTTTCCCCCATGGTCCTGTAATAGTACTGATGTCATGCAGCCCTCTTTTTCATCTACTGTCTGAATGAATGGTCTATTTGCATCTGGAATTCCTAAAGTGGGTGTGGTTTGTAAGGCCTTTTTCAGACTTTCAAATGCTTGCTCAGCATCTGTTGTCCAACTAAGTGCACTGTGGGCCAGTAAGCCCTTCCCATGAGCTATTGCACTCAAGGGAGCCTCGAGGATTGCATAATCCAGAATAAACATTCTGCAGTATGAACACATGCCTAAAAAAGACATTAACTGCTTTTTAGTGATTGGTTTAGGAATTTTCTGAATTGCCTCTATCCTATTTAACTCTAATCTTTTACCTTCTGCAGAAATCAAGTGGCCTAAAAATTTAACTTGTTGTTGAACAAATTGTAATTTGGAGAGGCTAGCCTTATGTCCCTCTTTTGCCAGGTGACATAGCAGGACCACTGTATCCTTTTCACACTGTTCCTTTGTAGGTGCAGCTAACAAGCAGTCATCTACATACTGCAAAAGAACAGACCCCGGGGTGAGCTCAAGATCTTCTAAGCTAGCTTTAAGCGCTTCATTATAGATTGTTGGTGACTCACAATACCCTTTTGCAAGTGACACATGTGGCAAACTATGATTCATTTGAAAAGGATGTGGTGGTTGTGATCTCTGTGCACGAACACGTGATTCGCTCTGCCACATCTTAAACGCAACCCAATCTATATCAACTTTCTTTTTTTTTCCGCTTATCACTTTCATATTCCTTAAGAGCTTCTCCCAACATACGTATCTGTCTTTCACTAAAACTACCTCTATCAGGGAAACCACAATCCTCGACCCACATTCTGAATTGGCTCAAACTACGAGCCCCATAATTAGTTAACATAAACTTAACATTAGGATGTTTATATGGTTGCAGATTATCTTCCCCCTTATTTGTTTTACTCTTGCTGTTCCCCATGATCACTCAGTGTTCCCCTTTTTATCACTACTTGTGTTAGCTTTGACTTGAGTCTTCTTTTTCCCTTTTACCTCGACGCGCACTTGTTTTCACCTCCGGAGGTTTCCACGCTCAGCTCGTCAGCTGCAGCGGCGGCTTTTTCCGTTAAGCTCGCAAAACTAAGTTACTTGATCATCTAACCACGTTAGACGATTCCCCTTTGTAACCCTTGCCGGTCCCTGACCGTCGACAAAATCCAAGTCTAAATTTTGCCTCTGTAAGAACCACTCAGTCCCTAACACAAGCAGTGATATGCACCATTAAACAAAAACCAGGGAACTTCTCACCTTTTGTTCGAGGATCCTGTCGCTGGGGTGGCCCCGCTGTTTCCCCAAGTCTCCTTCCACTTAATTTTGTGTTTTGTGGTTGGACGAAGTCAAGGGCTTCGGGCTGTTGCTGCAGTCAGACCCACTTGGGTGTCTGACTTGAGTTTTTCACACAGATCCACAAAGAGAAAGGAAATGTTCATTCTTAAGGAAATGAGTAGCATTCTAACTTTAAATGCACATATCAGCACATGGAAACCCTTAACAAAACAGGTCACATAATCTACAGACATATGGAAAGGATAAAATTTACCATCACATCACTTTCTTGGGTTTCGCTTTCGATTGAGTGTGTGTTATTAGAACGCGGGTTTATTTGTGTATACTCTTGCTCTCGCTCCGGGAGAGTTCTAAAAATAAACAGCGTGGTTATCCTGCCTGCTTGCGCTACTTCTGCGTTTGGGTTTACCATCCACACTACAGGGCTGACTGCTAGTCTTCTGGTCCGTCTCCGTTTGTCTGTGACAGGTACCAATTAAATCAGACTTCATAGTTAGATTTGATACTTTGAGTGTAATTCATGAATTTACTGAATATATTCAGATTTTGTAAAATAATGAAACCGGTTTCCTCCCTAGACCTTTTGTCCGTATGACAATGAAATGAAGCTCAGCTTGTTTCAATCTGTACTATTTAAGTGAAATGCATTTCTTGTATGTTTAAATATTCCCTTTTATTTATGGACGGGCGTATTATGTTTGATGTGGATTATTGTGAGACGCAATGACTTTCTGGGTGAGTATGTTTGCTTTTTTATTGATAAATCACACGTTTATCAGCCTTTGATCAAAACGCTGCCTTTTGTAAAGTGAAAGTACGAGCCACGGGTTCACACACGCCGATGAACAGCTTTATTTCAGTCATAAATTCACAATCACATTCCTGCTATTATTTCCAGCCATGGTCAAATAATGGATGAAATAATTATTGAATCCCGGACACAAACAGCAAAAAAAGCATGATGATTATTATTATAAAAAGCCCAAAGCACTTTGTGTTCATATAAGAATATTTACTTTAAAATATATATAATTTTTTGTTCATTCATGTCTTCTGATGGTGCTCAATGTCGACACATTTTTATGTTTTTTCGAAGACATATTGGCATATTCACAAATCAGGACATTCACAAAGTTAACACTATCAGATAACCTACTATCTGGAAATTAAATTAATTTTAAGACTGCATTTAAGGCATTGCCATGTCTTTCATCGTTTTGTCCCTGTTAAGACATTACTGTTAAGACATTACTGTTAAGACATTACAAAAACTATATAACAAACTTTTTTATGAATTTTAAAGAACGATTTTGGGCATCACATTTCATTATTATGAAAATAATATGAAGCACATATACGCACATTCATCATAAAAGATCTATTGTAAAACTAAATAAAATTCATGTTTGCTTCAGCATTGGAAACAATATAGTTTTAGGCTAACTAATTATACACAATTCTTCGTTGTACTTGGTCTGGCTTTTAGATAAAGTCCTTCTATGTGCCATCTGGCGGATATTCAGTGAAGCACAACACTTTTATATAAATTCCCAAATGTTGCTTGAGGGATTCTGCGGCATGGCACGCGATGAATTGCGGCATTTTGCAGGAAAATGCGTGCATTCTTAATGGCCACATCTGTGGAAAGAGTTCTACAGGACTTGTCAGGAGAATATATATATTATATATATAATATAATTATATATATATATATAATATAATTATATATATATATATATATATATATATATATATAGAATATATAATACTTGTCTCACTGTATGAGGCATGGTTGTGTATGCCAACAAGAAGTTTGCCAAACTGTGTTGTGATTCTGCTCTCCTTAACTGCTTAGATGTCAATTTCAATTTCAATTAAATTTTATTTGTATAGTGCTTTTAACAATTTACATTGTCACAAAGCAGCTTTACACAATCAAAAGAAGTAAGTTCGTATGAAATGTGAATGTGTATGAATCAAAGTGATAAGATTGTCCCTGATGAGCAAGCCGAGGGCGACGGTGGCAAGGAAAAACTCCCTGATATGGTAATAGGAAGAAACCTTGAGAGGAACCAGACTCAACAGGGAACCCATCCTCATCTGGGTGATGACGGAGAGCAGGGATTGATCAGCATAATAATGTGTAAGACTGGAAGTTCAGTGTAACAGGAGATGTGTTAAAATTAAAATTAAAAGGAGTCCAGTTTGTTCCCGGAGGCTCAGGTAGACTGTAGGAGATTCCAGTCCTGAGCTATCGAATGACTGAAGTCATAGGTCCCCAGAGAACAGTTGTCAGCATCATTCGAGGACAGGACAGTCTTTGTGGAAACCATCTCCAGCCACCACACGCATCCCAAGCAGACCACACGGGGCATCCATGCGACGAGATCTCCAAACCAGAAGCAGGACTCCAGGACGGGTTAGACAGGTCCAGAGGGCAGAGGGGTCTGGATCACTGGCAACTCAGGAGCGAACATGTATAGCTCGACAGAGAGACAGGGAGAGGGAAAAGGAGAGAGAGAGAAAGAGGAGAGAGCAGAACAGGAGAGAGAAGAAGAGAAGAAGAGATGGCAGTTAGGTCTGGTCACAGTCATACATGTATAAGATGAATGTATATTTAGTGAAAAGTACAAGCAGGGACTAACTATGACAGCATAACTAAAAGGGAGAGCCAGAAGGAAACACAGACATGAGGGCTCCCTGAGATGTAAAGCGACCAATCACCTCACCGTCGACAAACCTGAGTGATCAATGAGAGTGGGGAGGACAGCATCTAAACATACATCCATGAGTCCCCCAGATTTGCTCTTTTACCTAAGGCTAATCTATTTAATAATGATAATAATAATCAATTTTATTTGTAGGCGCCTTTCATGACACTCAAGGACACCTTACATACCATATAAAACAACATACAAACATGGAAATAAATAAATAAATAAATAAAATAAAAAACAATATGCACACAATAGTGTTAAAGATATGTCTGCCTGAATAGATGTGTTTTCAAACGGGATTTAAAAACAGTGATAGAGTTACTGTTACGGATATCGGAGGGTAGTAGGTTCCACAGGTAGGGGGCAGCGTAACTAAAAGCTCGAGATCCCATGGTTGCCAAACGCATACGAGGAAGAACCAGGTTTAATGATGATAATGATCTCAAATTTCTAGAAGGAGTATAGGTTAAGAGAAGATTTGTTAAATATGACGGAGCCAGGTTATGTAATGCCTTATAAACGAGAAGCAGAATTTTATAATGTATGCGCTGTTGGACGGGAAGCCAGTGCAGTTGTTGAAGAACAGGAGTTATGTGGTCCATTGTAGGAGTTCTAGTTAGTTTTCTAGCGGCTGAGTTCTGTACTAACTGTAGCTTGTGTAGGAGTTTTAGGTGGAAGACCAAAAAAAAGAGCGTTGCAATAATCTATGCGTGTGGTGATGAGAGCGTGTACCAAAATAGCAGCGCTCCTCATTGAGAGGGCCGGGCAGAGACGGTTAATGTTTCGGATATGGTAGTACGCTGTCCTGGTGATATTGTTAATGTGTGCTTCAAAGGATAGAGTGCTGTCAAGGATAACACCCAAGCTTTTAACTTGTGGTGAAGGGGAGATTGTGGAACCATCAATACTTAACGAAAAACTATTGGTCTTCGAAAGAGTATTTTTAGTGCCCACGAGGAGTATTTCAGTTTTACTACTGTTAAGTTTGAGAAGATTATTTGAGAACCATAACTTAATTTCAGTTAAACAGTTTGAAAGAGAAGATGGAGGAAGGTCAGAAGTAGGCTTGGAAGAAATATAGAGCTGGGTGTCGTCAGCATAGCAGTGAAATAGGACACCATATTTCCGGAAAATATACCCCAGGGGCAGCAAGTAGATGATAAATAGCAAAGGTCCCAAAACCGACCCCTGAGGGACTCCAGCAGTGATGGGTGAAGATGCAGATTTGGTCTGGCCAAGCTGAACAAATTGAGTGCGGTGAGAGAGATATGAAGAAAACCAAGCCAAAGAAGTATCTACAACTCCAATGGACTTCAGTCTTTCTAATGGAATATTGTGGGAGATGGTGTCACATGCTGAGGTTAAGTCGAGAAGTATTAAAATAGACAGGAGTCCTGAATCAGCTGCTACCAGAAGATCATTCGATATTTTAACAAGGGCAGTCTCTGTGCTATGCTGAGGATGGAAACCTGATTGAAATTGCTCATATAAGTTATTAATTGACAGGTGGTTATGTACCTGTGCTGAAACAACCTTCTCTAGAATTTTTGATAGAAATGGCAGATTTGAAATTGGACGAAAATTATCAAAGTTGTTTGGGTCAGCACCTGATTTCTTGAGTATAGGAGTTATTAATGCAGTTTTAAAAAGATTGGGGACGATGCCAGAAGACAATGGAGAGTGGATGATCTCAGTGATGAATGGTAGAACCGGAAGACAAACTTTGACTAATTGAGTTGGAAGGGGGTCTAACTGACAGGTAGTTGATTTCGATTTCCGAATAACAGAAGCGATCTCATCGGTTGAAGGTAGTTTAAAAGTAGAAAGAGGAAAGTTGAGTACGTGTGAAAGAGTGAAGGAAAAAGGAGCTTGAGGAGGATCAGAGACAAACAGAGATTTATGTATATTCTCCGTTTTTTCAGAAAAATAAGTGAGAAGAGTGTTACATAATTCAACTGTATGTAACTGTTAAGGCAGAGAATCTGGAGGCTTTGAAATGTTTTTAATCACAGTAAAGAGAGTTCTTGTATTACCTTCATTAGATGTGATCAGATTTGAATAGTACTCGGTTTTCGCTGTGTTAATAGCGGTTTTATACTGTTTCATATGGTCAGAATACATTTCTTTATGAACGACAAGTCCAGTTTTGATACACAAACGTTCTAGACGGCGACCTTGAGCTTTTAGCTTACGGAGATCAGATGTAAACCAGGGGGCAGAATTAACAAATGAAACAGATTTAGATTTGATAGGCGCATGTATATTGAGTGTTGACTGCAGCGCGTCATTGTAATGAGATACCAGTCCATCCGGAGTTGCCAAGTAGTCTTTCGTAAGGAGAGTAGTAAGGTCAGATGTGAATGTCGTTATGTCAATGTTCTTAATATTCCGAAATGTGATGGTACGACGGTTATTGGGCTTAGCTAAAATTAAACAGGCTTTAAAGAAAACCAGAAAATGATCTGAAAGTGTTAAATGAGAGGTAGTAAGACCAACAGGAGTGATACCAGAACAGCAAACAAAGTCCAGTGAGTGACCTTTCAGGTGAGTTGGAAAATTTGTATATTGCTGTATGTCAAAACTGTCAAGACAAGACAAAAAATCCTTAGTGTATGCACTAGATTCATTATCAACATGTATCTTAAAATCACCAACCAGAATCACTTTAAGAGACAGAGCACTGATATAAGTTAAAAATATTGAAAGATCATTTAAAAAGTCACTATTAACCTTAGGAGGACGGTATACATTAACAAGAATGGTCGGAACTGGACCATTAATTTGTAAAACCATAGACTCAAAAGAGGTAAACTCAGGTACAGAAACATGCGACACTTTCCATTTCTCACGATATATCACTGCTAAACCTCCACTACGACCAGTTGTACGTGGTTTGCAAGCATAAGTATATCCTGTTGGGGTAGACTGATTTAAGCTCTGTAAAGTCATCCTTATGCTGCCAAGTCTCAGTTAAACACAGGAAGTCAAACTTATGTTCACATAGTAAATCGTGAAGCACGGGACCTTTAGTTGTGAGTGATCGCAAGTTCCATAGACCAATAAAGAGAGTAGCACTAGAGACAGTACCTGTATCAGCAGACCTGATGGGGTGCGCCAACACTTTATGGTCAACAGATCGTGTAGTTTTTCTAGGTGGACGAGATTTGGAAGTCCAGAGTGAGCGTATTGCTCTCGTGTCGTCGAAGTTGTAATTCCGACGAGAGCCCCGGTGAACATATTTACGGCGAGGTATGTAAATAATATCCTTATGTGGAAGCAGTGCTGATGGTGGCTGTGAGTGACAAGACCGAAGTTGAAGAAGTTCCGATGTCGTATAGCGTAGTATTGAAGCTACTGGATTACAGATGAGTGAAAGAATGATCCAAGCAAATGTAGCCAGGACGTGCAAGTCAAGCCTCATATTTCCCGTTAATTAGAGGCCCAGGGCAGTAGGTCACAGAAAGATGGCGTGGCACTCAGCTCAGAAGCAGCTACAGTAATAATTGAACTCAGATGCTAGTCTGCACCTGGAATCCACCAATAGCGCAAACAGCCGCCGGGTAGTCGCAGACAAAAGCCGGTTGTCGCCGGTAGCCCTCAGTGGTCGTCGGAGCAGCCGCCGGTAATCGCCAGTGGTCTCAGTAGATAGAGCAGCCGCCAATGGTCATCGGTAGCCGCAGTATCATCAGTGAGTCAGAACAGCCGAAAAAGCTGCGAGAGCCGGCAATATCCGGCGAACGGCCGCCAAGCCGCTAATAGCTGGGACTGACCGGTTTGGAACCGTGGGCAGGTATAGTACACAGTACACAGGCCGACAGAAATTCCGGTCAGTAGACAGGTCAATTTGAACACTGCTGTAGTTAGACTACTACCCAGGTGCAGCAACACACGGTAGAATTACGGAAAAACATAAACGTATCGCTCCCGAGAGTAGCGGCAGCTAACAGCACCAGCGTTCACCCCGGAAGTCAAACAATGAATTTACAAAAATGCTTGGCTAAATAAATAGGTTTTTAGCCTAGACTTAAACACTGAGACTGTGTCTGAGTCCCGAACATTAATAGGAAGACTATTCCATAACTTTGGGGCTTTGTAAGAAAAAGCTCCGCCCCCTGCTGTAGTTTTAATAATACGTGGTACTGACAGGCAGCCTGCATTCTTTCATCGAAGTAGGCGTGGCGGATCGTAAGACACTAGCAGTTCACTCAGATACTGCGGCGCGAGACCATTTCATGCTTTATACGTCAAAAGTAGTATCTTAAAATCGATGCGAAATTTCACAGGGAGCCAATGCAGTGAAGATAAGATAGGGTAATGAGTTTGTATCTTCTGGTTCTAGTGAGGACTCTCGCTGCTGCATTCTGGACTAACTGAAGCTTGTTTATGCACCTAGTTGAACAACCAGACAGTAAGGCATTACAATAGTCCAACCTAGAGGTGATAAAAGCATGAACTAATTTTTCTGCATCATTTAGTGACAGTATATTTCTCATCTTGGCAATATTTCTAAGGTGAAAGAAAGCTATCCTGGTAATATTATCTACATGTGCTTCAAATGAAAGGCTGGAATCTATAATCACACCGAGGTCTTTTACTGTTGCATTTGATGGAACAGAAAGGCCATCTAAAGTTACAGTGTGATCAGAAAGCTTACTTCTAGCTGCTTGTGGTCCTATGACTAGAACTTCTGTCTTATCAGGATTAAGCAGAAGAAAATTAATTAACATCCAATCTCTTATGTCCTGCACACATTGCTCAATTTTAGCAAACTGGTTTTTCTCATCTGGTTTTGCGGAGACATATAACTGTGTGTCATCAGCATAACTAATAAACTAATACCATGTTCACGGATTATGTTGTGCAGAGGAAGCATGTAAAGGGAAAAAGCAGTGGGCCTAAAACTGAACCCTGTGGAACACCAAACTCCACTTGAGAACATGAGGAATTGTCACCATCTAAATCTACAAACTGATAACGATCGGTCAAATAGGAACCCTGATCAGTGGCCAATAGGAGGTCATTTACTACTTTAACAAGTGCTGTCTCTGTGCTGTGATGAGGCCTAAATCCTGACTGATACAGTTCATTTATGCTATTTCTATGTAGACGTGAACATAGCTGCTGTGATACTACCTTTTCCAGGATCTTGGAGATAAAGGGAAGGTTTGATATCGGCCTGTAATTGAAAAGCTGACAGGGGTCAAGGTCAGGTAATGAAATATGAAGTAAGTCATTCTGGATAAATGCATCTGCCAAATGCAGTAACTGTGAATATAGATAGTTCTTACAGCTGCATTCAAATCTACACAGATGCATCAATCAACAAGGGCAAGTTGTGATGGCATTCTTTGTGCCAAAATGAAGCTTTAAAGTGGGGGAAAGGATCAGTGAGGGTGGATCAGGTTATAGAGGGGAAATGCTAGCAATAGTATTAACGTTACATTCGATACAGGAGACTAAACTATGGGTGGTATGGACAGTGGTATGTTCAGGCTCAAGTGCATCACTAACCAAGCTTACATTACATCATTCTAACAGTAGAACCAACATATTAATAGAGATTCAACAAACATTAAATGGAATTCCAATAATAAGGCTAATTGTAACCTTTTTTTCTGGGTACCTGAACACATTCCCTACCACCTTGTTTGTATCTGAGAAGGGGATGAATGGAAAACTGCCTTTAACACACCAACTGGACACTACGCTTACCTTGTGGTCCTGTTTGGTCTAACTAACAACCCAGCTGTCTTCCAGGCCCTCAACAACATTCTTACAGACTTTTTGAACTTCTTTGTGTTTTTAAACCTGGATGGCATCTTTTTTCTCATAGCATGTTGGAGCATCAACCTCATGTTTTGCAGGTTTGCAGAGACCTTTGGAAAAAACCTAGTCATTAAGGCAGAAAAGTGTGATTTTCACACCGATTAAACCACATTTCTTGGGTTTATGTTTTTCCCTTCAAGAACTGAGATGGAGCTGGTCAGTTGGCTCACCCCTACCCCACAGCAGGAGCTTCAGAGGTTCCTGGACTTTGCAAAACTTCTACCGTGGCTTCATTATAGGCTACAGCTCCATCGCTGCCCTCTTAACGGCTCTGACCTTCCCCAAGATGCAGTTCCATTTGGTGTAGGAAGCCAAGAGAGCTCTAGCCCACTTCAAGAAGCGATTCACATCTGCCCCTAACCTCACCATCCCTGATCTGTCCCGTCAACATGTGGTGAAAATTCGATGCCTTAAACACAGAGGTGGTGGGTGTATTTTCCCCAGAAATTTTTGCACAACAACAAGCTTCATTCTCGCTATTTCTTTTCACATCTTCTAAGCCCGGTGGAAATTAACTATAGTATGACTTCCACTAGTCTGTCTCCCTTCCAATGTTGTCCAACACCCAACACGTCATACACTCTGCAAGAGGACCTGGTCATAAGCCAGAAAGACTTTGCTATGATCTGACAATGCAAATAAGAAACAGGCAGATCATAGGTGCTCTCAGGCCCCAAGGTATAGGGTGGGCCACAAATTCATGCCGGTGGCCAGAGACATCCCTCTGACAACCCTCTCTTGCAAACTCTCTTATCGATGCATTGGTCCATTTACCATAACCAAGATCATTAACCCTTGTTTCGTCAGGCTCTTGCTTCCCTCCACCATATGGTGGGTTAACTCCATCTTTTACATCTCCCAGTTGCGCTGTCTTGCATTGTCTTGCATGTCCTCAGCTCACTTTTTTGTATTTGCTATCGGATTTCACGGCTTTGATTTAATGCTTACGCTTTTTTACTATCGCTCTAACAATTTGGCTTTCTTACCAAACTGACTTAATTCAGGTCACTGACCTATCAGTGA
Organism: Clarias magur; assembly: GCA_013621035.1. Classification (NCBI taxonomy): domain Eukaryota; kingdom Metazoa; phylum Chordata; class Actinopteri; order Siluriformes; family Clariidae; genus Clarias; species Clarias magur. Next base: position 626,746 of record QNUK01000328.1, on the reverse strand, counting down.
CCTCCGGGGCTGATCAGAATCTAATTTCCTCTTCTACGGCCTCCAACTTTCGAATCCTTCTCACACCTCTGAGCCAACCCGTTCAGGCCCTTGATGGTAGCAGAGTTTTCTGGAAATCACATCGAGACCATCTCATTCCTTATTGTCCAAAATGCTCATGCACCTCTTGTTCTGGGACTCCCATGGCTAAGACTTCATAACTCCCACATAGATTGGGTTAAAAGGAGCATCCTCGATTGGAGCTCCACCTGCCTCTCCTCATGTCTACACTCAGCCCCTAGGGGCAGAACCTTTTCCGCACCACGAGAGGAGATCGCTGACTTAACCAAGGTTCGCACTGTATACCATGAGTTACGGCAAGTGTTCAGTAAGTCACGGGCCATCTCCCTACCACCCCACCACCTCTATGACTGCACCATTGATCTGCTTTCTGGAACCTCTCCACCCAAGGGACGACTCTACTCCCTTTCGCGCCCAGAGAGAGAGGCCATGGAACAATACATTAATGAATCACTTGCAGCGGGGATTATCCATCCATCGTCGTCACCGGCGGGCGCAGGATTCTTCTTTGTAGAAAAGAGAGACAAGTCCCTCAGACCTTGTATTGACTACAGAGGCTAAAATGAGATCACCATAAAGAACCGCTATCCGCTGATGTCTTCTGCCTTCTAACTCCTTCAAGATGCCTGTGTATTCACCAAACTTGATTTAAGAAATACCTACCATCTCATTAGAATACGGGAGGGTGATGAGTGGAAGACTGCTTTTAACACACCCACAGGCCACTATGAATATCTAGTAGTCCCGTTCGGTTTGACCACCGCGCCACCTCCTTTTTGGGTTACTTCATCTCCCCTGATGGCATCCAGATGGACCCCACCAAGGTCAAAGCTGTTACAGACTGGCCGGTACCTTCTTCAAGGCGTGAGCTTCAACGTTTCCTGGGGTTCGCCAATTTTTATCGTCGCTTCATCCGTAGTTATAGTACGGTGGCAGCCCCACTTACTGCACTCACCTCTTCCAAGACTCCTTTCCGATGGAACTCTCAGGCCTTTAAGGAACTCAAGCGCCGCTTCACCACAGCACCCATTCTCATCTTCACTGATCCCGCCCTTCAGTTTGTTGTAGAGGTAGACACATTGGAGAGTTGGAGCCGTCCTTTCACAGAGATCCCCCAAGGACAATAAACTCCACCCTTGCTCCTTTTTCTCCCATCGTCTCACACCCCCCGAACGCAACTATGGCATTGGAGACCGTGAACTTCTGGCAGTCAAGCTGGCACTTGAGGAGTGGAGACACTGGTTGGAGGGGGCGGAACATTCTTTCCTCGTTTGGATGGATCATCGAAACCTGGAGTACCTAAAGACTGCTAAGAGACTAAATTCACATCAGGCACGATGGTCACTATTCTTCTCTCATTTTCTGTTCACGTTATCTTATCGCCCTGGTTCCAAGAATGTCAAGCCTGATGCTTTCTCACGACAGTTATCCTCTTCCCAAGACACGTCCTCACCAGAAACTATCCTTCCCTCCCACTGTCTCGTGGCAACGACCTAACTGGATGTGGAACACCTTGTTCAGCAGACCCTCGAGCAAGAACCAGCCCCAAGTGTTATTCCCCCCGACAAACTCTTTGTTCCTGCCTCCGTGCACACTCAAGTGTTGGACTGGGCCCATAGTTCCAGACTGGCCTGCCATCCTGGAGTGGCACGCACCCTCTTTCTTCTAGACCAACGCTTTTGGTGGCCCACCATCAAGTAGGATGTTAAAAATTTTGTGGCTTCCTGCGATGTCTGCCTCAGGAAGAAAGTTGGTCTTTGAAAAGAAGAAAGAGTTATTTACAGCCATATGTGCAAGAGGGGGGAAAGGGGCAGTATCAGGCACTTCAACAGTGAGTTTTGCACCAGAGAAGGTGAGAGACAAATGTAGTCTACTCATCAAATCTCTCCCTAAGAGATTAAAAGGACAGTCAGGCATACAGATAAACCGGTGAGAAAAATGAATATTGTCATCATAAGAACACTGAGTGACGGTGTAAAATAATTTCTCTGTGCAACCCGCTCAATTCCCACAGAGCTAATGCTTTTTCCAGAAAGAGGCCCCTCATAATCTTTGGCTAGAGATGACATGGTCGCCCCAGTATCTACCAAAAAAGAAAATGAGTGACCGTCCACACACAACTTGAGATCGAGTCCTCATGGGGACGGGCTGCTGGACCTCAACTATCTCTGCAACCTCAGTCTTAGTAACCCGATCGCTATCGGAGTGTAAACAGCGGACCTTTCCAACAAGCTTGTCCTCATCATACATTTCACCTAACACATGCTGTAAGATGAATTTATAGTCTGCACCAACTAACTAACAATGGCGAGAGGACTTAATTAGCATGTCCACAAAATGCAATAATGTCTTTTAAGATACTCACAGATGGAGGATCAAACAAAAGCATTGTTCTTATTTGGAGGGAGATCAGGGCTATAGGGCTGTTCTGGACAAGAGGGATTATAGGGATCACAAGGATTGTCATCATCTTCATTACTATTAGTTCCCCATCGCCCTCGGTCCCGTGCCCCTCCAGACTCACCATAACGGGTCTTGTCCTTTAGTGGAGGCACCCTGAGACTTCTCCCTGGCCCCCACAGGTTATAAGGCGGAGGCAAAGAACCTGCCACGCATTATTTCATTTTAGTCTCCCTAGTCACCTTGGGAACCTTAGGGTCCCTTCTACAGGGTTTTATTCCCTTAATTTTTTCCCAGAAATTCTTCATCTCAACCCATTTCTGATAACATGCGCCCACATAGGGATAGTCCCAGTTTGGATCCCCCAGTCCATCATAAATCTGTGAATGTGCAGAAGCCAAATACTCAGACTTAAAGGTCCCACCACGAGGGTAGGTTAAAAGTTGAGGCTGTTACTCAGTCCAACCTGCCAAATTATCCAACCACAGTGTGGTAAAGTAAGTCAAACCACATCTATTCATCCAATCGCGAGGAAGTTCCTTGGGATCAGGTTTTGAAAAGGGATTAGTATTACCCATGCTGCTTTGACCACACTCAGAAAATACAAACACATACTTCAAATACTAAATGTGCAGGCGGATGCAGAGGGACCGGACACTACACTCTTAGGCAAGTCCTCTATGACTTGCAGGCGCCTATTTTTGGAGTCCCGGACTCCTTTGCCCAACTTATATTATTCAATCCCCAAAATCAGATGGACACCTCAAGATAAACAAAATAAACTCACCTAATAAGGGGGATCCCACTTCTGACACCAGTCTGTTGGGGCTTTTTTCTATAGATCCCCGATCAATCTGATTGCAAGCCAGTCCATCTGCAGCACACCTCTGGCCAGAATAACAAGTCAAAGAACAACCAACACACAGATGACTGCTCTTTCACAAGTCTGGTTTTATTAATACAACACACAGTTTATATAGCAGTTAACAACCCCTCCTTATGCGAGGCTTTTTTTCCTTAAAAGGAAACAGCTCAGCGATATCAGCGATGTTGAAAACATGGTTACAGTTCAGCAACTCAGTCACAGGATGTTAAAAAATAATCATCTTTCTGCCTGTCAGCTCCATCTCTAACATTGACTTCCTAATATACTCCTCATCCCCCCTATGTACCTGTCCAAAGCATATCCCTCTGGCCTCTCTACCTTTGTTTCCAAACTGCCCTACTTGCACTGTTTCTCCAATATACACATTCCAAATCCCGTCCATTCTTGTCACTCTCAATGCAAATTGCATTGCTCCTACAGCCCTGTTTCCTTTCTTTTCAGCAAAGTCTCCAAACCATACAAGATTGCTGGTCTCAACCATTCTATAAACTTTTCTTTTCATACTTGCTTATACCTTTCTGGCACAGATCATTCCTGCTACTGTTCTCTGCTTGGACTCTCATATTCACACAAAACTGCTGTCAACATTTGTTAAATTGAGGCACTCTAGATTTTTAGTTTGTAACACTCCAAACAAGTGACAACATTGCACAACATTAGCTAGCCCAAGTTAGTACCAGTAACACAGCACAACAGCGGACCATTGCCACCTACTGGAAACGAGTGACAATCCACACACTCTCTATGCATTTACAGTCCCTGGTGATGACCGTCATTTTAAAACTTGCATTGTAAGCACTTAACTTGTATTTGGTATATGTACACTCGTAGATTATAACTTTAACAGACAGATATTGCTCCAGCAGTGACATCGCATAGCAACAAAACAATACAAGCACACTTACTGTCAGTAATACAACACTACAATTAAATACTACAATAGAGCCAAATGTAGCCCTCAGTGTCTGATAGAAAAAAATCAACATGGAATAAGATACAAGCAAGCCATCAGTTATTGGTATGGTAGTCAACAACGAGAGTTCTCTGTATTCCTATTTTTATAAAGAGGTAATTAAGATTACATAGAAGACAAAGAAACAATCACTGATCATGTAAAATCCATTTAAAAAGCAACACAACAATCAGTTCATATCAGTGTTCATCTTTATGCAACCACAATCACAGCGTATTATTAAATACAACGATAACCAGCTGTATCATTATCATATTCCACTTCACTCTCCACACATTAGTGGGATCTTAGCTTTAGTTGTAAAACAAACATGAATATTTTAATAGAAAACCAATATGAAAAACAACTGAACATCTGAATGTAATTTTGCCCATTTTGGCATTCTGACGACATTACGCAGAACCAGTTAAAAAAATTAACAACGGTTCTATAAAACACAGTGGAACTGAAACCACAACGAAGCTTTTTAATTCCAAACACAGCGGATGTTTCTTTAAACATAACGTGACGAAAGCTATATAAAACTTGCACCGGAAAACAAAACCTCTTAGACAACACGATTAGAATTAATTACAGTGAACAAAACTTATTTAGAAAGCATAATTAAACTTTTTTAATTATTAATTATTAAATTAATTAATTAATTCCTTTTTAATCAAATTTCATGAGAACAAAATCTTCCTTTTTAACATTCTGACTCCTTGTCAATAATAAATACGCACCTAATTTTAAATTCGGTGCAAAATAGTAAAACCTACCGTTCACCGTCTGCTTGTATTCTTCTTGGTCTTTTTCTTCATTTGATTTGCGGGAGGTAAAGTAGGTGGTGCACTAAAGCCACCTAAAGGTCTGGATGAATTATTCTTGTTAAAGTTTTTGCTGACTTGACACCGAGGCCTGGCGATGCACACATGCTCTAAGCCTGTAAATGTTTAAGTGTCCATTATGTTAGAGAAATGTGCAGGTTCACAATGTGCATTTACACACATTGGTACACACACACATTAACGGAACGACTGTTTTATTGGAAAAATTTGCAAGGAACATCGCTAATGAGATTCACAGATTCACTGCTGTAAAGTAAAAAAACAAACAAATAAATGAACCAGCACAGAGCAGAGTTTCTGTGTAAAGCAAAGAGTGTGTGTCTGTATGTGTGTGTGAAGCCGGGGAGGGAGGGTGTAAAGGCGAGAGTGTGTGTGTGTGTCGGTTTGTGTGTGTTGGTGTCAAATTACGCGCGCGCACACACATAAGACTAACAACACACTGAAACAGAGAGGGAGATGTTGATTATACGTGGGGTGGGGGTGGTGTAAAGGCGAGAGAGTGTGTCTGTGTGCGTCGGTGTGTGTGTGGGGCACGGTGTCAAATTACGCACGCGCACACACTTAGGACTAACGACATGCTGAAACAGTGCTCGTCTCTTACTGGTATAATCAACATCTCTCTCTCTAACACCCAGCAGAGGACGCGATTACCCACAATTCCACAGTGCAAGAGAGAGAAAAATCATTGGCTCAGTTGTGATCACGTGACGCTCCGTGTCAAAAACAAGACGCTCATGCATGATACATGATACTCGGTACTCGTAAACCAAGACTTGCTCGTTTTTCAAGTCTTTGAATTTATTAAAAATCTTTGCTCATCTTGTGGAACACTCGCAACCCACGTTACTCGCAATCCGAGGTTCCACTGTAATCCGTTATTCAGACAGTTTATGTAATCCGTGAGCCAGACAGCAGTCATTCCCAATCCATTAGTGTGTGTGTGTGTATGTGTGTGTGTGTGTGTGTGTGTGAGAAAGTCATCCTACAAGCCCCGTCCCCGATAACCCGCCCCCCTCTGTTATTCCTGCTGTTATACCCCTATCTCACCTATGCGGTTTGACTATGCGAGAACCGAGGCACAGAAAGATGGAAACCTAATCACAGCGCCAAAACTCGCGGTGAATCATGATGAACCGTACTTATGGCCACCGCGTGAAACCACATAAAAACGTGTAGGTGAGATCGGGGTATTAGTAGTTAACAGATTATGGGCCAAACTTCACTGAGTGATGATGGTAGAATAATTATAAAGGTCTCGACTAAAACAACATGTATGAGGAAGCTGTTGTGGAAATTAATTGAAGACTCAGGCTTTGATTTCAGAAGGTTACAATTTTATTGGTTGATCAATAAAGTCGGGAGGTCTGCAGAACACACCCCGACTCCTGACGGCTTCTTGCTTAAATACTGATCCCAAACAAAGGCGGCCAGTTTTCCCGCGCTGATTTTACATACAACATCTGGGTTTCATTAAATGTCACAGTTCTGGGTGCCTCAATGTATAGATCGGATTTCTTACACAGGCACATTCCAAGAGGCCTATATCAAATTCAAATTCAAATCAAATTCAAATTTTATTTGTCACATACACAGTCATACACAGTACGATATGCAGTGAAATGCTTATACGACCGCTCCGTGACCTTAAATAATTTTTACAAAAGGAACCTATAAAACAGATTCCAACAAAGTTACAAAATATATATATATATACATAAAATCTGAGGTATGAAAGAATGTGCTCTTGTCAGAAGTGGAATGTGATGTAATATATTACGGCTATAGTCAGTGAAAAAACTTGAGGTAGTTTTTTAATGAGATGAGGGGGGTGTGAAAAGAGGTCCTTGAAGTGTGCAAAATGTGCATATGTGCATATATGTGCAATGTGCATCGACATAATTGTCCGTTCTGTGTGTGCAAGAAAATGCAAAGGTGTTTTAGTCCAGTGTGTTGGTTTGATTGAGAGACCGTATCGCCTGCGGGAAGAAGCTCCTTCTCAGTCTCTCTGTATTGGCCTTGAGGGAGCGGAAGCGCTTCCCAGACCGCAGCAGAGAGAACAGTCCATTGCTGGGGTGGCTGAGGTCCTTCATGATTTTCCTGGCCTTGGTCCAGCACCGCTTGTTGTAGCCAGAGTGCAGGTCAGGAAGCTCAGTTCGGATGATGCGCTCAGCTGATCGCACCACCCTCTGTAAGGCTCGTCTGTCCTGCATGGTGCTGTTCCCGAACCAGGATGCGATGTTTCCCGTCAGGATGCTCTCTATGGTGCAGGAGTGAAAGTTCCTGAGCACCTTGGAGGGCAGTCTGAAGTCTCTCAGGCGTCTGAGGTGGTAGAGACGCTGTCGGGCCTTTTTCACCACGGTGTTGATGTGACAGGACCATGATAGGACCTGCGTGATGTGAACACCGAGGTACTTGAAGCAGTCCACTCTCTCCACTGGGCTCTCGTTGATGACGGGGGTCTGGTAGTTCCTCTCCTGCTTAGTGCTGAAGTCCACTATCAGCTCCTTGTTTTACTGACATTTAGAAGAAGGTTGTTCCTCTGGCACCAGTTCTCCAGATTTCTAATCTCCTTCAAGTAGGCCGTCTCGTCGTTGTCAGAGATCAGGCCCACCACGACGGTGTCGTCAGCAAACTTGATGATGGTGGTGGAGCTGGTAGTGGCCGCACAGTCATGTGTGTACAGAGAGTACAGCAGGGGGCTCAGAACACAGCCATGTGGGGCTCCAGTGCTGAGAGTGAGAGAGGCTGAGACGTGTCCACCCATCCTTACTGCCTGTGGTCTCCCAGTTAGAAAATTAGAGATCCACTGACACAGAGATGAGCTGAGTCCCAGGTGCTCCAGCTTGGTGGTGAGTGTGGAGGGAATTATGGTATTAAATGCTGAGCTGTAGTCGATGAAAAGCATTTTAACATAATTCTCCCTTCTAGTGTCCAGGTGAGTGAGTGTTGTGTGGAGGAGATGAGAGATGGCATCATCTGTGGAGCGGTTTGGGCGGTATGCAAACTGTAGTGGGTCCAGAGTGTCGGGTAGTGAAGAGATGATGAAGTCTCTGACCAGCCGTTCAAAGCATTTCATCACCACTGAGGTGAGGGCTACAGGTCGATAGTCATTGAGGGAAGCAGGATGTGGTTTCTTCGGAACAGGAACAATGATGGACTCTTTGAAGCATGTGGGGATCACCGACTGAGATAAGGAGAGGTTGAATATCTCTGTGAACACAGGTGCAAGCTGGTCTGCGCAGGCTCTGAGGACTCGACCTGAGATGCCGTCTGGTCCTGCTGCTTTCCTAGTGTTCACTCTCCTGAAGGCTCTCCTCACGTCATGCTCGGAGATGATGAACGCGTTTCCGGTGCTGGCAGTGACTTCCTCTCCGCAGCCGTTAGCACCGCTAGCATTAGCAACGCTAGTGTCTTTAGTTGCAGCCTCGAAGCGAGCATAAAAGGTGTTCAGCTCGTCTGCCAGAGTCATGTCCGCGTTCGTCATACCGGATGTTGGTGTTTTATAATCCGTTATTGTTCTTAGTCCCTGCCACAGGCTCCTAGAGTCACTCTGTTGGAGTTGTGACTCTAGTTTCCTTCCGTAGCGCTGCTTCGCCTCTTTAACCGCCTTCCGGACGTTATAGGACGCAGCCTTGTACTGGTTCATGTCCCCCGATGTAAGTCCCGCGTTGTAGGCAGCGGCGCGAGATCTCAGAGCGTCGCGGATGGTAAACGTTCTGATGGTCGTTTTCTGCACGGTATCATCCGCTAGTTTCCCGACGAATCCCACGACCGCTTCCGTAAACATGCTGACGTCATCGGAGCTGTTCCGGATCATGTCCCAGTCTGCGTCATCGAGTGCGTCCTGAAGCGCGGCCACCGATTGGTCCGTCCAGCGCACGACCTCCCTCTGAACCGGAAGTTCCTGTTTAAGCCTTTGTTTATATTTTGGCATGAGGAAGATGGCGGCATGGTCGGATTTCCCAAACGGTGGACGAGATTGTGCCTTGTAGCCGTCCTTGACTGTTGTATAACAATGATCCAGTGTCCTTTCACCCCTGGTTGGGCATGTGATGTGCTGATGAAAGTTCGGCGCTGCGCGTTTGAGGTTGGCACTGTTAAAGCCTCCCGCCACAATAAGCGCAGCGTCCCGGTGCTGTGTTTGGTGCTGTGTGAGTGCCTCATGCAGCTCGCATAAGGCAGTGTCCGTGTCCGTTTGTGGCGGAATATAAACAGCGCTGATTATGACCGATGTAAACTCCCAAGGAAGATAAAAAGGACGACATTTGATAGTCAATAGTTCCAGGTTGGGTGTGCAGGACCGTGCGAGAGGAACAACGCTCGCGCTGTTGCACCAGCTGCTGTTCACCATTAAACACACGCCGCCTCCCCTTGTCTTCTCCGAGTCCCATGTCCTGTCCATGCGGTGAACCGAGAAGAACTCGACTGGCTGAATGGCGTGGTCCGGCACTGCTGGGTTCAGCCATGTCTTGGTGAAGCAGAGAAGATTGCAGTCCCGAATGTCTCTCGAAGGTCATCAAGCTTGTTCTCCAGTGACTGGACGTTGGCAAGCAGGTTGCTAGGCAGAGGTGTGCGGTGTGCACGGGCTCTCAGCCTGTTCCTGATGCCGGCTCGTTTCCCTCTGGGCCGCCGCTTCGCATCGCGTCCTTTGCTCTCCCTCAGGATCTCACTCGGCCAGCTCGGATCCGGAGTCAAAAACGTCGAATTGTGAGTACATTGTAGACCAATAGAAATAAGAGTATCTCTATCGTACCTAATGCACTCAATTGTGATGAATTGGCCGGATTAAAGTTGCTAGAAATTAAATAAAAAGACGAAAACAAAGTAAAGTCGGTCGGAGCAGTCGTGACGGCAGCCGACCTCACCGGCGCCATCTTGAATGTTTGAGTAATAGCATAACACCAGCACTTCTGTAAATATTATACTGAATACTTGAAGATTATTTTTTAAACAGATCAAGCATAAGTCCACTTTGAGCACCTTAATTAAAACTTTAATTTAGATGTGCTTAGCTTTTTGTTGGTCTTAACTTGACAGTGTTTTGACTCTGCATGTGCCTCGGCTTCTTGTTACTGGTGCAAGCAGTACTTCATTTTGCAGAATACAGGGTGTGATGAACTAGAAGTCCTGCATACGCCTGGCCTTCCCTTCTCCTACTCGCGAAGAGCAGATAAATTCTCACTGTAGCTCCCCCCAGTAATTTCACGAGCACGAAGATTCTCTGAAGACTGGCAATTTATTGAAAGGTTGACCAGCAAGATAACCATCCAATCTTAACATGCCGTGAGAACTAAAGGCATAACATAAATACAAATACAAAAACAAACAGAATAAATACAGCATCTTCTTTATACACAACAATACAATCCACATTAATCACAAGTTAAATAAATGCAAAACTTACTTTATTGGCTGCTTATTACTGATGGAGAACTTGAGCTTTCACTCTAAACAATTATCCTTAACTTTATAACTTTAATTGATCTTTTAACATTAAAGTAAACAGTAGAAAATAGACACGCTCAACATGCATCATTATTCATCATTATAAATAACTGCAATGCTTCCTCCCCTGCCTGTTAGACAAGTTTGAAATACTGTATTCAACTGTATCTGAGTAGACTAGGCTTCATTTGATTCTACATATTTGTTAAATATTTTTTTTATATAATTCACATTTCTGTTAAACATTGTACATTAAACTAATCAGTGATAGTTTAATTGTGTGTGTTAGATGTTAGAGATCTAATATTTAACAGTCCTAGTTTCAACCCAGAAGTGCTGGGTGTGCATTCAATATTGTCTAACCTTATGTAAATTACATTACTAAAACAGTAACGGAGTTAGTAAATAGTTATGTAGTTACTATTTTAGTAATTAAATTAGCAACAAAAAAAATACATCAAACAAAGTCTTACACACATGCCTTTATCAAATTCTCAAAATCCTGCAATGCAAAGTCATGTAACGTAGATTAAGGTCTGTCTTTACAGTAGACATGGGTGCCTTTTCTCATTGAAAGAAAGGGTGGTTTTCAGATTTCCACAGGTGTGTTTTAATCTTCTGAATAGTTTAGTATACTTTACAGGTATGGTGCTTTCTGAAGTGCCATGGTTTAAGCCATTCTAATAGCTGGTAGGAACCACAAAGCATTACTTTCCATGACAAATTATTTTATTACCACAGACAGGCCAGGTCAGCGAGTGCACACACACTCACATACAGAGAGAGAGAGAGAGAGAGAGAGAGAGAGAGATCTACTGTATTATAACACAAGTGAGCTTCAGAGGACAAACAAAATAATCTGATTATGTGTCATTGCAATGATATTTAAATAAGTCTGCAATTACCTACAGTGAACAGTGGAGGGCAGCTTATGGTTATTTTGTAAGATGCCTATATTTCTCAAATGCTGATAAAATCTGAAGCCTTGTCATATTTTTCAAGTCCAACTACCTGGGTTATTTTGTTTTTTCTTGCTGTGTGTCTATCTATCTATCTATCTATCTATCTATCTATCTATCTATCTATCTATCTATCTATCTATCCATCTATCTATCTATCTGTGTCTGTCTGTATGTCTATTTTCAGTCATTTGTTTATTTGTCTTATTTAGCACATGACTAACCTACCAGCTTCTTTGCATATATAGATGTATCATCACTAAATGGTTATTACCTGACAGTGTACAGGAAAAATGAGCTGATAAGTGCACGTGTTCATGACCAGTAAAATGCATTAGATTTTTACTGTGGTATTGCACTTGACAGAATATTTGAGGATCTGAATGTCCTGCTCTGGTAATCTGTTTGTTCCAGTACAATGATTACCTCCGCTTCCACACTTAAAGAATTACAAGTGACTGTGATTGCACCAGATCTAATTTGGCAGCAGTTCCTAATGTAATGAACAAAAACACTTTTTTACAGAATGGCAGGGCACCAAGTAAGTGGTTTGGAGATCAAAGAACAAGTACTTTTACATAGTTTTCTCATGTATAGAAAAAGATTACAGGTGGAACTGCAAACTCAGCATGGAAAGAACACAGAGAGATAGGGAGAGGGAGATTGAGAGAGGGAGAGAGAAGAGAGAGAAGAGGAGAGAGCAGAAGAGGGGTAGTTAGGTATGGTCACAGTTATAAAGTGTATGTAGTGCAAACTGGGACTGTGTCTGAACAAACTGGGACTGTGTCTGAACATTAATTGGAAGAATATTCTTTGCTTTATATGATTCCACTGAAAATAAGACACAGTTTGAGCTCTTAATATTATTTATAACAATCAGTAGTAACTTCCATCCATCAATTCAAGCCAACATTGCAAAGCAATCTGAAAAATCTCACAACTCATACCTTTGGACAGTGGGGGAATGCCCAGAGGAAACATTTAGTACAGGATGAACATGTAAACATCACATACACAAAAAGGGGTGAAATTTGAACCTCAACCCTTTAGTGCTAACCACTAAGCCAATATGCCATGAGCAACAGGTATTTTAGTAAAATATTTAGATATTTAGTTCCCCCTACAGGCACGTTTGTTTGTTTGTTGTGTTTACATTACTGTATTTGATTGCTGGCTATTACCAATGCATGGCCATCAAAACATATTTGTTATTCCATCTTTTACCTTTGTTTCAACTAAGTGTGTGACAGATAGAATGTGTTAGTTATGCATTTATTATTTCTGATAAATGCTCATTTAATTCTAATAACAGTTATTGCAGCGATGTCTACTGGGTATTGTTAAAATTATCCTGTTGGTAAGACAAATGGCTTAATGCAAATAGGTGATGCAGATTATCTCCTCTGTGGGTTGATCACGCATTAAGTAATGTATTTTATCTAACAGGGGGAGACAGCGATACTTTCTCTTATTAAGTCTAGACAAGTGATGGTGGGAGCACGGTTTTTGGTCTTTTTCCATCCCTCTCCCCTGACTATTTCTCATTATTTAAGGGTACAGCAAATGTTCCCCCTTTGAATTGTGGATATGATACAAAATATTGTTCCGCAAACTTGTATAAATGCCGCCATTAAGAATGCATGTTTTTCTCCTGCGCAAGGCTGCAATATGTCTCAAGGAGCACCATATTAGAATTGAAACACGTGTTGTGCATATTACCACTCGCAAGGATTACAAGTGCATGGACGGACATTATAAGCCATTTAAATGGTCTTAAAATTAAATTCATTTCCTGATAGTGTTAACTATGCGAATGTTGTTATTTGATGAATATGTCGAAAACAACATATCTGCCTTAAAACGAAAATATGTGTCGACACTGAGCACCACCAGAAGTCATGAATGAAGAAACAAAACTTGTCTTGGGGGGACAAGAACCTTTTACGTCAAAAAAAAAATTCTGCGTTGCTGCATCATTTAATTTACAAAAACACACAAAGAGAAAAAAGGGGTTGGCAAAGCTGGCTACACATGTCAGTATTTACAGTGACATTACCATATTTGCATTGAATTTAATCATGTAGCACTTTTAATATTCACAGCAAAAGCAAAGGTAATAATAATAATAATAATAATAAATTCACAGCACTACTACTACTAATAATAAAAATATTAAAGCATGGAGAAAGCGCAGTCAAAAAAGAATCATTATGGGATAAGGAAGGAGAGAATAAAATTAAGAATATTTACAGTTTGAGCTTGACACGTTTATCAGCTCTGTTGCTTGCTGTCAATAGTAGTGTTAATTTCGTCAATGAAAATAATGCCAAAAAAAATATTTGTTGACGACCGTTTTTCTGTGATTAAGATGGCGAGGACGAGACGTCACAGATATCAATGAAGAGTTTAAAGTTTTACAGTGATTAAATGTGATTTAAAATTTAAAAACTAATAAAACATCTTTATTTTCTGCAACATATAATTTTCATTACAATCAGCTGTGGTATGGTGTTCATTCATTATCGCAAAAGCAGAAGTATTTTCCTGGACACAGCACATGACCTATCATGTCTATATCCTATCTTTAACTGTTTGTCATCACAGTAGTATTATCTGGGCGAAAGAGAAGAGGCAATGTTTGGGCCCATTTTCTTTATATTGAACTGGTGAAAAAAGCCAATGTGTAGTAATATCAGAGGGGAAACAATGTTTGCACTTGCTGGGAAAAATGCCACCTTGAGGGGTTCAAACCCAGCACCACCAAGTTGCCACTTTTGGGCCCTTGAGTAAGGCCCTTAACCCTCAACAATTTATAAAAAAATTTTAAAGAGATCACATGTAAGTTGCTCTGGATAAGGGTGTATGTAAATATTTCATTTGTGAAAAACCTTTTAAAAATAGTTTTGGCTAGACTAGATTCACTTTAGGGTTAATTAATAATGATCTTATTGCTTAAATGTCATAAGCCTAAGACTAATTAATAGCTGACAAAATTAACAGTAGTCAATAGGCGCCTAAGAGAGAGAACACATTATCGGCTTCAGTAGACACGCAATACGTTTGAAACACAACTGCACCCTACAGGTAATGTACGTCATGTGCACTGCCACGGCAGCTCGTGAGATCACTTTACTCGAGACATACATTCTTAAAGGCCACATCTGCAGGTGGAATCAAACTGGGGCGTCACCACTTTTATACAACAGCATGTTTTTATGTACAATTAAGTCTGTATCATGCAGAGCAAAGGAGCCATCAACAATCTTCTGTTTGTTTCTTTTTAGGCTGATGGCTCCTTTGTTGAGATTTTTGCACGTGACCAAAAGGTCTGAATAGGACTACAATGAATGAGGAATTTGCCATCTGCACTGGCAAATCTCCTTTTTTTCCAAATGAGTAAATATTCTGTAAGAGAGGTAACCACAAAAGCATAATTTATGCTAAAAAAATTTTTTTTTAAAGCAGAGTATATGTTCAAATCTAAATTTGGTATGGCTTCTAAGGTCTGATCAGTGCTGTCACTTCTGCTTTCTGAGCCAATAAAAATTAGATGGACGTTCATAGAAAAAAAAAACTCAGTGTCACAGTGGATGACAAAACCTGTATAGTATTGACCACCCTGCCAGTATCTAGAACCATTAACATGCACATTTAGCTCCTTCAATAGCTTTTACCTCAAATACACTTTCAGGGGTGAAAGTGTGTTCATTCTCGCAAATGTGTGGAGTACTTTCATAATGGAGTGTTTGATGCAACATAGAGTTAGGTTTGTAGACAATTTTAAAAATTTTCTATCGTAAATCTCATGTCGATCGGCTTAGTCTAATACTAGATACTCCCTTCAATTTTCTATTCAAAAGAAGCTGCATAAGTATGTGTAGGGTATGTAAGGTGAACTAATTGAAAACATTTATGTATTCAAAATGTTACATTGCCCAGTGAACAGAAAGAAGGTGTATTGTACACAAATTAAAAGCTTTTTTCAATATACCTCAAATATACCCTCCAGGAAGACGTCCACTGTCAAAAAGAAAACTTAATTCATCAAACTAGAACACCTTTGTCCATTTCTCCATGGTCTAGTTCCAATGTTTATGTGGCCATGAACACTTATGTTACAGAAACCCGGACCTTAAAAACAATACGAGGATGAGTGAGTCGGATCCTATCCGCGCGCTGGTAGAAGAATTACGCCGGATAGTTACACAAACGCTGCCGCCATTGCAGAGCACTTCCACTTCTTCTTTGGCGCCGCCGGTGTCTAGCCCCTTGGCGTCACCAGCGCCCTTCTCTGGTTTGGCGGGGAACTGCAAGGGATTTTTATTACAATGCTCCCTTACTTTCACCATGCAGCCTTCCAGGTACCCTACTGATACTGCAAAAATAGCATATATAACCTCCCTTCTGGTCAGGCATTGCAGTGGGCAGAGGCGATCTGGTCGCAGGAAGGACCACTAACATCTTCCTATGAGCTATGTTTTTTATCCGCCCACCTCGTCATCTGGTGAGTGCCATGTCCAATAACTTAGAAAAATTACAGCCTCTCACTACAAATGTACGCCTTGCTGCTATGTTACGGTTACAGTGGCAGCCCTCCTTGACTCTGGATCAGCCGGAAACTTCATCTCAGGAAACCTGTGTCGACACCTCAAAATCAAGACCACCCCGACAAAAAAAATATTCCAGATACAATCAATAACCGGGAAACCCCTATCCAAAAAATCTGTTCATCTGTACGCTGGACCAGTGAAATTGCAGATAGGCCTATTTCACCAAGAAGAAATCACCTTCTTAGTTCTAGAGGAATCCACCTCTGAAGTCATATTAGGACGTCAAAAAAAAAATGTTTTCCTCAGCTACCGCAAAAGCCATACATATTAAACGTGCAGTCAACTTCAATCGAAAGCCCATTGGAAAGACAATCTGTGGAGGTTCCCCCTCTATACTCCAACTTCTCTGACGTGTTTTGTTCAAAACGAGCAACGCAATTACCACCACATCGACCAGGGGACTGTGCAATTAACTTGGTTCCCGGCGAGCCGCTACCTAACGGACGTATTTATCCTCTCTCGATCCCTGAAAGGAAGGACATGGAGGAATACATTGCAGAAGCTCTACATCATGGCTCCATCCGTTCATCAACCTCCCCCGCAGCCTCCAGCTTTTTCTTTGTGGATAAAAAAGATGGCAGATTAAGGCCTTGCATAGATTACCGTACTCTAAATAAAGCCATGATAAAGTTCCGGTATCCACTACCCCTAGTACCAGCAGCCCGGGAATGTCTCCAAGAAGCTACCATCTTTACCAAGCTGGATCTCCACAGTGCATACAACCTGATTCGCATCAGAAGGGGAGATGAATGGAAAACAGCTTTTGTAACACCTTACGAATACCTAGTAATGCCCTATGGCCTGGTCAACGCCCCCGCCGTTTTCCAGAATTTCATGCATGAGACCTTCAGAGACCTCCTGTATCGATTTGTAATTATCTACATAGATGACATTCTAATATTCTCCAAGTCCGAAGCCGAACACCGCCGACAACATGTCACCACAGTACTTCATCGACTACAGGAATCCAAGCTCTTCCTCAAAGCTGAAAAATGTTCATTCCACCAGTCATCAGTCAAGTTCCTGGGCTGGGTTACGTCATAGACAAGGATGTAGTGAAGATGGATGAGGAGAAGGTTTCCACTATTTCCACCTGGACAACTTCTACCACCATCAAGGAGCTGCAACGATTTCTGGGCTTTTCTAAATTTTACAGAAGGTTCATAGTGAATTACAGCAGAATTGCATGCTCTTTGACTTTCCTGCTTCGTGGCAAGCCCAATTCATTGAAATGGAACCCAGAAGCTGCCGCTGCATTTCAACAGCTAAAACACACCTTCATTTCTGCACCAGTCCTAGTTCACCCTGATCCAGAACTCCCATTCGTGGTGGAGGTGGATGCCTCAACAGCCGGGGTGGGAGCCATTCTCTCCCAACACAAGGGGAAACCACCTAAACTCCATCCCTGTGCCTTCTTTTCATGGAAATTCAAACAAATAGAAAGGAACTATGACATCGGAGGTCGTGAGTCGTTGGCCATCAAAATGGCCCTGGATGAATGGAGACATTGGTTGGAGGGAGCTACCCACCAGTTCCAGGTCCTGACCGATCTTAAGAATCTGCTATATCTAAAGGAAGCAAAAAGACTCAATCCAAGACAGGCAAGGTGGGCGTTATTCTTCTCTCGCTTTTATTTTAGAATCTCCTATAAAATACCAAAGCAGATGCTCTCTCACAACTACACACAACCAGTAACCCATGCGAAGAACCAGTACGCATTCTCCCAGAGAAGATTTTTGTCAACCCCATCCTCTGGAAACACCCATCTGCCGTAGCGGAACCTGCTCCTGTTACTCCACCGAACTGCCCACAAGATCGCAGGTTTGTTTTAACAGAAGATCGCAATGCACTCATCCACTCCGTTCACACGTCATTAGGCACTGGACACCCGGGTATCAACAGCACTCTCTCACTGCTACAGGACCGCTTCTGGTGGCCCAACATGGAAAGGGATGTGCGAAGGTACGTCAGTGGATGTGCAGAATGTGCGATGTCAAAGAGCCCCCGACAGATCATACCACTGCCAATTCCTCAACGCCCATGATCTCACCTAGGTATCAACTTTCTCACTGACCTGGCCGATTCGGAAGGACATACTTGTATAACACTATGTACCACAATTTTTGTTCCTGGCTTCTAAGTGTTATATTTCAATTGCTTATGTCTAAAGTATGTGAGAAAATGACTTCATTAAGCACAAACTTTGCTTTTGTGACAACAGCACGAAGAAAACTTGTTTTTTTGTGTGAAAATAAACGTCATTATGATCAGGTAAAAACAGAAATTGCACAAGGAATAGACAAACACAGTCGGAAACCACTCAACAAGGTTCAGAAATGCATACATTTTCTAGATTTACGATTGTACTGTGAATCACTTTCTCGAAGTAGCCCCCAAATGCAGTCCCCCATCATGTTTTCGTTATACTGTCCTTGGTAACGACATTCAAAGTGCAATATATCTTGATGAAAGCGCTCGCCTTGCTCCTCAGAGTAAGCGCCCAGGTTCTCCTTGAATTTGTCAAGATGCGAATCAAGGATATGGACTTTCAGAGACATTCTGCATCCCATTTTGGCGTAATTCTTTATGAGAGTCTGCACCAACTCCACATAGTTTTCAGCTTTGTGATTACCTAGGAAGCCATGAACAACTGCAATGAAACTGCTCCAAGCAGCTCTCTCCATCCTGTTCAACAGCTTTGCGAAATCCTCACATTCTATGATCTTCTTGATTTGTGGTCCGACAAAGATACTAGCCCTGACCTTAGCCTCGGACAGCTTTGGAAAAAGATCTTGGAGGTATTTAAATGCTGCTGACTCCTTGTCAAATCTTGGTCCCCGACCGGCACGCCGAAGTATGCCTTGTAGGCCTCGCACATTATATGACTTGCTTCCACGGAATACGTTTTCGCTCTTGTCTTTATGAATTATTTATATTTAATTATTATTAATTATTTATACTTGTATAGCTACTTTTGGAACGTTCTAGAAAGTTCTGAGAGTTTCTCGAAAGTTCTGGAAGTTTCTTGAATGTTCTAGAGTGTTCTGGAGAATTGTAGAAACATCTGGACAACTCTAGCAGTTCAAGAATATTCTAGGAGGAGGCTCGGCAATGAAAGCGAATCGAGAACTTTCTCGAAAACACGCGATTTTCAAAATTTCACTGTCCCGGTCACAGAAGCAAAGTTTTTTCTGGAATAACAGCGATTTCCTTTCTGTTCTAGACCTAACGGGTTAGGAAAACACACTTTCAACCCAGGAACAGAACAAAAGTGAAAATTTGTTACATAGTGTAATCGTCATAGTGGACAGATTTTCCAAGGGATGTCGATTGATACCTCTTCGGGGCTTACCAACAGCGATGGAGACAGCAGAAACTCTCTTCAGCCAGGTCTTCTGATACTTTGGCATCCCGGAGGACATCGTCTCAGATCGGGGTCTACAATTCATATCTCGAGTCTGGCGGGGTTTCTTCCGATCCTAGGTGTGACCGTGATCTTCAGGATATCACCCTCAGACAAACGGTCAGACGGAGAGAAAAATCCAGGAAATCACACAAACTCTTTACACCAACCAACTACAGGTCTCACCCCTTTCCAATGCATCCTTGGTTACCAGCCCACATTATTCCCTTGGAATGGCAAACCTTCGGATCTCCCTGCAGTCGACAGCTGGTTCCGGGAGAGTGAGAGAGTCTGGGAGGAAGCCCATCACCATCTGCAACGAGCTGTATGTGAACACAAGGGCAACGCTGATCGACGTCGATCCATCGCTCCGAATTTCCAACCAGGAGATAAGGTATGGCTCTCGACTCGAGACATGCACCTACGTCAGCCCTGCAGGAAACTAAATCTGAGGTATGTTGGCCCCTTCACGGTTCTGGAACGGATAAACCCGGTAACTTATAAATTACAATTACCTACACACTATAGAATTCACCCCACTTTCCATGTCTCACTCCTGAAAAGATATGTAAATCCTGTAATTTCCCCCACAGAGCCTAGCCCAGAAGAGGAAATGCCCCGTCCTCCAATCATTATGGATGAAGGTACCACCTATCAGGTCCGAGACATCCTGAATTCTTGCCGCCGTGGTGGTCGCGTAGAGTATATGGTAGACTGGGAAGGTTATGGTCCGGAGGAAAGATCTTGGGTGCCTCGGGATGACATCCTTGACGCCACTTTATTAAAGGAGTTTCACAACGCTCATCCAGATCGTCCAGCACCCAGAGGACGAGGTAGGCCACCACGACGGCAGAGAGGTCGACCCCCTACTACACTGCGTAGATCCAGCTTGGTGAAGATGGTAGCCTCACGGAGACATTCCAAGGCCACTGGTACCACGGGTAACGGATAATGGAACTTTACTTTACTTTTTTTTTTTTGAAAAAGCTGGACATCGCAGGGGAGGTTCATGGGCGGATGTAACCATGTTGTAGAGCTTCAGCAATATATTCTTCCATGAACTTCATTTCAGGGATTGTAAATACGTCCATATGGGAGCGGTTTGCCGGGAAACAAGTTAATCACACAGTCCCCTAGTCGATGTGGTGGTAACTGTTGCTTTCTTTGGACAGAATACGTCGGCAAATGAGGAGTATTGATGGGGAACCTCCACGGACTGTTTTTCCAATGGACTTTCGATCGATGTTGACTGTAAGTTTAATATGTGTGGTTTTAATGGTAGCTGGGGGAAACAGTTGGGTGAGCAGGTCCTTCCCCACTTGAGTATCTCTCTCTCTCGTCCAAGAAATGGTTGGATCGTGTTGACTTAGTCATGGATGTCCTAAGACGACATCAGAGGTGTATTCCTCTAGAACTAAGAATGTGATTTCCTCTTGGTGGAATAGGCCTATTTGTAGTGTCACTGGAGCGGCGTATTGATGTATGGATTTCTTAGACAGGGGTCTCCCGGTTATTGTTTGTACCTGGAAGAGTCTTTCGGTCGGGGTGGTCTTGATTTTGAGGTGGCGACACAGGTTTCCAGAGATGACCCCGAGTTGAGGAGAGCTGCCACTGTAACAGTAACATAGGAAGCAGTAAGGCGTACATTTGTGGTGAGAGGTTGTAATCTTTCTACAGTATGTTAGTGGACATTGTACTCACCAAGTGACAAGGGGGATGAATGGGACACTCACGGCTGAGGTGTCCCGTGTTACCGCAGTACAGGCAGAGATTCTGGGTCAGCCTTCTGTGTCGTTCAGCCATAGAGATTCAATAGTTTACAAGTGGTGTGCAAAGTTTGCAGTTTGCATGACCGTCACCTGTTCTATGTTGCAGAGCTCTAGTACCCTTGTTTTTCTTTTATGTGAGTTTACCTGCACTTGTGTCCTTCAGCCTAAAGGCATCCCACTGTCAAACTGTCAGGTATGTGACACACACAGGTCACCTACAGGTATGTCCTAGTAGGACATACCTACTAGGTATGTCAACCAGTGTACTACTCTGACACTAATCCTGACAATACTGCTGACATATGAGATGGCAGAGCAGACAGAGACTATGCTCTGCCATCATTTATGATTAACCAATCACCTCTCCAGGGTCAAATATATAAATACTGTAGTTTCCAATACAAGTACAAACATTAACCTGTGGGCACCTGAGCAACCTTTAACTGATGTATACATTCCAATAGGCCTCTGTAATTCTTCCTCCTCTATGAGCAGCTGACAGTGTGTCATCATCAAGTTCCTGTAAAGAAAAAAAAATTGTGTTCTACTCCAGTTGAAATAATTATGGAGTATTAAGAGTACATTACACCTTCCATTATGGCAGAAGGTTCTGACAGACAGATTACCACATCAGTAACTGGTAGCAGATGAAAAATGTTAGATAATTAAATTATAACATTACCAAGAAAATGTCATGTCTCAGATGGACCCAGTGCCTGTGCCAAGCTCCTGCCTGGACCCAGTGCCCGTACCAAGAATGAACTCCAACTTAGTGCCCGTGCCAAGTTTCTGTCCTGACCCAGTGCCCGTGCCATGATCCAAAGCTCTGGTCCCATGGTAGGGAGGTACTGTCACGGCAGGCCATTTCATGTCCCATGTCTCCAGACAGACCATGCTCACCTGCTCCTCCAATCCACACTCCACTCCACTCTTTCCATTTTGCCGCCTCAATCTCCGCTTTCTGCACACCTGTTCTCTATCTCAGTTTATCACCGCTGCCTATTTAAACTCTTAATCAAGCAACCATTCTCTGCCGAATTATTGCGTGCTCATAGTCCAGTTTTCTCGTGCCTCACGGCAAGTTTTGTTCTCACCTTCACATCGCCGACTTCGTGCCCTTTTTCACACTTCTTGCCTCACAGATCAAACCTGTTCGCTATGCTGATTTAACTCCCGGCTTTGATCTCCCGCTTCCGCTTCACAACCAAGACTTTGTCTAGCCCGTAGGATTTATTACAACATGGACTGCAGGTATGCGCTTCAGGAATTAGAGCTTTCCTCTTCAGCGCTTCTGTCCGAAACTGCCTTCATGCTGCACATTGGATGCCGCACGCACCTTGTCACTCTGATCTCCAGTGCCTCCCGCTCGTCACCACCTTTATTGAATACTCAAGCTCCTCTTTATCTCTAACCCGTGCATTATGTACATTTAAACATAAGTTTTAATTAATAAAAACTTTCAGTTCAGTTGTTGTCTGCTTTTGTTGTCTGGTTTTGACACCTGAACCATGCCCTGTTATCTGCAATGACCTCGCTCAGGGCCCAGTCCGCTCCGAGAGCCTCGCTGAGGTCACAACTTGCTCAGTGGACCTCTCTTCAGTTAGACTTCCTCCATCCTTTACCATGTCCCCAATAAAGCCCCCCTTCCAGGTGTCCCAGACCAAGCCTTTGTTCTCACAGCTACAGCTACTCAAGCTTCTCTTTATCTCTAACCAGTGCATTATGTACATTTAAACATAAGTTTTAATTAATAAAAACTTTCAATTCAGTTGTTGTCTGCTTTTGGGTCCGCTGTGCCTGCCCGACGCGGACCACCCGTGACAGAAAAGTGTTCTATCTAATAAGAATTTGGATCCATGCATCCATTCTGCCTTCTATCAATGGTTCAGGTGTAATGTGTAGGTGTAATGGCATGAGGAATGTTTTCTTGGCACACTCTGGGCACTTTAAAAACCAATTGATAAACAGTTAAATGCCACAGGCAACCTAAGTATTGTTGCTGTCACAAAGCTAAAATCATCTCATACTGGTTTCTTGAATTTGACAGTTCACTGTACTCCAATGGCCTCCATCACCAGATCTCAATCAATAGAGCACCTGTAGAATTTGCCTGAAGTTCAGATCTTGGATGAGCAGTCAACCATTCTGCAGAATCTGCATAATGCGATCATGTCAGTTTGGTTTAAAATCTCTAAGCAATGTTTCCAGCACCTTGGTGAATCTTACCTAATCTTGGTTACCTTTGTTGTGTGCAAGGGCTGGCTGCCTCTTAAGACATTTGGTACAAACATGTGGTTTTGCTCATAGAGAGTTCACAAGGTTGAAGACAGATGGCATTTATACAAACACAAAACATTATGACATCAAAATATGAATAATTCAAATTTTACAGTAATGTCAAAAAGTTAATTACAAAAAATATATAGTGATAGAATAAAAAGTGTTCCAAGATGGGCATCACTGATTTAACACTGACACATGGTAAATACATATATAATTATTTGGAATATCTAATCTTTCGTATGGGCTTTCATCTCTTAGGGTGTGGTTGGGTCAGATGAGTTTCCTCCAGAGATGCCTTCAGTATCAGAATCCACTCATTTGAATGAGGGCAATCTCTTCGGCCTCTGTGAGTAGTGTTGGTGGTGAACCACCAACTGTTTTTTCAGGCCTCAGTGTTTATATCGACAATAAAAGAGGTCAACTTTGTACATATCCAATAAGCAACAAGTACGATTCGAATGAAAATGTCCTTGCCCTCTGCGTTAGAAAAATTATACTAACAGATTAAACATGTAAAAAAAATGTAGCCACTTAATTAGATAGAGTAGGCTGAACATCATCATAACTGCTTGTAATGAAATTATGCCTTACCTGATTTAATTATATTTTTGTATATTTATCTTGAGTTGCTGCCAAGTTGGCTTTGTGCCAGTTTCATTGCACATGCATTAATAATATAATATAATATAATATAATATAATATAATATAATATAATATAATATAATATAATATAATATAATATAATATTCACTTACAAACACTTTTATACTACATCACTACAAGCCTAATCTGCATGTCTTTGGACTGTGGGTGGTAACTGAAGTACTAGTGGAAAGGACAAAATACAAACACCATACACACAGATCAAGGCAGAAATCAAACCCTCAAACCTGGAGGGGTGAAGCCATGAAGAAGGTTAAAGCTAAAAATAAGCACATTAGCTATAATGTACAGTGTATCAGTGATATTATTAATTCATTATAAAGCCCTCATACATTCCTGCCTGTCTTTCTGTACAGCAGAACTCTTTGCCTAACTTCGAAATAAAATTTTGTAATGGTAGTTACCTTAGCCTTATTTGCACGAAGTTGTACTTTTTTCGCCGTCAACCAAATACAAATTAAAAAAAATAGATTGGATAAAGTTTTGTCTTAAAATGACTCTTCAGCTTATATTAAGTATTATTGGTGCAGGTGTTTGTTTACATTAAGTATAGCTTATCAGTAGAGCACTTTAAAGTAAATTATTAAATGTTCATAACACTTTTTTTACTCAACATTTTTATTTCAGTTATGGTGCAATTGAACCTTCAGGCAGATATCCAAGTATTGCAAAAATGTAATTAAATTCTGTCCAGCCAGTTTTTTTATGCCATACAAACAGACAGAAAAATTTCTGAAACTGATTTCAGGTCCTGGGGCCTTGCTTGCTTATTTTTTAATGTTCATTGAAGTAGATTCTGTCTCAACACTGACAGTTATACTTTCTATGCTTTAGTGCAGTGGAGGGCTTTACACCAAAAAAACAAATGAAGAATACATAATGTTTTTGGCAATTTTTTGGCAGAAATTGTATGTGATATCACAATTATAATAGTGTTGTGAACTTTTTCCCCTTTGTTGAATTAGAGACCAGGAGATTGGGATATCTTTCCAGCAGAAGTTACTCTTTATTGAGAACTCGCTGCACGTCACTGCAGTCATCCAAGTCTAAAAATTATGACTCCGTTCTGGAGAGGTTATACGTTACAAGGGGGAGGGATACAAAGAGGTAGAGACAATCTAAACAAAGCATAGTGTAGTACAGGAATCAGCCTGGTACCGGAAGTTCCCCAGTCCTGATCTCATCAGCATAACAGTGCCTTTCAAATGCATAGGTGCTAAACTAATCAGCCTGACAGTATCGCCCAGACCTTCACATTATCATAGAGACAAAGGCACAGCCTGGCCTTACATGTACTTCAGGAAGTACATGAAGACAAAAAGGTTAATGTCTCAGACACCTGAGTTACCAGACTTGATGTCCTTAGAATGTCATAATCTTTACCTCAAAATGTAAAACCCAATGTACATAACTTTTCAGTTTATTTAATATTCTGTTGAAACCTAGATTTAACATTTTATAAATTTGTAATACTACAATAGCCTTTATTTTCACATTCTATCTTTAAAAGAATTCTTGCAGTAGGAAAAGAGGTTTGACTTCATTATGACCAGGATGATGGGGTAAATAGGTGTTTGCATTGCTTTTATTGTTAGAAATATAATTTGTTTATAATATTTTTGTGGTGATGTCAAAAAAGCAATTCTGGCAAAAAGGGAAAGGACAGCATCTCTTTTATAGTTTACCACTACAGCTCAATTTTTTTAAATCGATCAGTGATACTATACTTTTGATTATGTAAAAATGGGGTCTTCTGCAAATACCATGTTCTAAGTTTTTCAGCACATCTAATTTACATAACACAAAATGGAGGATATGATTTTGATCTATGATCTTTGATATATTTCTCTTTTGATCTAAAACCAAAATGATGTTGATCTACAAAATAGTGCCTTTTCGGTTTCATTGCCATTGACTTTCAGAATGCCTATAAAATTTTACAGACTTTAAGTTTTACTATTGTACATACCATAGTATAGCATAGTATTACTGTGACTTTAGATATTACCATGGTATGCACTATAAGACTAGGTATTATGGCATTCTGTTCAGTGAGTAACATGGTAATACTATGGTATGTACTACAGTACTTTGCTGAAACTTTTGCTGAAATCATAGGTTATGTGGCACTTCAGAGGGTCCCGTGGTAGTACTACATTGTGTACCACAATAATTTGGTGAATTCCTTGGTGGTACCACAGTGGCTACCAAAGTTCAGCAGATATGTAATATCTACAGATATCTAATATCTACCATATTATATATTAGTTCATGCTACTGGAATTTTTTTTTTACTATATTTTAGATTAGTCTTATCCCATTATTTCCCTTCATCTAAAGCCCCATTTACACTGCAGGTCTCGATGCCCAATTCTGATTTGTTGCCTATATCTGATTTTTCTGACCGTCTGTTTACATGTTCTTTCAACTATGACCCATATCCGATTCAAGTGTTTACACTTGCCATACCGTCTGAAACATCGTGCATACTTAAAGGGAGGTTCTTGCACTAGCCAAGATGAACGAAGGCGAAATATGCTTTTTGCTAGCTCTGCGATATATGCAAAGTTTGCGATAAGGTGAAGTAGGAAAAGGGCCTTCATTGCAGCCTGCGCATATGCTTCATTTATTGTGTCTTCAACCATTCAGAGGAATGTCGGGGTGCGAGATGTGTCGGGGTCGCTCTAAGGTGGTTTGCAACAGGTGCGGGCTACCGCACACTGGCGCATCTGTTTGGGGTGAGCAGCGCCTCGGTGTGCCTGATTATGTCATTAAACCGCGAAGAAGTCGCAGTTTTAATAACGCACAGAATGCAATGCCTCAGAAAATCCGATCTGTCTGTTTACACGACAATCACATTAGCACATATCTGATTTATATCTGATTTATTTCCACATATGAAGGAGGCCTGAATCCGCTCTCGAAATATCGGAATGCATGCGTTTTTTTCGCTGTTTACTCGGACATAGAAAATATCCGATATGTGTCACATATGAGCAAAAAATCTGAATTGGGTCAGACATTTAACTGACAGTGTAAACGTAGCTTAACATGGTGAAGACCTATTTTACCATAATACATAAGGAATATCCATAACATTCATAATGTGTTATGTACAATGGTGTGTATGCCATTCTGTGTACAACACTGTAATATGCACCTCTATCTTCACATCTATGTATGTACTTAATTAATGATACTTAATTAATGTTAATGTTGTATATACAGTGGTATCATACTATTTAAATATGGAACATGTACAGTATAGAGAAAGTTAAAAGTGCAAACACAATAAAAATGAAGTAAAGGGAGAAAATATAAACTCATGTTATGTGAGTGTTAAGGTCGCATGTCTAGACACATCTACAAATAACTTTATTAACTGGTAAAATTAAAATTGTATATATATTATATTTCTACACTTTATTGTCGCCTATTTGGAATAGACTATAATAGCATATAAGGAATATAATCACAAGGCAAAAATCTCAGAAATGTGTATTCAATAATGTTATCCAGGATTGGTAACTACAGTAAGTAATAGCACTACTCTAATGCACTATTTGCACTATTGCAAATTTCTTAAATTGTTAAATTGTTCAGGGTTAAATTGTTGGACTGCATTAAGCAAAGAAAACAAATATCTACAGTAAGAACATTTTTGGAATTGGACTAAGAACAGTTTAAAGCATTATTAAAACCTGGGCAAATACTGCTGAAATGTTAGTTTTTCTTTCCAGATCACATGGACATATCTCATAGACTTAAATTCTGAAGGTGTGGTAATAGAAGCATGAGGAATAATTTTAACACATGAATTGGCCACCATATTGTATGCAAACATATTATTAAAAGAAAAAAATTATAAAAAGCAGAAAAAGGAATTCAACAAACAAAGTCAATAATTGGTGTGACAACTCTTTACTTCAAATAGAGTCTCAGGTACAATTTGTACAGTTTTATAAGAAATTAGGTCCATGGTTTTATTGAACATCCTGCAAAACCTACCATAGACCTTCTGAGGACTTTGTCGCACCTGTTTCTTTTTCATGCATGCAAAACCTAGCAGCTTTTTTTTTTTTTTTGCCTTTAACATGGTCTTACATATGTAGGTCTTTTACATCCTTTTTATGTTTTGTTTTGTTTTTGTCTGGAACAGTAATGTTTGGATTTTTTTTTTTGTACTGACTTCCTGACTTCATAATAAAGTCATAATATAAACATGTATAACAAACTTTATACAAAAACAGGGTGCCTAAGACTTTTGCACAGTACTGTGTATATACAGTACATACACCTTTACTTCATTAATAAATGTACAGTTACCATACAATGTGCTTTGTTTTTCCATTCCTTTTGCCATTCCTTTTCAATTTTTCCCATCATCTGTAAAGGAATCACTATCAGACTTGCTTATGTTGCAGTCCTTAGCATTCTTTTAAGCTGGTTCCACTTGTTCAGCAGTGCTTCTTTAAAGTTGTCCGTCATGAGGCAGTAAACCACAGGGTTGATGACAGTGTCCGCATATGCAATTGGTCGTGTCACTGTGTAAACTGCATAAATCTGGTCACTGATACACGGTGGCACATTTAATTCAGGAAGCCGTGAAGTAATACGCACATTCCTCATTATATGCAGGGGTGTGTAGAGCACTTTAAAGTAAATTATTAAATGTTCATAACACTTTTTTTACTCAACATTTTTATTTCAGTTATGGTGCAATTGAACCTTCAGGCAGATATCCAAGTATTGCAAAAATGTAATTAAATTCTGTCCAGCCAGTTTTTTTATGCCATACAAACAGACAGAAAAATTTCTGAAACTGATTTCAGGTCCTGGGGCCTTGCTTGCTTATTTTTTAATGTTCATTGAAGTAGATTCTGTCTCAACACTGACAGTTATACTTTCTATGCTTTAGTGCAGTGGAGGGCTTTACACCAAAAAAACAAATGAAGAATACATAATGTTTTTGGCAATTTTTTGGCAGAAATTGTATGTGATATCACAATTATAATAGTGAACTTTTTCCCCTTTGTTGAATTAGAGACCAGGAGATTGGGATATCTTTCCAGCAGAAGTTACTCTTTATTGAGAACTCGCTGCACGTCACTGCAGTCATCCAAGTCTAAAAATTATGACTCCGTTCTGGAGAGGTTATACGTTACAAGGGGGAGGGATACAAAGAGGTAGAGACAATCTAAACAAAGCATAGTGTAGTACAGGAATCAGCCTGGTACCGGAAGTTCCCCAGTCCTGATCTCATCAGCATAACAGTGCCTTTCAAATGCATAGGTGCTAAACTAATCAGCCTGACAGTATCGCCCAGACCTTCACATTATCATAGAGACAAAGGCACAGCCTGGCCTTACATGTACTTCAGGAAGTACATGAAGACAAAAAGGTTAATGTCTCAGACACCTGAGTTACCAGACTTGATGTCCTTAGAATGTCATAATCTTTACCTCAAAATGTAAAACCCAATGTACATAACTTTTCAGTTTATTTAATATTCTGTTGTTCAGCAGTGCTTCTTTAAAGTTGTCCGTCATGAGGCAGTAAACCACAGGGTTGATGACAGTGTCCGCATATGCAATTGGTCGTGTCACTGTGTAAACTGCATAAATCTGGTCACTGATACACGGTGGCACATTTAATTCAGGAAGCCGTGAAGTAATACGCACATTCCTCATTATATGCAGGGGTGTGTAGAGCACCAGAAACATGACTGCCGATACCCTCACTAGTTTTACTGGCCTTTGGAAAGATGTCCCAAGCACTTCCTCTCTTTTCATGAGAACAGAAACCATTTTTTGTGATGACAGATATAAAGCCAGGAGTGGCATAATATACCCAGTTATGGTGAGCACTGTGCTGTAGATCAGACTACCTTTGATCTCTGCCAGACTCGAAATATCATGACACTTTGTCCACCCAGTTTGCTCCATGTCCTGGATGATAAAGATGATGAAGGGAAGGATTTGAATGGTCACCCAGATCCAGGTTGTTATAACAATGCACAATGAAGCCTTAACAGTCAATAGAATGTGTTCGCGTTGTGGGTTACACAGCAACAAGTACCGGTCCACACTTACCCATGCCATGAATATAATAGTAGAGTACAAGTTCATATAGGAGATGGAGCGATTAATGATGCATATTTCAGGACTGACACTTTGAAGGTTGTAAGCATAAGAATAGGACAGCTGAGGTAAAGTGCACTGGAAGACGAGGCCAGACACAGCGAGGTTAAACAGGTACACATTTGTGGACTTCCAGACAGGAAGGCAAAAGATATAGCTTAGGACCACAACCATGTTTCCAAAGAAGCCAAGGGCAAATGTCAGTGCATACATTGGAGCAATGTAATATCTCTGTAATAATGCAGTGATGTCACTGGAACAGTTCTCCTGAAGCCATAAAGAATATTGTACATACAATTACTGTAAAGAAAAGGATTTATTTTCATGGCAATACAAGTATAATTTAATGGTTAATGCTGGTGTGGTGTGTTGTTGAATTTGGCACTATCCAATAATTTTGACCTATTTTATAGAAATTCTCATAAAATCATAAAACATGTTGTAGTTTGATGTGCTATATTCACATGAGTAGAATTGTGCATTTTTAATTCACCTATTCAATGTAACTTATTCCAAATATGGGTAGGATTTTTTTTTCTTATAGAGTGAAACCTAAAAAACTGGTTTTATGGAATGAGAATTTATCTACTATCAATATGAACAGACTACTGTATGTCATCCAAATACTACTTGTAGAGAAAATATGTGTTTATTATAACAGCAAAAAATTTTTTTTTTTAAGTAATAAGTTTTGACTACTAACAGGAAAATCCACACCAGCTCAGAAGCATCATAAAACCAAATGCACACCTATCATATGTTGTACAGTATATACATCCATAAGCATAGATGTAGTCCTCTCCAAGTTTAACGGCAACACATGACCACTTTTTTTTTCCAGGTAAGGAAAAATAATCTGATTGAAAGACATTACACATTTGACATGTTTAATAACAGAGGGTAAGCTGTTTTGATTTTAAGATTTTGATAGCTTTAAAATTAAATCTTACTTGATGAAACTGCTGTAAATATCTCCATATCGTAAAAACTACCAGTGCACTGTCCTTGTAAGTGTTGTAAAGTAAATAGCTATGGCTTGATAAATAATAAATCACTGCTAATATCCATTGACTGTGGTTTTTAACATACACCGTGGTTCTTTACCTCCAGTCCTGGAGGGCCAGTGGCCAGCACAGTTTGTGGTAATTATCAGATTATCTGAATTATCTGAATTGTGCTGATAATTTGACCCTTCAGGACTGCAGTTGACGAACCCTGACATACAGTATATAGGGTGTAATTCAACACTTAACATTCTCTGTGTTTAATGAATAAATAATAGCTATCAAAATAATAAATAAATAAATAAATAAATAAATATTAGATAGTAGTGAGCCCTGAGACATTTGTTTAACTGATAAAAAATACAAAACGATAATTTATAAATTGCTTTAAAATGTATACAAAAATACCTGTTGTAATATAACTTTGTTGTTTTTGTTATATTTGTTGTTTAATTCATTAATTTAACATGAAATCTGTAAGTAAAATACAGTAAGAGTCATGCACTCTGGTTTATTCTTTATTTTCTGGTTTCTCCAAACAGCAAACAGCTCTGCAAAATGTTCAAAGTATTACTGTTAATGTGTCACAAAGTGTAGTTTTAAGAGTTGTTTAGGCGAGAATGTACAGCTCAAAACATCAATCGATTATTAAAGATAGCGTCTATTTAAGAAATTGCTACAACGAGGGTCAATTTGACTCACTGGTTGGGTCAGTTGAACAACCCAGAATTCTGCGTTAAATGGTTACACCCAGCACTTGGGTCAAAACAACCCAGCGCGTGTTCTGTTCAATAGTGAACCAGCAGGTGGGTTGTGGTTGGGTTGTTTTTTTAACCCAGCAGTTTTTAGTGTGTGTGAACATTAGTGTTGAAAACAGCAGACACTTGGATTGGAAGAGAAGGAGACAAAAGAAGTTGATCTGATTGGAAATGTCGGTCATCACTCCACAGGTTTGGCTAATGTATTCACTAAAACCCAAAAAAAGCAGATTTTTTTTATATATGTGCCCAGATGACACCTACACCTACAGTATGCTCACTGCAGAAGAAAAAAATATACAAATATGTATTTGTGTTTGGCCTGCCCATGAAAATAGAGCCCAAATCCTGAGTGTAGCTGTAGACAGAAATCACATTTATGCAAAAGCAAATTTCACACAAGGGTCTAATGCCCAAAATGAGACTTATTTAAAACAAGCAAAATTTGTTAGCATAAAACTTATTAGGTTAATTTATCATATAAGTTATACATAAGCTAATGACAGAAAACAATTACCGTCAGGTTCAAATGTATTTGAACGGTGACACAATTTATGCACATTTCCCTCTGTGTACCATAACAGTAAATTTGAAATTAAGTGTAGACTTATGTTCATTTAGTTTTAATTATAGTTTTTTTTTTCATAAAAAGGTCTTCATTAAAACTATCAAACTACTAACTGATGATTTGTTTACATTTGTAAAAATGAATGAATAAATAAATAAATACAAAAATAAAGCCTATAGTTCTTAAAAAGTTAATTAATGCATTTTGTTAAACACCTTGTATTGAAGCGGGAAATCTACACTTTAATTACATATTGGTTTCTCTATTCTAAATAAATTGGTATGACAAAAAATACAAAAACAAAAGTGAAAAAGGCAAAAATACAAAAATTGTGTCACTGTCTAAATACTTATGGATCTGTAGGGGGTAAATGCAAGCATCTAAATACTTTTTATATATCTGCAATAAAAGTAAGAAGACTGAATAACAAGATTTGGTTATACTTCATTTGCAAATACACAAATAAATAACTTGACTATAGAAATAGTTTTTGAATATATAAATATAATCTCATAATAACCATTAGTACTAATAGTACTCTAACAAATATTCATACAAATTATCTATTACACAAACTTGCTTAGAGTACAGTATACTTATATTCATAGGTTAAGCATTCTTACCATTGTGCTGGTTAGTGTATTGGTTTTGGGAGCCTAGTCAGCTGTTTGCAGTAATAGGTTTCAGAACTCACTACACCACTCACTTTATAGCATGTTGTTGTTGTAACATAGGCTTATTAGACACGTGATATTGATATATTTGCAAGAGGTTTAATAATACAAATATCAAGGTTAAAATATTTCAGGTCAAACCTATGTAAAACATGGGGTATTTCCAACCCAAAAAACATTCCAAAAAAGAGATGAAATAGTTAATCCAGAGGTCACATTGGTATCCATAATAATGGAAACAATGACTATAATGGTTTCCATGACTATTGATAAAGGTCATGATGACAGTGATTCAACTACGCTCAGAGGATTTTGTTTATAAATGTCGAGAAAAGGAACATTTACAAACCCATACAATATTACCATAATAGTGATGAATGCTGTCTTCCATTAATCTCTTTCTTATATGAATGACAGTATATGCACTTTAAGTCAGATGCTATAAATATTTTTGCTTTGGCTTTTGCAAGTGAAAAGGGTTGAGTGTACCACAGAAGAGAGCAAAGTATTTATCATCATTTAAAGTGACATCAGGTGTGACACCATTTATTTGAAGACTTTTACTTTTGAAGACTTTTAAAATGATGGCATCTGTAGTAAAATGTTTGGTGGAGAAGATTTTCTGATCATGAAGAGATTGAAAGATAAATAAAGACTCAACATGTAATATTTATTTGTACATTTAAATTGATGCCATAAAGGACCTTTACAGTCGATGACCTTTGGGTTTTATAGTAATCCTTGTATCTATTCCATTAACAATTGAATTAGAAAACTAGTCAAGGGAAGGCATGGGACACCAAGATAGACTTTTTTGTTGTTGTTGTATGTACATAGTTAATCCAAATTTTATTTGTCACATGCACAGCTATGCATTACAATGTTTATATGACTAACACAAACTTCACAAACACGTTTTAGATATAAACAATTATTATTATCAAGTAGGTGGACTCTTTGAGCACTTGAGAGATTAAATGTTCAATGTAAAATTATAATATATGTCATAGTATATATATATATATATATATATATATATATATATATATATATATATACATACAGACCAAAAGTTTGGACACACCTTCTCATTCAAAGAGGTTGAATTTGTATTATGGCAAGAACGAGTGGCCATCATTGCTTTAAGAAATGAAGGTCAGTCAGTATGAAAAATTGGGAAAACTTTGAAAGTGTCCCCAAGTGCAGTCACAAAAACCATCAAGCACTACAAAGAAACTGGCTCACATGCGGACCGCCCCAGGAAAGGAAGACCAAGAGTCACCTCTGCTGCGGAGGATAAGTTCATCCGAGTCAACAGCCTCAGAAATCGCAGGTTAACAGCAGCTCAGATCAGAGAGCAGGTCAATGCAACACAGAGTTCTAGCAGCAGACACATCTCTAGAACAACTGTGAATCAGGCCTTCATGGTAGAATACAGTATCTGCTAGGAAAACACTGCTAAGGACAGGCAACAAGCAGAAGAGACGTGTTTGGGCTAAAGAACACAATAAAGAAAACTCTTTGAATGAGAAGGTGTGTTCAAACTTTTGGTCTGTACTGTATTTATATACAATATGTCACAAAAGTGAATATTTAGTTATAGCTTTTAATAGGACAACACTGCATAAATCACTCTTTGACACAATGAAAAGTAGTCAGTGTAAAGTTTGTATAGCAGTGTAAATTTATTGTCCCCTCAAAATGACTAAAAATACAGCCAATAATAGCTGAACCCCTGGCAACAAAAGTGAGTACACCCCTAAGTGAAAATGTGAAATGTCAATATTTTGTGTGGCCACCATCATTTTCCAGCACGGCTTGAATTCTCTTGGCCATGGAGTTCACCAGAGCTTCACAGGTTGCCACTGGAATCCTCTTCCGCTCCTCCATCACAACATCACGGAGGTGGTGGATTTTTGACACCTTGTGCTCCTCCACCTTCCTTTTCTGGATGCCCCAGAGGTGTTCTATGGGGTTTAGGTTTGGAGAAATGCTTGGCCAGTCCATCAACTTTACCTTCAGCCTCTTTAGCAAGCCAGTGGTCATTTTGGAGGTGTGTTTGGGGTCATTATCATGCTGGAACACTGCTCTCGGCCCAGTTTCCAGAGGGAGGGGATCATGCTCTGCTTCAGTATGTCACAGTACATGTTAGAATTCACGTTTCCCTCAATAAACTGTAGCTCCCCAATGCCAGCAGCACTCATGCAGCCCCAGATCACGACACTCCCACCACTATGTTGATGGTAGGCAAGACACACTTGCCTTGTACTCCTCACCTGGTTGCCTCCACACACGCTTGACACCATCTGAACCAAATAGGTTTATCTTGGTCTCATCAGACCACAGGACATGGTTTCAGTAATCCTGGTCCTTAGGTTGCATGTCTGCAGCAAATTGTTTGTGAGCTTTCTTGTGCATCATCTTTAGAAGAGGCTTCCTTCTAGGACGACAACCATGCAGAGCAATTTGATGCAGTGTGCGGCGTACGGTCTGAGCACTGACAGGCTGACTTCCCATCCCTTCAATCTCTCCAGCAATGCTGGACGCACTCATCAGTCTGTTTTGCAAAGCCAATCTTTGTATCTGACGCTGAGAACGTGCACTCAGCTTCTTTGGCCGACCATGGCGAGGCCTGTTCTGAGAAGAACCTGTCCTCTTAAAGCGCTGGATGGTCTTGGCCACTGTGCTGCAGTGTTTTTTCAGGTCTTCTGAGAGTTGTTTGCCATGAGGTGCCAGGTGACCAGGTTGAGAGAGTGGAAGAGCTTTTATACCAAATTTAAATCACCTGCTATCTGAGACAGTGTAAAACTAATGAGTCACTGTCATGAATTGGCAGGAGGCATAAATGCAGGAGGTCCAGGTTTTAAAGGAAACGATGTTTATTAAACAAAAGGTCAGGGAATTCAAACAAAACAAATATACTTTAAATGAAAATGAAACTAAAACACATACACCGGTAACGGGAAACACGAACTGAACACACCGACATTAACGAGGTAAATCAACAGATGCAAGACAACTCAAAAGAACCAAAACACGCTATTTATAATAAAACAAATGAGCAACTCGGCTCAGGTGAGCGCCCACGTCACGTGACCGAGGTGCATAACGGGAACTGAAGTTTAACTAAAAAGGAACTACAACACAAAGTCTCTGGGCGCTAGGCGCCCTCTAGGGGTTACCCCTGACAGTCACATGACAAAGTGGAAGGAAAATGACTAATTGTGCTCAGTTTGTGTACTCACTTTTGTTGCCAGGCGTTAAGGTATTATTGGCTGTATTTTTAGTTATTTTGAGGGGAAAATAAATTTACACTGCTATACATTTACATTTAGGCATTTGGCAGACGCTCTTATCCAGAGCGACTTACACAAAAAAAAACAAAAAAAAAACTTTACACTGACTACTTTTCATTGAGTCAAAGAGTCATTTATGCAGTGTTGTCCTATGAAAAGATATAACTAAATATTTGCAGAGATGTGAGGGGTGTACACACTTTTGGTGACATTCTGTATATATACTGTATATATATTCATGAGCTAACCTGTCATTCACATACTGTAATGTTGCTGAGCTAGTCTGAGATCATAACACTGCTTCCTGAGGCTTATACTGTGTCCATTATGCATGATGAGTGCTATGCTATAATTGTGCTATATATTTTTTATTATTATTATTGTTTTCTTGGGCCAATAATTTGACCCATCTTAAATGGCACCAAATAATTTTTTTTAAATCATGCTAAGTACTGAAAATGTAAAAGAATCATTTAATGTACAGTATAAAACACCTTGCATTCACTGTAAATAAATTGTCATCATAATCACAAATAATTGTCATCATCCCTGATTTATCACTGTAATAATAATTATTTGGTTAATCTTGGAAACCATACAGTACATTTGTATGTTTTTACATACAAACAACATAAATAACATATAATAGCAAGTTAGTTTTCTGTTAATATGTTAACTTATACACCTAATTAGCTGACTAGCTGAGACAAAACAGATTAACACTATAGATTAACACAACAAATTGACAAAAAAATTAATACTATACAAAAAGACAATATAAAGTGCACATGCAAATGTGCAAACAAGAGCAACAACAGGACAACAACATGACACAATCCAATACTCTGGTAATGAGGTAATGAGTTGAGCTAGTGATATAAGAACAGTAAACAATACTGTCCAATATTTGTGCAAATAGCAGATAATAAATATTGTGCAAAAAGCTATTTCAGGACAGAAGCATGTGGTGTAGATGTATAGAGGAAAAAGAGACTCCAATGATCTTCTCAGCTGTCCTCACTATGCATTGTAGGGTCTTGCGGTCTGAGATAGCACAATTCTGCTGCTGCTCAGCTGCTTAGGATGTTCTCAATTGTCCCTCTATAGAAGATGTTGAGAATCAATGCTGAAGGCTGGGTTTTCTTTAGCCTTCTCAAGAAGAAGACATTGCTAGAGAAAATTGGTGCTGTTGTCGATCTCCACAGAGGTGCCGTTGTTCAGCGGAGAGTGGTCGCTCCATGCCCTCCTGAAGTCAACAACAATCTCTTTTGTTTAATCAACATTCAGAGACAGGTTGTTCTCTTTATATGAGTACATTAACCTCCACACTTCCTCTCTGTATGCTGACTCGTCATTCTTGCTGAGGAGACCCCAAATTTGATGATGGAATTGGAGCTGTGGATCACTACAACCACAGCTCTAACAACTGATTATTGTTGTTGTTGTTACTTAATTACCTAATTCCATATGTGTTATTTCATAGTCTTGAAATATTGAGTATTGTTCTAGAATGTAGAAAATACATCACTAAATAAAAAATATTGATTTAGAGTGTGTGTCCAAACTTTTGACTGGTACTCTGTAACAAATGTATTTATTACAGCTCCAGTAAAACTACTCCATTCAAATACTAACTACATACAACATGCTTGAAATTAAGCACTAGATTTTTTACTTTAACCAGCATTTAAATCCACACTAGCTGAGACTCACCATAAAACCACATGCACACCTGTTCTACTTTTTTGTTCACACGCAAACATACAGTATTTTACATGTGGGGTGCTTAAACTTCACAGTCACCAGTATCACATTGTGCTGCCACATTTACTCACATGATCTTACCTAAATGCTTTGTGTTAATTATATCTAGTTTTTTTTTAATATATAAAATGTGATATTAAATTATTTTCTAAACAATTAGAATTTTTTTTTTCTTTTTAAAAACATTTGGACCTTATTTACAGTAACACACAATGGTGCTTACCAGGCTGCACCCTGACCATACCTCGGCTGCTTGGTGTAACACAACTCTGTTATACTAATCCAAGCATACAGACCACTTCTGAAATGTGCCAAACGAGTTCTGAAACAGGAGAGAAACTGGCCGGAGAAGGTCATCTCTGCATTTTAGGACTGATTCAGCACACAGATTGGAACAGGTTCAGGGATGCTGCTAAAAAACACAACCACAAAGGCTTGGAGGAATACACAGCATCTTACTGGTTACATCAGCAAATGCCTACATTATGTGACTTCACACACACATAAAACACACACACAAACAAAAAACACCGCTGACGCTGAATGCTTTCACCAATCTCCCATGGGGTATCAGAGTGGCTCTATGCAGAAAGAATCCAGAGTCACTTTCCAAACAGTAAAGTAACAGTGCTTATTTGGCAAGGTATTCGGCCCATAGCATTGTCAGGAGAGCCCAGCCTACTGAGTTTTAACATCGCCCTTGGCCTGGCTGATTGTCATGGCCAAAATTTAGCACTTTTATGATTGTTGGTAAATTTTAGTTTTTTATCCAATTACTAATAAAATATATTGATTAAAAATGTACCACTTACAGTACATGCTACCTGCAATCTATCTGATTGGTTAGAAGTCACCAGTAACGCCTATGAATCCTAAACAGAGTGTAGCATTTTTCAGACTGAAGTAGCCTCAGAAGCTTGTGGACTGTTGTTAAGAAATAATTCAGTACGACAGGACTCCCTCCTGTGAAAATCAACACAGCTGCGATGCTGCAGAAGAAATCACTGATGTCCAGAACACCACAACATTGAATGTGATATTGCTTTTATACAACAGTTCTACAAATGCTATTTATTATCAACAGATTATGGATTATGTTTGTTTATTTAACCAGTAACAGAGGCAAATTGAAACGACTTAAAAGCAATAACTAAGAAGACAAAGATGACATAATGTTTTCAAATGTATTTTCTTCCTTAGATTGCTTCCGTGACTGGTTTTGAATGTGGGTTTTGGCACTCCGCTCTTTAAATACTGTGGACTACCGACCTACTTTCACATATGCTGGCGATTAGAACACCTGTCACATGGAGTGATATATATAGTTAAATGTCCCAGTGCTGTTATGCTATATATCAGCACTCTTGATCAACACCTCTTGTCCAATCCAATTACTCAGCCGGAACTAACAAATTGATATAAAAAAAAATTTTTTAATTCATTTATTTATTCATACCACAAAACTGCATCAGGCACTTTATGGAGCACTTGCTTCTATCCTACAAATAGTTCTGTCAGTACAGCAGTGAATTCTGTGTATTTATTACAGAGTATTGTACCAATAGTACCAATAGTTCTGTTCTGTGTATATTCAAGAAAGGTGTTTTTTCAAAAGATACAAAAATAATATTATAATAATAATATAATAATAATAACAATAATAATATTTTGTATATACAGTATAATATATTAGGCTAATTTTTCTTTTATTAAACTAACCCACAGTTTCGTCAGAATTAATTATTTAACCTGTAATCGTGTTCATTGCATTGTAAATACAATGTACAATTTCGTATCTAAAATATGTTTATTTAGTTTTAAGTGAAATAATATAGTAATTATTTCTTATTGTTTGTGAAGTAAGTTATACTTGCAACAAAATGGAACAAGGAAAAAGTTTTTTTTTTTTTCAAGTTTTGTTGCAAACGTTTTTCATGTTTCGTTGCTGTACTTTTTTCCTAAATGAAATTCACATTAAATTTGTAAGTAAATTCTAAATCATGTGATTAGGAAACACAATCAGACCAAATTATTTATGTTGTCAGGAAGCAGCGTGGTTTTAATACAGGCAAAGTGCAATAAAATCCAGACAATCAAAGCAAGCATGGATACACAAGCTCACGATTGGAAAAATCGTGAAAAAAAAAAAAAGCTCAGGCGTTTGGCAGACAAATTTAATGTAACTGGGCTGGCCTGATAAAAACTGCTGAGCCAAACAACAAAAAAGCCACCATCTGAATGTAACTAAGCAAATAGTTAAGAGCTGCCTATTTGGATAATTACAGCAATGGTTAATATGGTTCAGCTGGCAATGAATTATTTAACCCTAACTGATGCAGTTACCATGTCAGAAAGCATGCAGTATGCTGTGGTTGTGGCAAAGATGTTCCTCTGTTTCAGAAGATTCAAATTACTGTCCTGCATCAAGCAAGAAAACAACTAAGGAGATTGCCAAAACTTGGTTAAGAAACAGAAAAACTCATCACAATATTAAAACCTGGCAGGAGAGCGGTGAACCTTCATCTTCAAGGTAGAATTGTGGTCAGAAACACATCCTGAATGAATGTGATTGGAGATCTCTCACACACACACACACATACACACACACACACACACACACACACACACACACACACATACAAAAGAAAAAACAGTAGAACTCACAACTATGGTATTCAGTATAGTGAGAGTAAACGAGTAAGAGCATTTTCACAAACCCAGAAGTAAACAGTCCACATTTATCATTTGCAGGGTGCCACCATGAGATGGCGCTTTGTTCTTAAGAACACTTTAACAAATAAACCAATGTGTGCCATTTTATTGACAATTTTGAAGTAAACAGAGTTATCAGTGTAGCTAGTCCTTTTGACAAATGTAAAACATTTGAAAGAATACATGGATAAAGGGCCATGACCAACAATAGTATGTATAAAATACCCTACTATGATAATACAAAAGTTTTAGATAAAACTACACCTAAAGGAACCTAATACAACAAATTGAAAAAATATGTCAAGCTTTATTTTACAGAAACTGTGTGTGAGCATCAGCATTGCACAGGCAATAAGATTTATATATATTTTTTATTTTATTTTAACCGTTGGGTAATGGCATAATGCTCAAAGGGCTGCTTCTTCTGCTGGGGGAAGAGCCATGTAAAGCCATGATTGATGTGAGAGCGCTATGTTCCTCCCATTCCACCCCGCTGAGAGACCTCTGCCAATCTCTAGGCCCTCGGCTTCAAGAGGCTACAGCATCACCTGGGAATCGAACCAGCAATCTTGGGCGAGCATGTTACCACGGCGCCATTCCGGGGACCATTAACATATACACACATACACACACATGTAAATCTCTGCCTACTGAAGTTAAGCAAAACATGACAGGAAAGTAAAACAAATATATTCTGTTAAAATAGACATTCAGAGTTTTTGCAAAAAACAATGGAGAGGTTCCCAGAATTTCCAGAATTTGTCCGACCTATGATTGAGATCATGTCACGGACTAACCGGAGATGAAGCAGAAGACTAGCAGTTAGCCCTGTAGCGTGGATGGTAAACCCAAACGCGGAAGTAGCGCGAGCAGGCAGGATAACCACGCTAGTTATTCTTAGAACTCTCCCGAAGCGAGAGCAAGAGTTTACACAAATAAACCCGCGTTCTAAATACACACACCCAATCAGAAGCGATAACCCAAGAAAGTGAGGTGATGAAGGGTTTGAGCTGGGAGGTGTGGAATACCGGATGGATCCGGAGCGCCGCAGGCAGCTGGAGCCGGTAGGTGACAGGGTTAATCCGGAGGTTGATGCGGTATGGTCCGATGAATCTAGGTGACAGTTTTCTTGACTCAGTCTGCAGGTGTAGGTTTTTTGTCGATAGCCATACCTTATCACCTACTTGGTACATTCGTCCCGGTGGGTGTCGACGGCGATGTTGCAGAGTGTAACGGCGGTTGGCCTTTTGAATGGCGTGGTTTGCTTGTCTCCAAAGCCGTCGACACCGGCGAACCAACTGTTGGGCCGACGGCACCTCCACCTCCGGTTCTTGATGGTCGAACATCGGAGGTTGGAAGCCGTAGCATACCTCAAATGGGCTTAGGTTGGTGGCAGAAGATAGGTGGAGGTTGTGGGACAGTTCAGCCCAGATGAGGTAGCGGGCCCAGGAGCACTGGCGATCAGCAATGAAGCATCTCAGGTAGCGCTCCAGTTGTTGGTTGGTTCGCTCCGTCTGACCGTTCTGTGGATGGTAACCGGAGGACAGACTGCAGGTGGAATTGATCAGACGGCAGAAGGCCTTCCAGAACCGGGACGTGAACTGGGGCCCCCTGTCCGAGACGATGTCCTTTGGGAACCCATGCAGGCGGACTACGTGCTCTAATATCAGCTCGGCTGTCCTTTTAGCTGACGGGAGACCGGAGAGGGCCACCAGGTGAACAGCTTTGGAGAACCGGTCGACGATGGTGAGGATGGTGTCCCTTCCTTCAGAAACCGGCAGGCCCGTGATGAAATCAACGGCAATGTGTGTCCAGGGTCGGCGGGGAACCGGGAGTGGTTGAAGTTTCCCGGGCGATGGTCTGTTGCTGTCCTTGGACCTGGCACACACTGGGCACGCCTGGACGAACTCGTCTACGTCTTTTTTCATACTGGGCCACCAGAAAGCACGTTGTACAAACAGTAGGGTCCGCCGTTTCCCGGGGTGTCCCGAAAGGGGGGAGGAGTGTCCCCACTGGAGTACTTCGGCCCTGATGGCATTGGGGACATAGAGTCGGCCAGGCGGCACACCTGCTGGTTCGGTCTCCGTAGCTTGTGCCTGGCGAACCCTCGTTTCCAGGTTCCACCTGAGCGGTGCGAGGATCTTGGTGGGTGGCAGTACAGGCGCGGGGTCCGCCCGGGGGGCGTCTTCCTCGTGTTGTCGGGAGAGGGCGTCGGCTTTGGTGTTCTTGGACCCCGGGCGGTATGACAGGTGGAAATTATAATTCTCGAAGAATAGTGCCCACCGC
The DNA here is from genome assembly GCA_013621035.1 of Clarias magur. Taxonomy (NCBI): domain Eukaryota; kingdom Metazoa; phylum Chordata; class Actinopteri; order Siluriformes; family Clariidae; genus Clarias; species Clarias magur. The sequence goes on along the minus strand of QNUK01000328.1, from coordinate 583,265 downwards.
TCCTGTCTGGGGTTCAGCTGCTTTAAGGTGCGGATTGTGATGAGGTTTTGGTGGTCGGTCCAGACGATGAACGGCTCTCTGGCGCCCTGGAGCCAGTGTCGCCATTCCTCCAAGGCCCACTTTATGGCCAGCAGCTCGCGGTCCCCTACTCCGTATCGCTGCTGAGTGGCGTCAAATTTCTTGGAGAAAAAACTGCAGGGGTGCAGTTTTTGGTCTGGACCTTGCTGGGAGAGAACAGCCCCGGCGCCCACATCCGAAGCGTCCACCTCCACAACGAATGGTTTGTCAGCATCCGGGTGAAGGAGGATGGGAGCAGTGGTGAAGCGGCGACAGAGCTCATGGAAGGCAGAGACGGCAGTTGGGGTGAGGTTGAAGGGGTGAGATGATGGGCGGGTCAGAGCGGTTAGTGGCGCTGCAACGGGACTGTAGTCCCGGATAAAGCGGCGATAGAAATTGGCAAACCCGAGAAATCTCTGGAGCTGTTTAAGAGTCTTGGGTAGGGGCCAATGACTCACAACTTCCAGTTTCTGCGGGTCCATGGCCACACCCTGGGGCGAGATGACGAAACCCAGGAACGTGGTGGAGCGCTCGTGGAAAGCGCACTTCTCCAACTTACAGTACAGCTGGTGGGCGAGCAATCTCTTTAGAACCGCTCTGACATGCTGGATATGCTCGTTGACAGTTCGGGAGTAGATGAGGATGTCGTCAAGGTAGACGAACACCCAACGCCTAACATGTCTCTGAGAACGTCATTGATGAATTGTTGGAAAGCGGCAGGTGCGTTGCAGAGACCAAACGGGATGACCAGACTTTCGTAGTGTCCTGTAGGGGTGATGAAGGCCGTCTTCCACTCATCGCCCTCTCTGATGCGCACCAAGTTGTAGGCGCTCCGGAGGTCCAACTTAGTGAAGATGGTGGCACCAGAGAGGGCGTCCAGGGCAGAGTTGGTAAGAGGCAGTGGATGTCGGTTTTTTATGGTGATATTATTGAGCCCCCGGTAATCGACACAGGGACGTAGACTACAATCGCGTTTTTTCACGAAAAAGAACCCCGCAGCGGCAGGTGAGGAGGAGGGCCGGATGGTACCATGGCGAAGTCCGCTGGAAACATACTCCTCCATCGCCTGCGTCTCGGTGTTAGATAATGAATAGAGGTGGCCGCGGGGTGGTGTCGCACCTGGCTGAAGATCGATCGCCAGGTCGTATAAGCGATGAGGAGGTAGGTGGGTAGCGCGTCTTTTGCAAAAGACTTCAGCCAGGTCCCGGTAGTCTAGCGGGATTTTGTCTGTGTCGACATCGGGGGCCTCGGACTCCCTAGAGCACGTCCCAGCCTCGGCCCGTAGGCAGAGCTCGGTGCAGGTCGGCCCCCATTGTAGGATCCGGCTTTGGGTCCAGGATATGAGCGGGTCATGTTGCAGCAGCCAAGGGTGTCCGAGGATGATGGGTGGTGATGAAATGGTGGTGGTGCGAAACTGGATCTGTTCTCGATGCTGGTTGATGATGAGGGTGATAGGTTGGGTTTGAAAGGAGATGGGGCTGGAGGAAAGAGGCCGACCGTCGACTGATGTAATGGTTACAGGCTGGGATAACGCCTCGATCTTTATCCCCAATTTTTTGGCATAGGAAGAGTCAATGAAGTTACCTGCTGCCCCGGAGTCGACGAACGCGATACTTCCAACCCGTTTGTGGCCAAACTGGAGATGTACTTTTACCGTGAGACGGGAATCACTAGTCAGGGTGGTGGAGAGGGACATGGGACCCGGTGAGTTACTCCCATTTCTCACCGGGGCTGCGCGTTTCCTGGCCGCAGAGGACAGATGGCCCGATGATGTGCAGAGGATCCACAATACGCGCAGAGCCCCTCTCTGAAGCGGCGTTCCCGTTCTGCAGCGGTTAAGGAGGCGCGCCCTAATTGCATGGGTTCCCCGGCTCCTGTGTCAACCACGGCGGGAGGTGGAGTACTGACGGTTCTGGTGGGTGCTGCAGTGAATGAGGCGTAGACTTCTGGAACTGGAGAGCGGGAGAGGAAGGGCGTGGTGTGAGGTAGTGCTGTCATGATGGGTGGCAGGGTACGGGGAGCTGGCTTGGGGCGAACGAGCAGACGTTGGTCGATCCGGAGGGCGAGTTGAATTAAGCCCTCCAAGGTCGCTGGGAGCTCTCGTCCGGCGAGCTCGTCTTTTATCCGTGAAGCCAGTCCCTCGTAGTAGGCCGTCCGGAGTGCGGAGTCTCCCCAGTCGGTCTGTACGGCGAGAGTGCGAAACTCCGCGGTGTAACGGCTCACGGACGACCCTCCCTGCTCTAGATGGTATAATTTAGAGTCGGTCTCCACCTCAGCAGCCGGATGCTCAAAGGTGAGTTTAAGCTGGCGGGTGAATTTTGTGTAGGAGTAGGCGACATCTGAGTCTGAACGAAGAACCGCCGTGGCCCACTCAGCTGCCTGCCCGGATAGCAACGAAACGAGAAGAGCAATGCGCAGTCGGTCTGTGGAGTATCTGGTGGAATTAAACTCAAACACAATATCCAATGCAGTTAGAAAAACGCTGCACTTCCCATCCGTGCCATTCCATTTATCCGGTAAAGATAAGAAAACATCAGAAGGTGGAGAGGGAGTTGGCGGCGCAGCAGCCGCTGCGATGGGCGTGGCCACAGCCGGCTGAGCGGCCGCCCCGCGGAGGATCGCATTCTCCTGTCGCAGCTCCGCCACCTCGCGGCGCAAGGCCGCGACGCCCTGGAGCTCCGCGCGGAGCGATGCGACTTCACCACGGAGCTGATCGATCAGCCTAGCATGCCGGTCAACCACATCGCAGAGGTGAGCAAACTCCGCTGGGTTTACTGCCGGTGGCTCAGTCATTCTGTCACGGACTAACCGGAGATGAAGCAGAAGACTTAGCAGTTAGCCCTGTAGCGTGGATGGTAAACCCAAACGCGGAAGTAGCGCGAGTAGGCAGGATAACCACGCAAGTTATTCTTAGAACTCTCCCGAAGCGGGAGCAAGAGTTTACACAAATAAACCCGCGTTCTAAATACACACACCCAATCAGAAGCGATAACCCAAGAAAGTGAGTACTCACGTTTGGACGAGCGAGGCGTCGGCGATAGCATGGGCATAACTCAATGACTGAGCAATGTGAGGCGTCATCTTGTTTCCTTTTATGCTTCCTGAAACCCGACCGTATTACTTCCGGGTCCTAGTGCCGGTCGTGTTATGAGTGTGCATGACAGATCATAAGTTAATTTCTCCAGGCGAAGAAAAGATGACAGCTGGGATAACCACATAGTAACAGTTGGAACCTGGGGTGTGGACCACTTCAACAGAATGCATTTTTTTGCCAAAAATGAAAGAGTTGTAAGCAAAGGCTTGGAGTCCAAAAGATCTTCAGGAATATGATACAACAGATACATTGCAGGAGATAAAGTTAAATGTTTTCCCATTATCTCCTGAGTTACCCCCTTCCAGAATGGTTGGATATTAGCACAGGACCAGAATACATGAAAATATGTACCCCTATGAGCTTTAAATTTAAAGCAGAGAACTTGGAAACATTTTATGAAGACGGACAGGTGTAAAGTAAATTCTATGAAAAAATTTAAAATTTTGTTCATGTAAAGATATTGAAGTGCATTTTGGGAAAATGCCTTCACAAATTGTGGTCCAATCTGTTGGATTAAATGATACCCCCAAATCTTGTTCCCAAAGTGATTTTAAAGAATCATAGGCTGAAGAGTCTGAATGCACTAATAAAGCATAAAACTTAGAGATAACTCCTTTAAGAGCTTTATTTGAAATGATGGTTTCTTCCATTTCTGATAAAATAGCGGGAAATTGTCCTGCCTTAATAGGGACTCCATGAAATGCCGGATTTGCAGATACTTAAAGAAATCCCCCGAAGGAATATTAAACTCTGCTCTAATTCTTTCAAATGACTTCAGGGTATCACCAGCCAAAAGGTCTGAAAAGTCAGACATGCCCTTAGAACCCCACTCCAACAGCCCAATACTCCTAATCTGGATTGGAAAATCAGGATTAAAAGTCAAGGGAGAACGAACAGAGATAGTGTGGGGAATGCTCAAATATTTTTTCACGGTTTTCCAAACCAGTAATGTATTATAAATAATTATATTATCAGTGGGACGTTTTATCTGATCGATATTATTAATAAACCAAAGGGATTCTAATCTTCTGGGATAACAAAATAAGGATTCAAAGTCAATCCATAAAGCATCCTGCCTATTCATAACCCAGCTTGTTATAGTTTTGAGTTGAGCAGCCCAATAGTAAAGCTGAAAGTTGGGCAGCGAGACACCCCCCAAATCTCTTGATTTACAGAGTTTAGAAAGACCAACTCTCTGCTGTTTATTATTCCAGATGTAACGAGATATGGGAGCATTCAGTGATTTGAAGAAGGATGAATTTAAATAGCACGGAAGGTTTTGGAACAGATCATTTAGACGGGGCAGTACATTCATTTTTATAACACTGACTCTCCCCAAGAGGGAAGTCGGCAAAGAGGTCCATTTTTCCAAATCTTTTCAAATTTTTCGAATTAAAGGGGAATAATTTGTCTCAAATAAATTTTTCAAGTTGGGAGTAAGAAAAATGCCCAGGTATTTAAGACCCCTGTCTGAAACCTGAAAGGGACATTGTATAGGTGGGTTGTGAAGGCAATTAAAGGGCATCGAAACGGATTTTCCTAAGTTAATTTTGTAACCCGACATAATACTAAACGAGGCTAAGGAGTTCAAAACTGCGGGAATAGAAGTTTGTGGGTTCTCCAGGTATAAAAGAACATCATCTGCAAACAAGGAAATTACATGCTTTTTCCCATTAATTATAATACCCGTAACATCTGGGTTAATCCTGATCGATTCTGCTAAAGGTTCAATAAATAATGTAAACAGTAACGGTGATAGAGGACACCCCTGCCTGCAGCCTCTATATACTGGAAACCCCTCAGACATCAGACCATTCGTGTTGACAGTAGCAAGAGAATCTGCATACAGATATTTAATTACATTAATAAAGTTGGAGCCTAGCCCAAATTTTTCCAAAACTGAAAACAAAAAAGGCCACTCCATACGGTCAAAAGCTTTTTCGGCATCCAGAGACAGAATCATTGCTGGCTTATTATGAGTATTGAAATAATGAATAACGTCAAGAGCACAGCGAACATTGTCCATACCACATCTAGATCTCACAAAGCCTGCTTGGTCAGGATTTATGACTTTAGGAAGGATTGTTTCGAGTCTGCGAGCCAATGCTTTTGTGACTATCTTATAGTCCACATTAAGAAGACTAATTGGTCTATAGGACGAGCAGTCGAGAGGATTCTTATCTTTTTTTAAAAGCAAGCTAATAGAAGCTTGTTTCCAAGAAGGCGGAATTTCGCCTTCCCAAATATTGTTAACAGCAGGTATGGATTTTAGGCCAGAATTTTTTTTTTAATTCCTGTGGGAAGCCATCTGGGCCAGGACATTTCCCGTTCGGCATAGACTGAATGGCCGCCCAAATTTCTTCCACTGTAAAGGGAGCATTTAAGCTAGAACGATCTTCCACTGAGATTGACGATATTGGAACTTTACTTAGATAACCGGCAATGTCTAGGTCCGTCGCGTCTGATTCCGAGCTGTAAAGAGATGTATAAAAATCCTTAAAAGTTCCATTTATAGTTAAAGGGTCTCTTAAAATGTTATCACTCTCATCCCGTATCATAACAATTGAACGATCATTATTTTGGTTCTTTAGTTTTTGAGCAAGCAATCAACTGCACTTGTTGCCAAATTCGTAATATTTTTGTTTAGTAAAGAGCAAAAGCTTCTGAATGTGGTTGGTATGGTCCATACTCAGTTTGGTTCTTGCATTCACCAGTGCTTTTAAATTTGAAACTGTAGGGGATTCCTTCTGAATTTGCTCCATCCTGGAAACATCATCTTCCAGCTTTTTCCTATTCCTGTCTCTGACTCTTTTAAGGTGAGAAGTGTAAGAGATAAGATGACCGCGTAGAGTGGCCTTAGCCGCATCCCAAATCATGGCGGAAGATACTGGGGAGACTCTAATATCAAACCAGAATTGAGATAAACAGTCTGAAAAAAAAGGGTCACTATTTAAAAGAGATGTATTAAACCTCCAGAATGGGGTTCTAGGAATAGTGAAAGCAGAATCTATCTGCAAATGTACTGCTGCATGATCTGATAGAGTAATATTGTCAATACGACAGTACTGGATCGCGCTTATGAATTGCTTAGGGATAAAAAAGTAATCAAGTCGAGAATAAGAATTATGGGGGTGTGAGTAAAATGTATAATCCCTCACTTTAGGATTTAATTGGTGCCATGTATCTATCAAACTTGTATCTGTGCATAATTCGTTAAGAACCATAGATGATTTGGGATTCAATACATTTGCAGGCGAGGACTTATCTAGAGAGGCATTCATTACACAATTGAAGTCTCCAGCTAGAAAACCTAAAACTTTACAATAATAGTTGAACAATAAAATAATTTGTCATATGAAATTAGGCGAATCGGAATTTGGTGCATAAACATTCAGAATTGTTATATGATGTTTATAAATTGAACCTGTAATCATAATAAATCTTCCTTCAGAATCTGATTCCTTGTGCTCTAAACTAAAGGGTAGATTCTTATTTATAAGAATGGCCACTCCTCTCTTATTCGGTGAGTAAGAAGAGAAGTGAACCTGACCTACCCAATCTCTCCTGAGCTTTAAGTGTTCAATATCAGACAGTTTTGTTTCTTGTAGCAGGACTTTGTCAGGTTTTTGTTTTTTCAAATGAGTTAAAATTTTCTTCCTTTTTATTACATGGTCAATCCCTTGGACATTCCAGGTAACAAGTTTAAGTGAACCAGACATAAAAAGCAACCAATTGAAAATTAAGATGGCAGAGTGTTGACCTTGTAAAACATAAACATGAGACACAATAAACAAGATTACAGCGCTTACCCATCCCTATTCTGTCCCCAAACGACAGAACACAACCATCCCTAATGAAGTCACCAAGCATATTAGACATACCGTAATCTTAACTCAACTGAAAGACCACAATAACAGCTTAGTCGCCAGAGACAACGTCCAAACCTTGGGTTAAGTAAAAAAAGAACTCAAATCGGTTTCCCCTTAATATATATATATATATATATATATATATATATATATATATATATAATAATAAAAATAAAAAGGCATATTTAAAGCAACTGAACCCATGTATGTGTAACATTTTAAAATCAGTAACAGAATAAAGTTAATAATAATAATATAATAATAATAATAATAATAGTAATAATAACAACTTTTAATAATAATAAAAGACAAGGGATGATAATAATAATAATAATAAACAATAACAAATAAGAAAATGGGTTCAGTTCCAGTGAGTTACACAGTCATTCAAAACTGTAAAAAGTGAAAGCGGGGACTCAGTGAAAGTCAAGTCTACGTTCCTCCATTGCAAACGAAAACAGGTGAAAAAATACCTCAGTCAAGATTTTCCATGAAAGCGGCAGCTGTCTCTGGACTGTCAAAAAGGCAAATCTGCCCATTGTGAAGACAGCGGAGCCGTGCTGGATAAGCAAAGCCTTGATATATATTTTTCCGATGTCCGCGGTTCTCCAGGTCATCGACTTTTAGCCATAGCTGAGTGTTGTGGTTGCTGTAACTGTCCTCAGTGGCAGAAATTCGAGTTTCGGCCTCATCCACGCGTTTCTCTAAGTCGGTGGTACGATTAGATCAATTCGAGAGAGAGAGCTCAACCTACGCCACAGATGTTTTTATGTCGCCCAGAGCACTATCAATCGTGTCCAGTCGAGCTCCGACCGATTCGTCCATATTATTAACGCGTGAGGCCACAAATTTTATTTCTGCAAAAATTTGGTCTGAGGTAACTTTACTGGATCCGCCATGCTGATCCTCGTTGGGGCACACGGTCAATTGAAGCGTTGTTTTTTTTCCCCCACAGTGGATGAGCCAGACAAAGAAAAAATAGAAAATTCTTTGTCACGTTGTGGCTTTTATATATATTTTGGCGAGATTTGACTGAAAATATGACGTTTACTTGAAGAAAACAAGACAATAAACTGTAGTTTGGAGAGGACCAAAGTCTCAAGCGTCCATCTTGCTCTGGGTCACGTGACCTTATTGTTATTATTATTTATTTTTTAAAACATTTACTTTCCTCAGATCAGCCTGGTTAAAGGCTGCGAAAGAGGATTTTGGGTTCTGATAAGGTGTTTGTGTGTGTGTGTCTAGGAGGGCACTCTTAAATTTAATTTGTCTGAATCTGAATAATGTTTGAGAAAATTACACATTCTTTATCTGCAAAGTTGGAAAAGTCTTTTGTGTGAACATGTTTGTGCTTGGAGCAACATGACAGAGCTCTAGGGCCTTTATTGATGAATGATGAAACCTCCAACACAGCTGAATTAAACAATTCTGCAAAGAAGAGTGGGCCAAAATTCCTCCACAGTGATGTGAAAGACTCATGTCCAGTTATCGTAAACACTTAATTGCAGTTGTTGCCACCAAGCGTGGCACAACCAGTTATTAAGTTTAGGGGCTATTACTTTTTAACATGGCTAGACAGGTTTGGACGGCTAAATAAATTAAATCATTATTTAAAAACTGCATTTTATAAACTTTAAAAGTTATATTTGTGTAATATTTCAATTAGGCAAAAAAAAATGTAAGCACTATATATATAAAAATATGGAGAAAAATTCTCTATGTCACATTGTATTCTATTCTATTCATATGTATATTCTAAAATGTCTCATACTATTAGATGGTGTAATGTATTGTTCTGACTTGATTAGCCTGCCATCGAATTGATTACAAGAGGTAATGCTGATGATGTTGCTCAGGGAAGTAGCCCCAACCATTGCAGAATTGCTGTTTTAAGGTTCGGGTACATCAGCATGTTTGTGACTGTTAGGTAGCAAGCTGGGCCTTGCCGGACAAGAGTGGCAGCAGCTCGCTCATCCACCATGATGATATAGGCGACGCGAATAAATCAGTGTGTGGTAACAAGCCACAGGTGAGATCCATTCCGTGTTACCTACTGGTTTGACATCATTATATCCACTCTATCCACAGGTGATGCTTGCCTCTGCCAACACATCCATGTTGTGCATAATTACTAGAAAGACTGAATAAACAGATTTGATTATGTTTCATTTGCAAACACACATATTAAACTGTGGCAAGAGGGGGGCATGGTTGAGTGTCTCCTGTGCGCGGTGAACAACAAGATGTGCCAACAGGTAACATGCAATCATTCCCACTTTTCATATTGTGTGTGTGTGTGTCTGTGTGTATGCAAACAACTTTGTGCGAATAAAAAGAAATAAAAAAAGATGCTTCAAGCATCCCCATTCCCACGGAACATTGTTACAAAAACATTATATGTTTAATTTTAGTTCAAATAAAATAATATAATTTTTTGCGATAATACCATTGAGCACTAATGGTACTCTAGCATCACCTGTGGACACTAATGAATAATTGTATAAATTATCTATTATAGATGAACTATTTTTAAGGTATGAACACTAGCGATCAAAAGATTGGGGTCACCTATAAAAGTCTGCTAGATTTGAAAGAAAAATCAAAAATATTTTCTGGAACTTTCCAGTAAATCTTTTTTTTTTTTTTTAAACAACCAAAAAAACAAAAGAAGTCTATTTTAAATAATCAATTGAAACTAAACATTTCAATAATGTATACAATACAGTGTACAATACAATAATGTGGATTGGACTCATTAAAAGAATATCAGAATCTCAATCTCTATTCATAATATAAACAATAGGATGCCTTGGAGAACAATTTAGCAAGAGGGAAAGTACATCAGAGTCTCACTCTGTTTCATAACTTTCATAACCAGTTCATAACTGGGAGCTTCATTGAATGGTAGCCACAAAGTCTCAACATCACTATTCACTCCACAAACAGTACAATGACCCAAAGTACAAAATAATGTATGAAGTATTTTGAGAGAGAAAAAAACAGTGAGCTGATATTCCGGTATTACTTTCTGTAATTTACATTTAGAGATACCCTTATCCACAACGACTTACATTTTATCTCATTGTACATGGTTAAGGGCCTTGCTCAAGGGCTCAACAGTGGCAACTGGGTGGTCTTGAGGTTTGAACCTCATATCTTCCGAACTGTAGTAGATTACAGTACCTTAATCACTAAGCTACACCTGTACCCCTTGTAATGGATGGGTTTGGGTAGTCACCACATATCAACCCCAATGAGCTGTTATGTAAGCAGATTAAGCTTATGGTTTATATACTGTAAAGTGCCAATCAAACCAATCACCAAACTTGCAGAAGGTGGTTGAAGAAGGACAGAATTTTTTGCAGACCTTTGGCAGATATACAGTAGGTTACAGTCCAAGCTGCTTTTGTCTATATCAATGCCCTTTTCACTGAGATGTACAATAGGAACTCGGCCTTCCTTTGCATAATTCAAATTTGCCTATTTTAGTATACAAATTATTTTTAAGGGCCTTTGAAGAACTACTTGTAACTGTTGAACATGTTTGGCTACAGATTTTGAGTAGATTAGAATGTTGCTTACAGTACTGTAAGTAAATTATGGTGATTCTTGAATTCTTGAATTTTCAATTAACAGTGTTAGAACTAGCAATACACAGATTTAATACAGTATTCGCCTTGTTGATTGGCATAGGCCTACTGGCCTTAAGATGACGCCCATCAGTGACCAATGACTAGTCTAGTAGATGCATTATGAGAATGATTCAATTGGTGCTGTAATACCATCTATAACAATGAAGGCATGACTCTACTACCCCTCTAAACACACTCCTGCCTGACAAAATCAAAGCCTCCCAACTCTTCCCCAGAACTTTTGGAGCATTAGGGCCAATTCACCTGCATGGCAAGGCACACAGAGAGAGCAATATTGTAATGATATATATATATATGTGTGTGTGTGTGTGTATATATATATATATATATATATATATATATATATATATATTATGTGTGTTAGTATATATATATATATATATATATATATATATATATATATATATATATATATGTGTGTGTGTGTGAGTATATATATATATATATATATATATATATATATATATATATATATATATATATATATATATTTGTGTGTATATATGTGTGTGTATAGAATTAAAAGATAAATGAAATTAAGTAGAAGGAAAATAATACGCATCCAATATTAAATGTCCTTCACACATGCATAGCAGTGGGCCTCGTCACCATATTTATAAAAGATATGACCTAGAGGAAGCATATATAGAGGGCTGAAGTCTGAGGAACACAAAACTTTACTTAAGTACACTGTAAAATCTCCAACTAGATAAAAGTTGAATTAATTAATATTGTGTTGTTGGTCCAACTTCTAACAGCGGCATTTGTTAAGACAATAACACATTTTGTATTGAAGACTAAATAAACAACAGCAACAGCAATTTAAATTCACCGAGATGCGGATGCTAAACATTCATAACCATATCTATCTTTTCCTCCACTTTGCCCTGACCCAGTTTAGAGATACAGTCCCACATCATAAACCCCGGCTCCCGAACCCACAACCATACAATAGTGACCCCGAAATATGTGGCTTCTTCTTATCACAATGTTCTTTACTGTTGGAGCTCCAAGTGGTTTTCTCCAATAAGGTTTTCGCTCTGCCTACTATTATGCGACTGAGTTCCACACACTAGCTGCATCCACAAACTGGGACTCTCAAACACTTTATGATTCCATCCTCCATCAAGGACATCAAATACCACCTGAGAAGCCAGGAACTTCCCAGGGATCTTAACGGTCTCATGAATCTAGCACCCAGATTTTCTGCTCCACCCCTGCCATCTCCCCACCCTGTCACGCCGCCAAGCCCCAGTTCAGACCCAGGACCCATACAAGTGAGTCAAACCCGGATCTCTCTGGAAGAATGTCAGCGGAGACTCAAATCAGGTTCCTGTCTTTATTGTGGGCCACTATCATCTCTAATACTTGTTAAAAGCCAAGCCTCTCCAGTGAACCTAGGAACTCTGGAGGTGGCAGTCATTAACTGCTTCCCTAGCCCACGTGCACTTCTGGCAGCCATTATTGTAGCACAAGGCAAACCTCACATGATCCCCGCACTAATTGACTCCGGTTCTGACCAGAATCGAAATTTTGCCTCAAAGGTTAATGACCCCGACCTCCTAACAACAAACCTGGAAATCATGCTAGACATTCAGGCCCTTGATGACACCCCTCTGCCTGCCATCACCCAACGTATGATTCCGGTAACTCTACATGGTTTCATGACCATTAAACTGACATATCTACAAACTGACAAGTAAGATCTAAGCTAGGAGAATGCATTGCTTTAACTCCTATAACAATTTTCTGACCTATCAAAGGGAATAGAATGATCACCAGATCATCAGACAAACAGTGCAGGCTGAGAGACAGACACAGAGTGAGAAAGAAAATGTATCTCTTTAACCTTTCTAATGACAATTACCCACAATTCCGCAGCGCGCAAGAGAGCAAAACCATTGGCTCAGTTGTGATTACGTGACACTCTGCGTCAAAACAAGAAACGCATGTGTGCCACATGATACTTGGTACTCGTGAACCAAGACTTGCTCGTTTTAATTTACTACAAATTTTTGCTCGTCTTGCGGAACGCTCACAAACTGGGTTAATTGCAATCCAAGGTTCCACCGTACTGACTAGTAGCCTACATTCTATGCTCAAAGTAGGCGTAGCAGATAGTATGTGGCTGTTTTGCAGCATCAGGACATGGATGACTTGCCATAACTGATGGAACCATGAATTCTGCCCTCTACCAGGAAATCCTGAAGGAGAATGTGTGACCTCAAGCCAAGCGCAGTTGTGTTATACAGCAGGACAATGATCCAAAACATATCAGCAAGTCCATCTTTGAATGGCTCAAAGAATTAATGTTTTAAAGTGGCCTAGTTAAAGTCCAGACTTAAATTGATTAAGATGCTGTGCCATGATCACAGGCCACTCATTCTCATAAACCAACCCCCAACATGGTATTATTAAAACAATTCTACTAGAAAATGTGAGCCAAAATTCCTCTACAGCAATGTAAAAGACATATTGCAAGTTATGACAAACGCTTGATGCAGCTGTTGTTGCCAAGGTGCAGCACAATCAGTTTAGTAGGGAATTATTTTTTCACATAGGGCCAGGCAGACTTGGACAGTATTCTGCCCTAAATAAATGAAATCATCATTCAAAAATTGTGTTTGTATTTATTCTGACTATCTTTGAGTAATATTATATTATATTACTATATATTTGATATAGGGCACTATAAAGTCACTGGTGGCTCAGTGGTAGGTATTTCGCCTGCCAGGCGGAAGGCCTGTGCTCAATTCCCGGCCAGTGCCCAAAGTCCAGCCAATGGATGCAGTGCCGTTCCCAAGCCGAGATAAAATGGGAAGGTTGATCGGGAAGGGCATCTGCCGTGAAACCTGTGCCAAGCTTCTGTGCGGACCAGATGGTCTGCTGTGGCGACCCCTTACCGTGAGCAGCCAAAACACCAACAACAATTATATATTTGCTGTAAATGATTGGCCTGAATGGTCATTAAACAAAGTCCTACACACATGTCTACACACAACATCTCCACAAAATCCCACAATGAAAGGTCATGTGACATAGATCTTTATGGCTGTCTTTACAGTAGACATGGATGCCTTTTCTAATTTCAAAAAAGGTTGGTATTCAAATTTCCACAGGTCTTTTTTAAACTTCTGAATACTTTAGTAGGCAACTTTTGGTCGTTACAGATATCGTGCTTTCTGCAATGACATGTCATAAGCCATTCTAATAGCTGGTCAGAACCACAGAGCATCACTTTCCATGAAAAAATATTTAAATACCACAGGAAAGGTCAGGTAGTGCACTCATACACACACAGACACACACACATACAGAAGGAGAGGAGGGAGGGTGTATAATACCACAAGTAAACTTCAGAGCACAAATAAAATCATCTATTTTTAGTGACATTGCAAAGAAAAATAAGGTTACAATGACCTACAGGACATTTTATTGTCTCACAATTTAAAGGAAGATTCTGAAAATTAGGCCATGGAGGGCAGCTTGTTGTTATATTGGGACATGATTTTATTCACACAGCGAGCAATAATTCTTCTTTTAGTTCACCTTAAAACTTAATTCAGACAGTCTACTTTTCAGGGCATAACATTGAATTAATCGATTACGTTGATGCGTCGGTGCAACTCTTTTCAGACAAAAAATAGATTTATTCCAGCAACAGATGAATGATCAGATCAAGTGGTTGTAATATTTATAATTATTTATAAGTTTTCAGAATTTTGATAGTCTATTCAGACCTTTTTTGTTTGTTTGTTTAAATGCTTTGATGTCCAGCATACTGATGACTGTTTGAACAGTGGCTAACAGTATGAATCTGAGCTTCATAAACTTGTAGAGATTCTTTCCATTTGTCTTCTTGAAGATGATGGGTGATAAGCCACTGAATGTTCTATGTCAAGCAGCACTACCATATTGGATATTGCTACTTTGCCTGCAAGCAAAACTGTTAATGCATCAGTATCATTATCAAAAGGACTGGTGTAAGAAAGGCATTATGTTTTACACATAAATAAAGTATTTGTAAGTATAGGACAGTAGAGACTAGAACACCAGTAGACAGATGTCAATAGTTGCTTTGTACTATGCATTTTTTTTAGATTATCATAAACAAATACATTTCCAAACACACATGTACAGAAAAGAATCATGCTCACATTTTGTTGCTTTGTCTATTATTAAGAAATGAAAGTTTGGACGTCACTCCAAACTGGATGAAAGAGCCATGAGGAAACTGATCAGATACACTACCAAGAGGCCTACAGCAACTCTGAAGCAGTTGCAGGAATTTATGAAAAAGTGTGGTCATAAATGCATGTGACAATAAATTCACTTTTATTTCACAAATGTGACTTGTATGGGAGGGTTGCAAGATAAAAGCCACAGAAAGGTCATGACTAAGTATTGGAAAAACGCTGTCAGATTAGAATAAGATTTAATTATTTGGTCACAAAACTAGCATATGTCTGTCATAAGTCCAATTCAGCTCACCATCCAAGTAACATCATTCCTACAGTAAAGCATGGGTGTCATAATATTCTGTTATGCGGGGTGGGGGGTTCTTTGCAGCAGGGAATGCATATTTGTCGGGATAGAGGGAAAATGACAACCAAATAACATCAAATGGCCACTATCAAATGTAGTAACTCAATTTGAGCAGTTCTGTAAATAAAGTGGGAAAATACCGCAAGTTTAATATAGTTTAATACTGCAAATCTTTGTGTGCAACTGAGAAGGTGATTAGCTTCACATTATTGAGTTTACAAGTCATCATGTAATACCTTTTGAAAAGTGTAATAAAAACAGTGATTCTGTTTTTTTCCTTATTTTTGTCAATTTAGTTCTAACAATTTGTGAGTAAATAATGTGAAAAGAAAACTGGGTCTGTCTGGATAGGATGCCAATCCACTGCAGAGCACACACACTATGGGCAATTTTAGGGACGCCAATTAACCTAATGCATGTTTTTGGACTGTGGGAGGAGGAAACCCAACAAGCACTAGGAAGAACATGCAAAGTCCATGCACACAGACCGAACGCGGGAATCAAACCTTCTTCCCTGGAGGTCCTTGGCCACAGTGCTAACCACTATGCCACTATGCCGCTTCTAGATATTGTTTTATCTCTTTAAATATCCTCATTGAATAATCAACTTCATTACACACTCTTTCTGTGGTATTATTTGTAGGCCAAAATGTTCAGCTCAGAACAATGTGACCATTAAAAAGTAATAAAATAAAATAAAAGAGCAGGTGCACTATTACCAATTTATATGATATGATGCTTAACTTGTTTAACAAATGCTGCATTTAAGTCTTGCCCTCAAGTTCTATGATTGGCTTGCATTGTCTGTAAAGATCTAACAAATCATATATCATATAAATCATATATGAGACCAATTTCTTGTAACCAATCATAAGACAGAAGACACTATTTATATAACTATGTCTTTAGGACTTTCCGATATGGCATCATCTGAAGTGGTATGGCCAGTCTAATCTATGTAAGATGTCTATAATCTAGCATAACTATATTTTAAAACTGCCTGCTGGCTAGAGTGAAGCCTTTTCTATCATGCAGCAATCTTACATGTTTTTATCAGTTCCAGGTTAAATTACTGTAACGCACTTTATGTTGGTGTTAATCAGTCCCCTTTCTCTCGCCTTCAATTAGTACAAAACGCTGCTGCTCGTCTCTTAACCAAAACTTCCAAACATGATCACATAACTCCCCTCATCTACTCTCTCCACTGGTTTCCAGTACATTTTAAAATTGGTTTTAAATTATTGATGTTTGTTTTTAAACCTCTCACATTTGTAAAATTCATAAACACATTCTCCTTGGCTTCCAGTGACATAAACAAATTCCAGGATGAACGCGCAACTTAGCTAGCGTTTAGCTCAGTTCGTTCATTCGTATGCTGAAAATGCTTTGTATGCTGATGCAAATTCCTTTTTTTAAAAATCCACATTTCAATTCATAAGAAGAAAAATGGTAAGGGAGGGAGGGCCTTCTTATGCCGAGGTTCCACTGTATATTATTAATACATAAAAATAGACATGTTTATTGAAACCTGGTGGACGCACTGTGAACAACAGTGCGTCCACCAAGGATAATGCTAAACAAGGATAATGCTATCCTTGATTAGCATGTCTGGTTTAGATGGGGTTTACAACAAGGATAATGCTAAATATCCTTACATCTTTTTAGGAACATTCTGCTTATATGTTAATAATGTATTACATTACATTATATGTAATGTATTACACTCACAGTACTGGGACAAAACTTTATCCATTCATAAATACATTTAACTGTAAAACAATTCCCTTTCTTATCCAAACAATCTGAACGTTCGTTTGCATTTTTTTAAGTCCCCGAGTTGGAATTTTACTGCCCCCTTGTGGACGACATACGCATTACATTAGTAACCCTTTTCTGTCCGATATACAGACCGGGATCCTGTAAGTGAAGATGGCGACCGGAGTCCTTCAGCGCTGTTTCAGCGGCCTTAGATCGGCGAAATACAAGGCAGGACAGGTCCCTCTTATCAGGTCGGAATATTTTGTTTCCATTATTGTTTTTAATGCTTTCTTGTTGGAGCAGCATGCATGATTGAATCAGATAACCGGCTGTGTCAGAATGCACATCCTGTTCCGTACAAGTGCAGCAAAAGTGAAGCATACGTATTTACACATCGTCTCATTCAATACGGAACACATTTGTATGCATTTTATATTTATAGCAAATGAGGTTCAGGGTAAATATGCCCTGCAATTTTGCCACTTGTACATTGTTAAAGCATAATATATACTCCTGATTGCTAGAGGATACAGACTTTGTTACATTACAGTCACAGTGTGGTGATAATGACATACTGGGATCAAGGTGTTTTTATGTTTTGGCAGTTTGTGCATGACTGATGCGCTTTAAAACTCTACAGTGTTAAATAGGTCGTGGTTTTGTTTTTGTTTAATAGAGCATTGATTGAGGATTGTATCAAGGGAGATTTGGTAGCACAGAAAACTTTTTCCGGGCCTGGTTACAATAGCAGAAGCAGGTCACTGTTTCCAGTGATTTTGCATATTTCATACATTAATTAATTTATTTATTTATTCATTTGATTGGTTGGTTGGTTGAAGAAACAGCTCTCAGTTGCCAATAGGCATCCCACTGGTGCACTGTAAACCTGAATAAGTTGGCAAAACTCGAAAAATTTGAGGTAACCAGTTACATCACATTTTTTAAGTAATGATGTTTCCAACTTTAAGTAAACAGAACTATCAGTTGTTGTACTCATTCATATTAATCGTTCTTTACTTACATTATTGAGGTGCCCTTTTTCTTTTTTTTTGGATTTTTCCCGATTTTCTCCCAAATTTTAGTCGTGTCCAATTCCTCCCCCTCACTAGGGGGCTCCCACATTAAGGCTACTACTACCACTCAGCCGCTGTTATTTGAAAAAGATCAGATTAGATTTGGCTCTGTTCAGACTGGCAGCCCAATTCTGACACAGGTTTATGCTGGGTGCTGTGGTAACGATTGGTTGCTTTGGCATGCGTACACTGTATTGCGCTGTATTTTATTGTGTGATGTACAGTAAAATAATATCCTTATTATGTCTAGTCGTGGTGCAGAGCAGCTCGGTCGATTACTTACACTTACAGTACTTCACAGTCAAATATATTAGAAAGTCCTAATTGTATTGTCCTATACTAGGGGATTGTCAGCATCCAGTCAAAGAAATCGAGAAGAGAGCTGGGTTAAATCTCTATTTGTGCATAAAGTGGACGCAAGAAAAGATGCTCACTCTCACCTCCTGGCTAAGAAAGAAGAAAATAACCTTTATAAAATTCAGTGTAAGTAATAAGACGATCCTACGATTTCATTTATGTATGCAGGTCTCTGATTTACTTTTTTGTTGTTGTTGTTTTTTTTTCATTTGTTTATTTATTTATTTATTTATTTATTTATGTATTTTGCTGAAGAAGGTGCATGTTTGATACCTTTATTAACTTTAAGTTTTATTTAACTTTAAGCTTTAAAGGTATCAGTTCTCCTTAAATTATTTTCAAAGGTGTTCACTTTTCTGGGTAAAAGATAACTACTAAAAAGTTTACTTCATGATACATTGGCATCAAGGCAGACATTTATTTCTGAGTTTACAGTGATTCAAGAGGTTAAAAAAAATATTTTGCTCCCAGAAACAGGTACACCATAGCAAAGCAAGCGATGACAATATAAACTGCCTGGCTAAAAGTTTTCACATATTGTAATGTCATTACATACTGTAATATGTCAAAATGAGTCCCTAGCTCCCAGAACAACTCAAGTCGTGGAATATGCCAATGCCTTCAGGGTATAAAAAAGTTGATTGATGTGATAACCTGGTCATTCAGTACTTCATTTTATTGAGTCCAGACCTGACCAGCCGAAACAAGCCCTAATCATAACACCAGAGTCATGTTGTACAGTGGGACTATACATGATGTGGGCATCATTTGATGCATTTCTTTCTTACCCTGATCCACCCATTGCGATGGAATTGGGTGAGTCCTGACTAATCAGACCACATGATCTTTTTATTTTTATAGATATTTAAGTCTAAATCTTTATGCTTCCTAGCAAATTGGCCACACAGCTGTTTGGTCCCAAATTAATGAGTTCTTCTCGCACTGTGCATGTGTGATTTCAACTGCAACTTCACCAAGTGTTTTCTGATCATTTTCAGTTAACATTGCTTCTACATAGTTATCTTTCATCACTTCCCTAAAGGTTCATAATGCATTGCAGTAATTGTATTGTTTTCTTTGTTTGGATGCAGGTCAATAATCTGACCCTTTTGAAATGCCGATGGCAGTGTATTTTTTTATTTTCATTGATATAAGGTTACTGCGCAATCTTTATAAATATCGCTGTAGGAATTTACCAATGGAGCTAATTATAGCACATTAATGTAACAATCTTTATAATCAGTAATCTTACTGTAATGCACTAATTATAATACAGTGCTGCCTGTAATTTACTGTGAAAAAGAAAGCAGTGACACATTTAACAATGTAATTAATAACCAATTGATTCTTTAATTTAGTTCACAATGTGAAGCCTGAATGTCTGGATGATTATAACAAGCTCTGGTAAGCACTGACCTTTTCCATGTCTATATTTTCTATATTAAGTTGTACTGGTGATTAGGTACGAGTCAATTAACTATTTACCTTTTCTTAATTAAGAATGTTCTGTTAAAACCTTGAGACTAAACTGAAACGCCATCTGTAATGTAACTCTATGCAGAAGGTATTTTGGTCTGTTGTAATGAGATGATTGGCAGGAACAGGAGCTTCATACCTGAACTGCATTTCAGAGACAGTCACTTTTAATTTTAAATAAAACTTCAAACTTGTGTTGTTTCTCAAAATGAATTAAATAAAAACGTTCTTAGTAGTGAATTTTGAATGTTACGCTTTGTTCTTGCTGTCACTCCAGTTGTCACTGTTGTGTACTGTCCAATATCCCTATATTAAGCCCTTAACACAATAAATATCTGATGATTACCATGACTATATTGTGGCCAACAGTGAGAATGTGTTGGCTTCAATCCATGAGGATAAATACTATCCCTGTGAGCTGGTGGGAACATGGAACACCTGGTATGGAGAGCAAGACCAGGCTGGTAGGACCCTGCAGAATTCTTTTTTTTTTTTTTTCAAAATTCATCTTTTTAAGTGAGTTTTCTGTTAATCTGGGCTAGGCTTTATCCGTTTTGGTTATTTGCATTTGGTCAAATGTGTAGTCCTGTGAAATAGCCTGTTCAGTGAAAATCTCTAAAGTGCTCAACCTCATTTGTTAGTAGCCACAAAACAAGATTAAAGGCTGTTTCAATTTTGACTAGACATATGTATCTTCCTCAGTTTTGCACACACCCCCACAAAATTGTCTGACCGCCATGGACAAAAGGTGATAGTAGAAATTGTATGTTTTTGGTTGGGACCTGTGCCGCACCGCTTTGCTTCCTCAGCTTTAGCTTGATTATTTTTGGTAAGATCAAAAAACAAAGAAATACTTTCCATAAATCTAGCCAGAACTACTTTATACTGCTTTATCCTGTATTTAGGGTCGCAAGGGCCTGGAGCCTATCCCAGGAGACTTGAGGCACAAGGCGGGGTGCCTATTCCTGGACAGAATGCCAAT
Source organism: Clarias magur (assembly GCA_013621035.1). Taxonomy (NCBI): domain Eukaryota; kingdom Metazoa; phylum Chordata; class Actinopteri; order Siluriformes; family Clariidae; genus Clarias; species Clarias magur. The sequence continues at coordinate 562,401 of QNUK01000328.1, read as the reverse complement.
CCATTGCAGGGCACACACACACTCACACACTTATTCATACACTACGGGCAATTTGGGAACGCAAATTAGCCTAATCTGCATGTTTTTGGTCTGTGGGAGGAAACCCACCAAGCACGGGGAGAACATGCAAACTCCATGCACACAGAGGCGGGAATCGAACCTCGTGTGAACAGGAATAAAGGAATATTTTGTGTGTGGAATATTTGTAAACATATTGTAGAACATTTCTTTGGACATTAATAACAGTTACTTTGGAGGGTACTAACTGATGTGTGTATATATATTTGTATACAGTCCATCTGTGGAGGTACCGCGGAGGCTACCCAGCCCTGACCGAGGTCATGAATAAACTGAAAAACAATAAGGTAGATGATACTTGATGTAATGTCTTGTTTTGTTTCAGATGCTTAAAAGTAAATCATTCTAAAGCTTAAAGTTATTACTGGAAAACCTAATATTAAATCTTTTCAAGAGTGGTCACATATTTTAGTGTAAAGCAAGTGTTGAAATGCATTTTCTTACTATTATAACCATTATGTTCCTAGGATTAAATTTAACACCTTTAATTGGTAACTTCCAGCTTTAAGCGTTCCTAATGTCTTATAATTACTCATGTGTATTTAATAAGTTTGATTGATTTCCATGTCCTTTTGGACTTAACAGGATTTTTTGGAGTACAGGAAGGAGCGGGGGAAGATGCTGCTCTCTCGCCGCAATCAGCTGTTGCTGGAGTTTAGTTTCTGGAATGAGCCAGTTCCACGCGAGGGACCAAATATTTATGAACTTCGATCGTACCAATTAAGAGTGAGTTACAAAACTTTGTTTTCAGGACTTCAGGACTTTTCATTTTAGGTTGGGTGAAGCCTGTTTTTGTACCCAGATCTCTGGATAAAGCGTCTCTCTATATTGATAACTCATATACGAGTATTTCTGATTTTATTATTTAAAACATTACGTTCAAAATATTCAGTTTAGCTACCTGATTGGTGGGTTTTTCGTGTCCTGAAGCATGTCAAAGTGGCTTATTTTAAGTATAAGAATAAGTATAGCCTATTCACATATAACTGATATTAGTGGACTGCTTCTGGGAGGATTCTGAAATGCACACTTAGTGGAACCACAAGAAATGACTAGAGTGGCAGCAAACACTGAATTCCGGCCAGGTCATCACTCCAACACGTGGCAGATATTTTGCATCTTTATTATTGCTAATTTTAAGTGGTCCTGAAGCGACTGGCGAGACCTTGACAAAACAAATCTTATTGCTATTCTCAGGACACCCTAGTGGCATCCACCCAAAATAGAACTGCTGTATCAAATAAATGGCAGGATATGTCCCCCTCATCCATGTGACCTGACCGAACAGTCTAGGAAAGACTTATGAACCCGAGCGTCCAGCATGCAGGACATGCGTGCTAGGTCATGAACTTAAGCAGAAATTCTCATGAGAATGTTGACCCGTTCATTACCTCATTGCCAAGAACTTGCTCTTGTTTTAGGAACTGCTAAAAATATGCATGTATCATATATGCATATAACATACCGTAATTTCTTCCTTTTGCAGCCAGGAACCATGATTGAATGGGGGAATTACTGGTAAGAAATCCTACTTTTAATTCTCTTGAATTAATGTTCAAACAAAACAATAAAAAAAGAAAAATATGTATGATGCTTATGTAGTCAGTCCAACGTTACATTCACTATACGAGTAACCGCGCCAACAGGTTTCCTGGGACATTCATATTATTAATGTTCAAAGTCTCTTTCTTGCACGTGCAGTTTGCATTTACACTCACTCAACTATGCTCTCATGTCATTGCTCTGTGCTTGTCAAGGGTTGCCAGATACTCAGATACTGAGTATTTTTATTATTATTAAAGATGGGGGAGATATTGATCGTTATGAATCGTGATTCTTTTGTGTCCCGATTCATGTATCACCAAACTGAGCTTAAAATGGACTTTTAAATGAGTTAATACATTGTTTAATAGAGCTGCACCAGTCGATCAGCCAGTGACTGGAATTGTATACTTTTAAGCTTAAACAGCTATGACTGATCAGCCTTGGACTTAATTTATTCTGTGTCAAGTTCAGGAGCTTCTAAATGGTGCAACAGAAATGCATTTTACTATTGTTTCAAATACCAAAAAAGTAAAAAGGACCATCATGTCTCATATTAATCTTTAATTTAACATACCTAGATTGAATATTTCAATTAAATTACTAAATTGCAGACTTGATTAAGTTATTGAACATCATGAATGTTTTTTTTATTTAAAATGTTTCATTTAAAACGAGTTTTAACCAAGGGTGGATTTCTTTGCTTTAAGCATTCTATAAATTATATAAGCACTAACTAAGAAGTTAAATAATATTTTCTCCATTTGTTTTTTAATTTTTTTTATTTTATTTTGCTGATCTGAAAAATTATTCGGGTCATGACTCATAGACCTTAATAGACCTTAGTGAGTGAGTGAGTGAAACCCAATCTTTTTCTTTATTCTGGAAATACATGATGTGTCATGAAGTCAGTGAATAATTGTGACCAAAACAATTAACACCTTTATGTGGTTTGTTCAGGGCTCGGGCTATTCGCTATCGGCAGCAAAACCGTGAGGCAGTCGGAGGATTTTTCTCTCAGATAGGAAGTCTTTACATGGTCCATCATCTCTGGGGTAAACACACTTCACGATGAATACTAGCGCATAATATTTTATTTCTGTAATTTCTATGCTTAGCGCTTTTTTCGTCACTTGTCAGCATATAAGGACCTGCAGTCCAGAGAGGACACTCGCAACGCAGTGTGGCAACATGAGGGCTGGAATGAAGTGGTCTACTACACAGGTAAGACTATCCTATACAGGATTATACAGCTTTTTGTTTTTTTAATAGTGATATTTGCCTGTCTGAAAATCTCATCCTGTTTTTAAGTGCCCCTGATTCAACATATGGAGTCCAGGGTTATGATTCCAATGAAGGCGTCGCCTCTGAAGTAATACTTTCTTCAAAAGCGAAAGACCGAACATTCACCAGGGAACCAGTGCTGTATATATCGCACATTTCATTTTCATCCATTCAGTGTTCTTTCTGGTCATTAACATGTCATCTGTGCCGGCTGAAAAAACTGAGAATGCATTGAAAGAAATATGTCCTTATATAACGCTTATGCTCCTTTAAGGGCGGAACTGATTCGATTTAACGTTGGTTAATACATTTTTTTGTAAACTTTATCCTTCTGATGTACAGTGAATATTTAGACACATAAAATGTTGGCATTGTGGCTCAACTCGGTAAAAAAAAAAAAAGCGCACAAGCAGTATGTCAAATATTAGAGGGTCTTTAAATGATATTTATTACTGAATGTTGTTTTAAATAATTCACAGTGGTTCTGCATTTGTATTGCATTTGATCATCTCTGTAAAAAAAAAAAAGCCTGTCCATTTTTTTTTGTTACTGCCAAATGTAAATTAACTGAAAAATGTCAAATCTATACTTAAAATATTCACCCTGTGCATTTCTTTCCTTGCTTTTTCAAATGCAGTTGAATAAATTACAATACCATATCATATGATCTGTACAATCAGTCCAAAGGTGCACGAGTTACACTGTACAATAAAACGCACATTGTTCCCCGATTTATATGAATGCAGTATTTTTATAACGACAACTCTTGACAACACAATTGCTGCGTAGCTTAGAATAAATTTTAATATTTTCCTATGGTAAGTACCAAAATGAAAGTCTCCTTTAGAGATTCACACATTGCATATATTATTGTAAAAAAAAATACATTACAAATTTATGATCTACTAAATCATTACCATCATCAAAATGCTATAAGAAATTAAAACATCCCAGCTTTGATCACTTTTTAACTATATTGACATTTTAACAACAACTTATAAACACTGTAGTGTATTAAATAGCTTTATATGATGGAATGTTAAAATTCAGACATCAAGATTAGAAATTTGTGCAAGTAAGTCGGACTGTGCAATACATAAAGTCAGCACGAAGGCACACACAAACAAGGCATTGATGAGAATATATGATGAAGTAGTTAAATCTTCTCAAGTTCTTTTAGCAGCTCACAGAAACTCGTCACATACCAAGAAGACTTTTCTTTTACTTGCTGCCGCACCACGTTGCCGCCAAAGCCAATGAAAGCACTCTGGAATATTATAGCAGTACAAAGTTATTCATCCGGTAAATATATTAAAATATTTTTGTACAATACAAAACATATTTCCTCTTCTATTTACATGCACACTGCCGTGCGATAACGAGGGTCTCCAAGTATGAAATCTGCATTTTTAAATTAATTTTACATTTCAAGACTTGAGTAAGTTCAGATAATTCTGCAATTTTTAGGAATAAGCCTTATTCTAGCTCAAATCATCACAGACATTTAACCTGTAAATGCCATTTAGAATATTAGCTAAATTACTGGCAAAAAAAAAAAAATGGAAAGCTTATAATTACAAGGTCTTGGAAAGATGTGATGTGCACTTACAGCAGGAGGGCACGCTTCTAGGTCAGTGGCACCATCGCCAATCATTACTATTTTTTTGAAGCCATACTTCTCCTTTAACAGACTTATGACTTTTCCTTTGCCTCCTGATTCTGCTGTGGGCTGAGTCTCATCAAATCCTGCATACTCTCCTAAACAAAAAGAAACAAACAGTTGGAGATCATTCAATTCCAGGTACAGTGCAAAAGTATGCCTCCATAATTTTATATTCTAAACATTATTGTTAAAAACAAGTAGGCAACAAGACAACCATTAAAAGCCAAGTTTTTAAAGTTTAATGTACATTGTTACAACAGCTTTCCAGCTACAGTAAATTAGAACAAAAAGCGTTAAATATTCTATTTTCATTACACAAAGTAAAGAATGTCAAGCCTTTTTTTTTTACTTTCAATAATAACTGAAAAGAAAGCTCAAAATATTAGATTTCCTAGGATCAATCAAAAATGGATTTATAATTAGTGATGGGTGTAACAAATTAACACATAAAAGTAACACATTAGAGTACTTGTATTACTTTTTTGATGTAACGAGTAATCGAACGCGTTAGGTCCGCCATTTAAGTACTCAGTTATTTATTTATTTATTTATTTATTTTTATGTAATCCGTGAGCCAGACAGCAGTCAATCCGTTAGTGGATTGTGTGCGTGTGTGTGTGTATGGTACGAGTATGTTGGACGCATCCACATTGTTCATGTTTTTTGTATAGCCACACCTATAATTTTACCAGACACACCTACCTTGTTGATCCACATTGGAGGTACAATTACAATACAATTAGGTATCATCTTTTTCTTTGCACAGTTTGTTCATTAACAGCTGCTCTTTCATCAGTGTTAGTTGGATTATAGTCAGTAATCAAATACCTACAAACTGGTAATTTACTGTATAATAATGGTAATTGAGTATACAGTATATTAATGACTGTGTGTCTGTAAGAGCTGTGCTTTTCTTACCGTTGAAGTAAAATTTCAAGCGGTTGGCATAAACATGGTCAAGAGGAATGCCAAGCTGAGTGGCGACATGTTCTACAATGCAGCGGAAGCCTCCAGAAATGAGGAATACTTTCACGTTACGCTGATGTAGCCTCTCCACAAGTTCCCTGTTCATACAACATTTACATCTTAGTATGCTTTCATTCAGTTCAGGAATTCAAGTTTGAATGCTTGAGGCAGACGGCACTAAATTTGTCCAAAAAAAAAGCAGTGTTAGGAAACGAAATCAACAACAACTTACTTAATACCTGGAGTCAGCTGAGGAGGATGGTCCGTTATCAGCTTGTTAACTTGCTCCCGTGAACACTTGATGATAGACAGGCGTTCAGTCAGAGCTGTTTTGAATGTTATTGATCCTCCCATTGCCTTGCGAGTCCTGAAAACCAAGATTAGCTCATCAATATCTCCTTTTATGTCTGACTACAACAAGCATAATTACAATCACAGATGTGAGCATGCACACAGACACACACAGACACACACAGACACACACAAGTCCCCGATTGACGAACATTCGGGTATACGAATTTCGCAGATAGAAATGGGATGTCATGAACATGAACATTTGCAGGCAATGATCAAGCATGCAGTAAATGCTCCCCTTCTGGCTGCAAGAGGCCTTGAAATATACAGTTTTAAAAAATAATAATTAAAAAAAAAAAAACTACATATCAGTTCCAAATAACAAAACTAATAAAAATACAAATTAAGATTTAAAAAAGTAACAAAGTAACAAATCTGGCAACAAAAGTAACAAAAATGGTCAAAAAGTATATATTGTATATAAGAACAATGGGATAAATGTGCACAGCTAATACTTTCTAAGGACTGGAATAATATTTTCAACCTTTCCACATTTATCAGTGGAAGCGGAATACAAGAAGTAATTATTTTTTTTAAATGCTATTTGCTACACATTGTGCTGTTGCTATTTTTAAGGTCCATTCCAATTTGTCCTTTAATTTCATTGTGTAAGAAAACAAATCCACAATTCGTTTATTCATTCATTGATAAAGTAGAAAAATAATAATAATCATGATAGCAGGCGTATAGCTAAATATGTACATAGCAAATTACTCAGGAATTTTGTTTGCAGCTGTCTAGTCTACTGTACATGTGCAAATTACCAGGTATGATTGTTTGTGTCAATGTACACATTAATGAAAAGAGTTAATATCACCAAAAACATTTATTTAAAAAAGTAATTATTAACAAACTTATTACCGGTTCAATACACTGGTAGTTTCACTGTAATTTCATATACAAGTTTAGTAGCTTTAAACTCCTGTACATGAGGGATCCACATGAAGCACATTGTAAGCATTAGTAGCCTAAAGTGAATTTAGTACAAATAAACCTTTATGTTAAGGTTTAGATGTTATTCTGTAGAAGGTCCAAATCAACGAGACCTGCCAGCTTTCTATTATTCTTGCTTGGAAAGATACAACTCTATTTCCACTAAGACGGGATGCCACACGGTCAGTGGAGCTGATACCGGTCATTCTGATCAAGTCAGGTTCTGATCAAGTTCCAGGTTCAGACATCATAGGGGTCACTATACACTGTAAACTATTATATAAGCAGTGGTTATTGAGGTCACGACTGATAGACATGTAATTCATCAACACAGTGGTGTGTTTGATCCTTTTCAAATGTCAAGTACTTAACAGGCAACGGTCTTTCAACACCCAGGGGCTGATCACAAACTTAAAAATCATGCTCTGTTCATAACCCAACTAAACTCAAATGCCAGGGAATTCTTGGCAGCTCTATAACAAAGACTCTGTTGTATTTTACAACGCTTGCATACACTGCATGTTTTTACAAGTAAGGACAATCTCATCTTGGTAATGCACTATTCAGCAAAAACTTACTAACAGGTGAAGTGAAAAGCACTGATTACCTAATTACAATGGCACCTGGAAGTGGGTGGAATATACAGTATTAGACATTAAGTGAAAAAAAAAAAAGTCCTCAAAGTTGTCTTGGTAGCAGAAAACACAGGAAGGCTTAAGAATCTGAGCCATTCTGATGGACGTTTTAGAGCACTTAGCAAAAGTACTTAGCAAAAGTACTAATACCTGGTTTAAGGACGCTGGTATCCCTGTGCTTGACAGGCAAGCAAACTCACCCAACCTAAACCTCATAGAGAATCTATGTTGTATTGTGAAGAGGAAGATGCGAGACACCAAACCTAACAGCGCAGAAGAGCTGAAGGCCACTATCAGAGCAACCTGGGATTCCAGAACACCTCAGCAGTGCCACAGACTGATCTCCTCGCTGATGCCACGCCGCATTGCTGCAGTAATTCATGCAAAGGGAGCCCCGACCAAGTACTGAGTGCTGTAAATGTCCATATTTTTCAGTAGTGTTAAAAAAAAAAAATCTTATTGGTCTTAAGTAATATGCTTGATATACTATAGTCATTTTCTGAGATAATTAATTTTGGGTTTTCATTAGCTGTAGGCCTTAATCATCAAAATTAAAAAAAATAAACACTTGAAATGTAATATTTGAGTTGAACATTTTGAATTGAATTACTGAAATAAAATTATATTATATATTAAAAAGATATTCTTATTTATTGAGATGCACCTGCATATAGACAACGAAGTTGGGAGAAAAAGTCATGTCCCTATCTGAGGACATTCGGGTTTAAAGAGGATATGATGATGAATGCCAAAACAAACAGATTCTTGGCTTAAAGAAGACTGGGGAAACAGCAAAATCCTGAATCAGCAGTGACCCCATTATATGCCCGCATAGAAATACTTGCATATTACCTTCCACTAGGGGCACTAAACTGGAAAGTGACTAATTAGCACAACACAGATGTTTTACCAGTTGTTGACTTTTACATGATCACTTCATGCCTTGATTTCTTTAGCTGCTGTTAGTGTTTGTGCCATCAATAGTTATAAGCCATAAGATTGCATATAATTTTTATTTGTCTGTTGGTGCATGTTGCATACACAGGGTATCCCAAAAGTCTGAATACATAAGGCAGGGTTGGATCAACAGTTTCCAGGTAACTGAACTGATCGCTCAGCTCTATGCCCATTCGTTTTTTTTACCTCTGAGGACACATGAAGGCCATGGGGTTCCAGAAAAACAATACGACACAAAGATAAAGTAATGGAATGCTTTAAAGTGCAATTATATGCTTAGCACAAGGAGTCCTCACATGAGAGAGACATGACTCACACTCATGACTCAGAATAAGCTAACAAAGTTACAATGTGCTAAAAAGTGCTTATGTTCACTTCGTATGCAGGCTTTTTGGAACACCCTTTGTCTGTTTTATTTATTAGTTGTTTATGTATCCTCCTCTGTCACTTTTGCACAAGTGAAGGATTTCCCATTTGTATTTATTTATTTATTTATTTATTTGGGTCGTTTTGTGCACTTACATTTCAGTGACAGCATCTCCGACTCCGCAGAACTTGGCGAGCTCATCGATCCCCTCCTCCCGGATCACCGTGCTGTCCACATCAAAGCACACCGCCTCGGCCAGGCGGAACATCTCCTTCGTCTGCGCTTGAGTCATCGTCCTGCACAGAGTCCTGCAAAACCCTCAAAAAAGCACAAAAAAAAAAAATGTTTGGAATGTTTGGAAAAAAAAGGTTTGTTTGGAATCACGCGACCTGATACTGAACATGACACGAACGCACGGATTAGGTTTTGCATACTAACTCGTGAACATGAATAGAACTGGACCGACTTGTTTTGCACGTGAAACAGATAACATGCAACACTGCACAAGACGAACAGACTGTAATGCTATTCTGTGGTTCGCGAGCGATGTTAGATTTCACTGATGGAAAAAAAAACCTCAAATCTGAGTTCGCTGATGATCAAAATGATTGCATCACCCTCAGACAGACAGGGGGCCTCTGACAAGTTAGCTTAACTGCCAGCCGGCAAACTGGCCGAGTTCAAACACAACTCACCCAACAGCGTTCTAAAATGTTTACAATATATGTGCCAGGTTTTATGTATGTATTTATGTATTGCTTACCTTTACACTTCGATTATACACGCTGAAATATGACCTGCCAGATATCACACACTGCGTTGTGGGGGGGAAAGCCGGTGTCTGAGCGAGCGCACGAACCGCTGAGCCAACCGTCACTGCTGCTACCTCAAAGCTTCTTCCACGCAGAATCAGAGGCAGCAGCTGCGACCCAAACCGCTCCGCCCTTTCCGCGACAGCCGCAGGTGCGCTAGCCAATCACATCACGGCCAAGTCACAACGATTGGCTAGTCTGCCTGTGCATATATATAGATTTTTTTTTAGGTTGACATAACCGATGCATAATAGCAGAAGAAGAACATCAGGTCATGCCGGAGCCTGGCGCCATATTTTTATACACAAAACAAATCATTTACTATTAGCTGTTCTTATGCATCCGACCTTCCATTATCTTAGTACACTTATGCCGTGTATGGTCACGTGGGATATCTCAACGTGGGGTACATCCTGAATAAGGTGCCAAGCCATGTCAGGGCACAAACACTGTAACACACCTTTACACTTTACACTACAGACAATGTGAAAACACTCATCAGCCTTAAATGCATGTTTTTGGACTGCGTGAGGTAACTGGAGTATTCAGAAGAAACCCACCAAGCACAGGGAGAACATGAAAACTTTATGCATGCAGATTAGGGACCAAATCTGAGTTTCAAGCCCACAACCCTGGAGATACAAAGTGACTAAGCTACTTGTCATAAAAAAAAAAGCACACATTCAACATTCATATTCTATGCTACTTATCCTGTGTACTGTGTTACAAGGGGCTTAGGCAGACCTAAGGTATGAGACGGGGTACACCCTGGACAGGGTGCCAATCCATCATAGAGCGTACACACTAAGGGCAATTTGGGAACGACGGTTAATCTAATCTGCTTGTTTTTGGACTGTGGGAGGAAACCCACCAGCACAGGGAGAACCTCAGTGAAAACTCAGTGCATGCAGATTAGGGACCAAAGATTAGGTTCAAACCTTTAACTCTGGGGTGTGCGAAGTATCTCTAATTTTAACGAGATGTGTAAAAAGTTTAATGTTTTACTTTTTCTACCAGGGAGATGGATCTGGCGTGCTAATGATAGGTCCCCCTCTTCCTACAAGTCTAGAGAAACTCCAGTAGAGCGTCCTTGAGGTGGTGGAGAAGACTACTTGACGTGTGTCATGTCACAGGTGGTGTGCATATTGAACATTTGTGAAGCCTTGTGAAATCGGTTATAAAATCTATATCAGTCTGAAAATGTTGATTAATCTTTTATATTTCAACAAAAAGCCTGTTTAATTTTGTTTGCCTAGGACATTTAGTTACTCAGACATTCATATTACAAATATAATTTTTTTTGTGACACCCTGTACTTTTCTGTCTTGAAAGCCCACTGAAAAACAAGTTTCATGCTAAACTTGATTAAATAGAGCTGACAGACCTTGGGTGAGATACACTCACACAAACAAGTCTTGGGTCCACTGGTTGTTTAGTGTCTGCAAGTGTCTGCACAAGGTTTGAAGTATTGGTAAATCTTTGAAATTGGCATTTACTAATGACAGCTGTTGCCATGCATCAGATTTAACAAGTTAATTAAGGTCTGAAACCTTGTAAAAAGAATCTGAGACTCTCTAGAAGACTCTTAGGGTGCCCAAACTTTTGCACAGTGCCATAAAAATGTTTTTAAGTAACTATGCATCAATGTTTGATGAACATATTGTGCATTTCACCCAAAAAATCACCAAAATCAAGGGGTGCCTACATTTTTTGCAGAAGTCTGTATATATACACAATTAATGTGACTGTTTTGTTAAATGATTTTGGCATTAGCAAAAGTAAGTGATGGCACTTTTTTGTAGAATGACCCACTTATTTTTCAGCACTGCATATACCCAGTTCCTCATCCACAATGATATTCTGATATGCAGTTACAGTATATGCTGTACGTATGACAATGTTTCTGCCTTGATTTTTTGGTTACGTTTAGGTAAGAGTGATGACTGGCTTAATATTCTTGCCCTAATCAGGCAATTGCCAAAACATTGCCAAACTGGAGAAAAGTATTGTTTGCTGCCACCTGCCTGCTGGACCATTGTGATACATCGAAAATATGGCATCTTGTGGAAAATTACAATAATCCAATTTACAGGGAAGATGTTAATTAACAGTGAACTATTCAAATAAAAATGGTGGACCAAACAACCTAATGATGATAGATTAGTGCTGCTAGCTAGGAACAACTCAGGTAACCACAGCCCAGTGTCCACACCAATGACACTGTTCATAAAACAGGATTTTGTTTTGTTGTTGTTGGCTGGATTATAATACACACGTGGACAAAATTGTTGGTACCCTTCGGTCAATGAAAGAAAAACTCACAATGGTCACAGAAATAACTTTAATCTGACAAAAGTAATAATAAATAAGAATTCTATGAATGTTAACCAATAAAAGTCAGACATTGCTTTTCAACCATGCTTCAACAGAATTAACGAAATCAATGAAAAAATTGAACTCATGGAACAGGCCTGGACAAAAATGATGGTACCCCTAACTTAATAGTTTGTTGCACAACCTTTTGAGGCAATCACTGCAACTAAACGATTCCTGTAACTGTCAATGAGACTTCTGCACTTCTCTGCAGGTATTTTGGCCCACTCCTCATGAGCAAGCTGCTCCAGTTGTTTCCGGTTTGAAGGGTGCCTTTTCCAGACAGCATGTTTCAGCTCCTTCCAAAGATGCTCAATAGGATTAAGGTCAGGGCTCATAGAAGGCCACTTTAGAATAGTCCAATGTTTTCCTCTTATACATTCTTGGGTGTTTTAGCTGTGTGTTTTGGGTCATTGTCCTGTTGCAAGACCCATGACCTGCGACTGAGACCCAGCTTTCTGACACTGGCTAGCACATTTCTCTCTAGAATCCCTTGATAGTGTTGAGATTTCATTGTACCCTGCACAGATTCAAGACACCCTGTGCCAGATGCAGCAAAGCAGCCCCAGAACATAACAGAGCCTCCTCCATGTTTCACAGTAGGGACAGTGTTCTTTTCTTCATGTGTTTCATTTTTCCGTTTGTGAACATAGAGTTGATGTGCCTTGGCAAAAAGTTCCGTCTGTCCATAGGACATTCTCCCAGAAGCTTTGTGGCTTGTCAACATGTAGTTTGGCATATCCCAGTCTGGCTTTTTTATGATTTGTTTTCAACAATGGTGTCCTCCTTGGTCGTCTCCCATGTAGTCCACTTTGACTCAAACAACGACGGATGGTGCGATCTGACAATGATGTTCCTTGAGCATGAAGTTCACCTTGGATCTCTTTAGAAGTCTTTCTGGGATCTTTTGTTACCATTGGGATTATCCGTCTCTTTGATTTGTCATGAATTTTCCTCGTGCGGCCACGTCCAGGGAGGTTGGCTACAGTCCCATGGATCTTAAATTTCTGAATAATATGTGCAACTGTAGTCACAGGAACATCTAATTCTGTTGAAGCATGGTTGAAAAGCAATGTCTGACTTTCATTGGTTAACATTCATAGAATTTTTTTAAATTATTACTTTTGTCAGATTAAAGTTATTTATGTGACCATTGAGAGTTTTTCTTTCATTGACCGAAGGGTACCAACAATTTTGTCCACGTGTGTATGTATTGAGGGATATATTTAGAGTACACCCACTTCTCCAGGCACCACTACAGCTCTGATTTGCACCCAGATACAAAATATGAACATTAAGAGTTCTCGTGATTTTTGAGAATGCAATAAATAAAGTTTTTTTTACTTTTTTTTCAGTTTGTTAATAAAATTTGGTCTGATGAGAATGGGTGTTCTATGCTGTGAAAATGTTTCTTCAGTATTGTTTCTTGAATGTCAAATATATATGTTAGTGTACAGTAATAATAATGTTAATAAGGTTATATAATATGTTTTAAATGTTCATGTTAAATATCCTAATTGCCAAGAAGAATAAGAGCAGGACACATTAGAACTAACAAGGATAGTGTTTGGACCACTGTAACTATACACCATAGAGAATGTGCATTCTGATGCCCAGGTAGCAGCTTGCATCTAATCAATGCCCATGATTAGGAGACATAAAGTGTCATGTCACCCCAAACTCATCTGGACATCAGCACTTTAAAAACAGCTTACCACAAGAATGAGATAATAGATATCAAAAATTTTTGTGGAAATCCATTTCAGCCTGCATGGCAAGTAAGAAGGGCAAAATAGAACTCATTTGATGAACAATATAATGTTAATTAGTGCTGCTTGAATTTAGTTTTACATCCAACAAGTTAAATAGTTTTAGATTAATAGTTAAAACACCATTGTCTTGCTACACAGTGGATATACATATGTGAGTTATGTGAAAAGCTTATTAATGAGGATTTAACACGTGTCTTTTGCTGAACCCCTGAGGATATACAAATATTAAGCTTCCATAATGTCAAACATAAATTAATAATGGATTAATTCAGAACATACTCATTTTACAGTACAATTCATAATTTTACAGTTGCTCTCCTCCCATTAAAATAAATTAAAATTATATTATAACTTTTAACATTGCAACCATTATTTTAACCATTACAAGTCAGTTTCCTGAATTTGTCACAGTAACAAATACCAAAAAAAGTATTTGCAATAATCTTGATTAAGCCATTTTCTCATTTTCCCTTTTCCTTCCCTTCAGCTTCTTTTTTTCTTTTTTGTGTTTTTTTTCTACCACGTTCTCAGTGACGAATTTTCAACCTCGGCTGCTATAGAGAGTAAAATGGCCTTTGGGCTGTTCTCAAATAGTGCAGCCCTGTTCTGTGTCTGGCCCTTCTTCACCCAATGTCCATAGATTTTAAATGCACATGCATCAATGAGTTTGCGAATGGGTTTCACTGCATAGGGGTCACTCTTGATCACATCCTTGGTGACGGGTTTGGCACGACGGTAGTTGCAGTAAATGCGCACTGAAGCAAGGACAGTCATACAGATGACCTGGGAAAAGAAATGAAACTTCATTATATACTTTTATATACTGTACAATGTCAGTAATAATTAACATGCAGTACGTTTAAATAATATTCATTTTTTAAATGTTTAATCTTTTTTACTAGCATTTACAGTACAAATGTCTAAAATGATGTCTAAAACCTTTATGGTCAACAATCAATTATATTTAAGAGAGGGTTGCAAATAGATTTATTTCAATTCTTTAAACCTAAAAATTGGTAAACATTTCAGAACTTAAAATTTTTTTTTAGCTTTCATATAAAAGTTGAAAAAAGGTACCCTAACCTTAATGTATATACACTATAAAGCAAAAGGTTTGAAGCACAAATGAATGAAAAATCACTAATTTACTTTTCAGGACATGAACATTTTAAAATAATTTCGACTAGTTTTATACTTTCATTTTTAATGAATATTTTGGCATAATATCCATACATACCATTAACTGCCCACAAATATTCTAATATACTTTGTCTACTAATTCCTAGTAAAATTATTTACGGTTGGTAATACAGTAGATAACTTAAAGTAATTTAATAGGTTATTAAAAATGATTAAAGAACCATGAAAGGGTGTTTCCCTGTGAGAAAAGGTTCCATGTGGATTTCTTGTTTGACACAAAAGTTATATTCAAATGTTCTGTATAAAACAGAATGTTAAAACACATTGAAAGATTTGAGTACAGTTTTTTACTCACTTTGAACTTCCTGTACGGACTGAAATGTCGCACCTCCTCCACCACATACTGCTGAAAGAATGGGTGATTTAAAGCATCGATGGCTGAGTAGCGTTGCTCTGGATTCACCACCAACATTTTAGAGATCTAGAAAACAACAATGCAATATATATTTTGTATATTCTTCATGCTCAGGGTAATTAATAATGGCATGATTTTAACAGTAGTTTTGAGTGCACTTCAAATTCCAGGTATATATTTGTGCGCTCATAATCTTTACTCATAGTGTTTCTATAGTAATGGCAGGTAGTCTCCATACTGTTGGCCTAATAATAAACAGTTGAAAATATTTATATTTCATAAAGAAAATGACACTGTGACTTTTTGTTAAGAGTCAATTACTGAACATTTGTAGGAAGAACATCAGCATTATAACTGTGAATAGGTTTTCCATGACAGGTTATTAAATTTTATAAGAAGAGGGAAAAAAGAGTATGGTTATAGGGATGTCGTGGGTATTTCACAACAATAAATGTAACTATGAATACCAAAAAGTATGACATCAATCATTAATAAGCAAGATA
Organism: Clarias magur; assembly: GCA_013621035.1. Taxonomy (NCBI): domain Eukaryota; kingdom Metazoa; phylum Chordata; class Actinopteri; order Siluriformes; family Clariidae; genus Clarias; species Clarias magur. The sequence continues at coordinate 546,607 of QNUK01000328.1, read as the reverse complement.
TTGTATTTGTTTGCAAATTGTTAGGGTATACTTTCATATCCACTATGGATCTTGCTATATTCCACTCATTCACAATTCCAGTGCATAGTCAATACATTTGACAACAAAATACTAACTACCTTCCTGTTCTCCTTTTAGGTAGCTCATTACATACCAGATCTTTGACAGTATCTGAACGATCATCCCATTCTGGTGACGTGAACTGGTAATTTCCTGCCAGGATCATACGCAGCATCAGCATCTGTTTCCTGTGCCAAAACGGAGGCGATCCAGCCAACAATGTGTACATGATCACACCAGCACTCCAGCTGTGGTAACAACAGGTCACATTAACAGCTGTAACTTCTGCTTACAAAAGCACATTTTGAAATGATGACTCAAATAAACATATAAGTCTTCATATTAGTAGTGTTTTAAAATAAGGTAGACTTTTAACATACATATCCACTGCTGTCCCATAGCCTTGATGATGAGGGTCCATGGAGCACTCAATGATTTCTGGAGCCAAGTAACCTGGTGTTCCACAAACCTCTGAGGTTTAAGAGAAAAAAATATATATTTTTCTATGAATAAGTACTAAAAAAAAACTATGTCTTAATTACAAAATATTAATTAATATTAAATAATAATTAAATGTTTATAATAATAATAATAATAATAATAATAATAATAATAATAATAATAGCTGTAATTATTATTGGTATCATGGTACCATATAGTTAATAATGGTATCTAACTGTGAATCTAAATATATTAACATTTTAAATGTTTTAGTTCTTTTACTGATTGCAATTATCACAGTTTTCTTATCCAATTTGATTTCCACTTTTTTTTTTCCACTGACCTGTCAATTGTAATTTTGGCCGATTCATATTTTCTATAACCTAATTTTCTATAATCTATTAGAATCCTATAATTAACTACAATTGACAGTATACACAAACATATTTTTTAACTTGCACCTTTAATAAATATGTATTAACTTTCACAGATTTTTAAAGAGGATGCTACAGAGGATGGTTAACCTCTTTTTACAAAAGAAAAAAATATATATAATAAAATCTACAAAATTGTCATTTGGACAGCGGTGGCCAAATGTTTGGACTTGATTAAGGGATATTACACAAACGTGTGTGCTCTTGTTACTGAATATCATTAAAATTCAGTGCTGATTCAGACAAGTCTTTTCCACACCATGAAATGTGGAATGTGACATGAAAAAATTCTGCATCTACACTTTTGTGTTCTTTCAAATCTTTATGGTACAAATGTAATGGTTTTCCGCAATTAGTTTTGTCTATTACGTCCGTAATGGTGATAAACTTTAGCATTTTCAGCATGTAAATGATTATGACTTTTGAGGGTTTTTTTTTTTTTTTTTTTCACTGAAGAGATTACATTAAATGGTGTGCAATTGAATTGACTAATACTAGCCTAAGCCTATCCATGCTTTCAGGCTTTTTCTTCATCAATATGAGTCTAAACATCACTAACAGTCCAAACTGTCCATTTAATAACTGCAATTTCATGGAGAATCTGGCAAAATATGTTGGTTATTTTTGCCCCTAGATTAGTTACTGCAGTTACTTCATTTACTCATCTTGCTGAAGCTCTCATTCAAAGTGATTCACAATTGAGACAAGGTACAGTACAATGGATGAGTTGAGAGTTCAGGATCTTTGCTCAAGGACTCAAAAGTGGAAGCTCAGCAGTGATGGGATTCAAACTGACAACCTTCCAATCAACTCTCTTACTTGAATGAATTATCTTGAAATATATAGTTTGAAAGGCCAAAAAATGCAATTATTAATTAATTAGTTAATAATAATAATAATTAATAATAATAATAATAATAATAATAATAATAATAATGAATAGAAGAGCATTGCATAGGCAGAATCTGAATGCAGAGACATGCATTTCAATTATTTTCATATTTCTAAAGTTTCCTAAAAATCTTGGAATTAAAGCATGTAATTAAGGTTAATAAAATACCAAAAACAGATTCAGAGGAGGAAACAGAGAACTTACCATTAACCTTCTGCTGTGGACCAATCTGAACGGCGAAGCCAAAATCGGTGAGTTTGATGTTCATGTTGTCATCCAGGAGGATGTTCTCTGGTTTCAGATCTCTGTGAACTATGTTCTGGGAGTGAAGATAGCTGACCACTTCTAGCAATGCACGCATTATCTTTCTGAAAATAGTAGAGTGTTATAGAGTAAATGTTATTTACAGTAAATCACAGAAACCAACACACTTCAACTATGAATACTGTATGTTTGAGCCACTAGACAATAATAACATTGCAGAATGTAAAAAGTCCACCTTGATGCCTAGTTAAGACCCGGACTGTCTTCATCGAGCATCATGCATGTAACTAATGCCCATGATTTGGAGACACTCACCATAGAGTGGTGTGACATGCAACCCATAAGGTCACCTCAGAGTCACCATATATGAATGCTGAGCTTATCTCCAGACCAAGCAATGTTCCACTCCTTTTAACTTTGATCAAAAGATAGTTTGTGAAAACCCATTCCAGTTTTCTATTTACACACGTGGACAAAATTGTTGGTACCCTTCGGTCAATAAAAGAAAAACTCACAATGGTCACAGAAATAACTTTAATCTGACAAAAGTAATAATAAATAAGAATTCTATGAATGTTAACCAATGAAAGTCAGACATTGCTTTTCAACCATGCTTCAACGGAATTATTTTTTTTTAAATGAACTCATGGAACAGGCCTGGACAAAAATGATGGTACCCCTAACTTAATAGTTTGTTGCACAACCTTTTGAGGCAAGCACTGCAATCTTCTCTGCTTTCTCACTAAGACTGTAAGTGCAGGTTATTCTTTGTCTCTGCTCTTGGATCCTCTTTTCTCCCTGCCGTTATAACCCGGCTCATGACAAGTCTGGCTTTTGTACGATTTGTTTTCAACAATGGTGTCCTCCTTGGTCGTCTCCCATCTAGTCCACTTTAGCTCAAACAACGACGGATGGTGCGATCTGACACTGATGTTCCTTGAGCATGAAGTTCACCTTGGATCTCTTCAGAAGTCTTTCTGGGCATCCATTCGGATTATCCGTCTCTTTGATTTGTCATGAATTTTCCTCCCTTGGCCACGTCCAGGGAGGTTGGCTACAGTCCCATGGATCTTAAATTTCTGAATAATATGTGCAACTGTAGTCACAGGAACATCTAGCTGCTTGGAAATGGTCTTATAGCCTTTACCTTTAACATGCTTGTCTATAATTTTCTTTCGAATCTCCTGAGACAACTCTTTCCTTCGCTTCCTCTGGTCCATGTTGAGTGTGGTACATACCATGTCACCAAACAACACAGTGACTACCTGGAGCCCTATATATAGGCCCACTGACTCATTACAAGATTGTAGACATTAGTGGACACACCTTGAATTAACATGTCCCTTTGGTCACATTATTTTCAGTATTTTCTAGGGGTACCATCATTTTTGTCCAGGCCTGTTCCATGAGTTTATTTTTTTTTTAATAATTCTGTTGAAGCATGGTTGAAAAGCAATGTCTGACTTTCATTGGTTAACATTTATAGAATTTTTTTAAATTATTACTTTTGTCAGATTAAAGTTATTTATGTGACCATTGTGAGTTTTTCTTTCATTGACCGAAGGGTACCAACAATTTTGTCCATGTGTGTATGAACTCAGAAGCATGAACTCAGATAGTTCTTAAGCACAACGATGCTAGGATGCAGGATCTTTCGGAAATAGTGGCAAATTGATATTATTTCCTTCAGAAAATCCCCCAAAGAAATGACAATCATTGTGCTAAATAGTATTTGTTGTTTAACCTTTTCACATTTATAATTGTATATGTTTATAATGGGATAATGGCGGCTCAGACAACTAAGGCTATGGGTTGTTGATTGAAGAATCAGGGTTTGATCCCCACCGCTGGTGGGTTGCTGGCATTGGGTCCTTGTGGAAGACCCTTAACCCTACACCCACCCCATACTACCCAGCCACTGCATGCAGTGCCCGCCCCAAGCCAAGATAAATAGAGGGTTGCATCAGAAAGTGCATCCGGGCCTTTAGTAATATTTTTGGGTGGATAGAAAGGATTATCTGCATTTACATTGTTTCCTATGGGAAAATGCATTTTGCAATACAAAATTTCACCCTAAGAACTCGCCTCTGGAATGGATTAAATTTGTATGCTGAGGTACTACTACTGCTACTACTTAGGTATATTTAAATAACTCATTTGGTTGAAAACCGCATTCAATGTTTTTTTCCCACCTTCTTTGGATTTAACATAATTTATATTATTCTTTATAAATATACTCTAAAGATAAAATGGTTCCTTGGATAGTTAGATGTTTCTTAGCTTACTAAATAGGATCTACTCTGACTAAAAAGAAAATCCTCCTATTTTGGTAAGATAACGATGCTGACTTCTTTAATTTCAGGTTAAATTCTAATCATTCTTTTACTGGCTACATCTACAAAATGAATAAATAAAACAGTCATGATGTGACACTGCTCATAAAGCTGGGTTTGAACTCATAAACGTGGCCAACCTTGTCTCTTTCTCACTCAGCGTAACTTTCTCAGTGAGGTAGTCAAACAACTCTCCCTTTCTCATCCTGTTAGTAAGAAAGAAATAAGAGATGGCACATTTTTATGTATGTTTAACAATGTACAAGGACAATTTAATATAATAAAGTTCTTTGGAATGTATATTGAGTAGTGTGGAAATTGAATTGTACTTACAAGTCAAAGACCAAGAAGAAGAAAGCTTTTGTCTCATAGCAGTCTTTTAACTGAACTACAGAGAGAAAACAAAGTGTATACAGTATATGGCCACACTTGTACAGTATCATCATAAATATTAGTCATACAGGCAATGTTAAGTTATGAACATACAACTTTACACATACCTAGTGGTTTAACACCAAAAAAGAGTTATTGTTTATGCTGTTAGCACTGACTGGTGGAGGTGTTGTGTTTTTTGGTCTGTCTTTCTGAGATTTTCATTAGAGCTCTTACAGCCAGAACAATTGGTTGAAATCTTGTCTTGTTTATTTGGAATTAGAATTGTAACCAGCAGATAAATTATTAGATTTTGTAACTGATTCAAACAAGATATTATTCTTTCTTATACTAGCATTAGTACCCATCATTGATGGATAAAGAGTTTTTAGAAATACTTATAATGTTAAAATTAATCAATAAGCTTAAATAAAATTCGTAAATTGAGTATCTTACACCTTGTTTACGCTAAGTTATACTTCTTCGTATTCAGCCAAATATACTCCCTGTTTAAAGTAGATTATTACATCCAGCACTTTGCATCTCAGTTCGGGTATTTTACACACCTTTACCTTGGACTGCAGTGGATATGTTTGCTCTAACGATCTGATAGTAGCGCTTCACATTACTGATTTAATTAGAACCATGGTTTCAGAACATATGAATCCGGCTATACACCTTTGAAAGGTTACATACCTTTTTTTGTGCTGTTATGTGTTACGTTTGTGTTTTGTGATGATTTGGGCGCTTGGCATATTCTGTGTATTTACAGTAAACCATCGCATTGATTGTCTCTGTTGAGACAATTTTGAGGTCAAAAGCACAACATTCGTCCAAAAAAGCGTTGGCTGCTGTGATGTAATCTGGCACACATCCTTTGTACTCAATATTTCGATTCAAATTATGCCGCAGATTGAATTTATGGCGAATACAGAAGAACTGGCAAAGTTTCTTTGAATTCTGTCCAGCCAGAAGCGCATCGAGTATGGGTCTTAGCAGGCAAAACGTTCAAGGTTATTGACACCCGACTCCAAACTGTCCAGAGCCTAATCTGATCGAACATACATGAGATGGATTAGACAAACAAGCCTGATCCAAAAATGCCACACACAACCACCCACAACACACCTTTGAATTTTCTAGAAACCAAAGCATGTATTCAGGGGACACTAACATAATTAGACAAGATAAGGGTTGTATCCTGCATGTTTTGGAATCACAAAACGGGAAATGCATTTCTGTTTATCAATTTATGTGCGAAACATTCAAAAGAAATATACAAAGAGCAAGCAGGAGCGTTTCAATTTTTTTTTTTCTATAATGAAAGAACAACATCTGTGTCTTAGTTTTGTCCTAAATATGTGCAAAGTTTTGCTTTTGAATTTAAATAATGACTTAATAAAAGTTTTATTTTGATTTTGAAATGATGATTCTTGCATTTGGTTGTCTGTTATTCGATAAAATAAGAGGGAATTCTTACTTATGTTCTCTTGCCCGCAAACTTTCCTCAGGATGTCAATCTCTTTCACTGTGGCTTCCCTGATCTCCTTGATCTCTTGAGGTGTCATCTTATCTGACGGTGTTATATCTATGATTTTCACCGCATATTCCTGATTCGTACGTTTGTTTATACAGCGTCGAACCACGCTGCTAACCCCCCTGTACATAAAAGAAAAATGGAAAACTTTTCCCACAATGTTATTCAGAAAAACAGGCATAGATCTCAAATACTTACATAGTGACTTATTTAAATTATTTAGAAAGTTGTATAATTGCAAGTACTGTATAAGGTACAGGCATTTCTAGGTGATATTCAAACATGCACTACCTTTTTCATTAATGCATAAATAAAAAGTTAATGCCTTTCCATAAACCATATAATCCAAAAATACCTGAATCAGCATATTTTATTTAGCTGTAAAAAGTTAATAATAGCCAAAAGACTGAAACAAAGCGTAGTATAAGTTAGCATATAATATGCAAGAGAAAATCGATATTTCTATAACGTAGATTAAACACTTCACTGCTACCTTCCCAGAATCTCCTTGGGATCATATTTTTCGTAGAACTCCTGAGCTCCGACCCAGTCAGGGATCTCGTCGTCTTTGGTCATGATGATGGTCTCACAATTTATCCAAGGAAACTTGGGTGCAACCTTAATGAAAGCAGACAACAGCAATAAAAAGGAAAGACCTTGATGTTACTGTACAGTGCATCTAAAAAATGATATTGTGGAAAATCATGCAATTTTTTTTTTGTAATTTAAATCAAAAAGTTAAATATTTTCTATAATCTAGATTCGCTACATGTAAGGTGAAATATTTCAAGCCTTTTTTGCCTCAGTTTCAATTATTATAGCTTATAGAGCTTGAAAATCAAAACTCCAGTATCTCAAAATATTATAATATTTAATTTTGAGTATGAGTAAATTATTATTCATACAGTATAAATAATGGTATCACTAGGTCCAGTTCAGAAGATAAAATCACAATTATGGGGAAGACTGCTGACTTGTCCAGACTATTGTCAGTAACACCCTCCATAAGGAGTAAGTTACAGGTAAGCCACAGAAGGTCATCACTGAAAGGGCAGGCTGTTCACAGAGCATATTCATGGAACGTTAACTGGAAGGGGAAAGTGTTATGATCCACGCCTGTCAACCTGTTTTTTCCCACGCTGTCACTCTCCATGTGCCCATGTTTTCTTTTTGCCGTCATATGTCCTTTCCCACACTACCGCTTCCGCCTCGTCTGCACACCTGTCTCTCATCCTCCATTGATTACTCCAGCAATTTAAGCAGCGAGCAGCGCATTATTGAATGTCTCTCGCCTTCCGTTTTGGATTTGTCGCCTCGCTGTTTGATTTCCCGGCTTTGATCTCGCGCTTCCTCGTTTTGACTACGGCTTTTGTTTTACGTGTTTTGGATTGTCGCCTCGCTGTTTGATCTCCCGGTTACCGATCTAATGCTTCCCATTTTGACTACGACTCTCGCTTTGTGTTTTTGCCTGGACGTCACGCTGATTGATCTTCCGGCTTTTGACCCGCGCTTTTGTTTTCCGACCTCGCTCCAGTTTAACGTTTCTACTATTCATCTGCACTTGGATCCACCTCGTTTCACCTCGCCTGGTGACAGAAAGTATGCAAAAGCAACAGGGATGCCCACAGACTTAAGAAGACAAAACTGATTCAGGAACTTGAAAGAGCTTCATGTGGAGTAGAGTGAGGCTGGAGTCAGTGCATCAAGAGCCACATGCACAGTCTTTAGAAAGTTGACTACAACTGTTGATTTCCCATTATCAAGCCGCTCCTGAATTAGAGTCAAACTTTCCTGGGATAAAGAGAAAAAGAACTGGACTGTTACTAAGTGGACCAAATTCGTCTTTTCGAATTGAAATACATTTTGCATTTAATTTGAAAGTTATGCCCCAGAGGCTAGAGGAAGAGTGGAGGGGCACTGTGAAGTTTCCACTATTAATGATAATTTGGGGTGCCATGTCCTCTGCTAGTGCTGGTCCACAGTGTCCAAGTCCAAAGTCAATGCAGTTGTCTACAAGGACATTTAAAACTCTTCATGCTTCCATCTGCTGAAAACTTTTCAAATGGCAATTTTATTAGTACCTGCCCACAGTGCAGGTCGGGTTTCTGACCATGATAATACTGTGCTTGATTGGCCAGCCAACTCATCTAATCTGAACCGCATAAAAAGATCTAGGTGGTATTTTCAAGAAGAACATGAGAAACACCAGACCCACACAATCTAGATGATCTGAAGGCACTTTCCAAGCAACCTGGTTTCCAATAACTCATCAGTTCCACAGAATTGCCTGCATTTCATGCCACATGTATGTAGTAATTCATGCTAAAAGAGCCCTGCCCAAGTACTGAGTGCATAAATGAGCAATTTCTTTTGTTTTTCAGTTGTTTCTGTATTATAAATCCGTATTTGATTAATCTGAGTAAATATTTTAATATATTGAGGTATTTAATTTGTACTGTCATGAGCTTCAAGCTATAATTAACAAAACTGAAACAGGAAAGATTTTAAATATTTAAATTTGCATATAATGAATAAAGCACATCAGGCACGTTGCTTCGTAAGAGGGTAAACCTGGACTCATCAGACCACGTGACTTGTTTCTGTTGTGCAAAAGTCCAGTCTTTATTGAGGCCTTTTTTTTCCTGATTTGCCTGAGTAGCAAGTGGTTTTCTTATGGCCACACTAACTGTTTAGTACCAATCTAGTGAGTTCTTGTCTTGTGAGATAGGAAATGCTCTTGGTTTCACTATTAAACTTGGCTGTGATTTCTACTGTCTATTTTTTTAATGGTTTCATTAAAGTGTTCTCTATAAATGTTTTTTTTAAACGAGGTTGATAGTACAACATTATATTTCCAGGTTTTAATGATGTGCTGGAGAGTACCCCAATAACAAAATAACCGCTAACCCAAGTCCAGCCATTTTAAGTCTTTTTAGATGATGTCTTTGATGTCGGCCCTTGTAATATTAAAAAGTGCTGAGCACTAAACCTCAACACTAACTTTTTGATGTTCTTTGGAATTTTTAATAAAAGTAATTTTTTTTCATAAATTTAAATAAGATACATATACTGTACATACATGGTACACTATCCCCCCCACCTTATCCCATCACCCCACCTCATAAGAACTTTTATGGCTGATAAAGCACCTTAGTTATTGATACCAATACTGGTATTAAATAATATATTGATATAAACTGAATACTTTCTTTGCTATAAACACAACTGCTATATGACCATGTGGGTGGCACGGTGGTGTAGTGGTAAGCACTGCGGCCTTGCACCTCCAAAGACATGCAGATTAGGTTAATTGCCATTCCCAAATTGTCCATAGTGTTCGTATGTGCCTTGTGATGGATTGGCACCATGTCTAGGGTACCCCGACTCGTGCCCCAAGTCTCTGGATAAGCGGCATAGAAGATGAATGAAGTAACTTTCCCCCAAAAAATTTCAAAATGGATTTATTTCATTTTGCAGTAAAACCCTTTATCTATTGGTCAGTGTAGTAATGCAAGGATAGCAGAAGTTTTAAAATAACTCACCAGAAAACAAAGATGCTCTGTCAGCTTATATATATTTATATAATAATAATAATAATAATAATAATAATATTATTATTATTACTATGATTATTATTATTAGTGGTGGTGTAAATGAATCGGTTCTCCTTGAATGGCTTGGTTTAAATGCATACATTACTGACTGCTGCTGCGATCATAAAGACAATGTCCGTTGCTCATTCCAGGATTCACCATAAACTCATATTAAACATCCTTTCAGCACACTGTTGTAATGTTTGTCTAAACGGTATATACAGTAGCTGCAGCAGAGTGTAGTTTGCATTACTCAATGCCACCCAGAAGATGATGGGTTCCATTTTGTCTCCGCTTCCTTTCAAGGTTTCTCGAGCTTTCCATTGTCCCTGTTATTGAGATTCTAAAGCTATAGCAGGGGTTTCTGTAGAGCTGCTTTGCGACATTAACCGGGCTTTATAAATATCTCCGGGTCGCCTTTGTAACCCACTGACCTATAGCTAAAGCGCACCTAAACGATATCATACGCGGTATACGAGACTACAGACGGGTCAGGATGACATTCTCAGCTGTCTCAGTTTTGCCACACTATTTATTCCGGTAAAACCAGGTGTCGAGGTGTGATTAAACGGACGACAATTCTCCGACATCGATGACTATTCGTTTAGCAAACTAATTAAATCCACATTAATACCGACTGTATACGGAGTCCGTACTACTGTTAGCTATGTTTGTGAGGACAGTCATAATACTGTACAGGCTGTAATTGAGTACGGTTCTTTTCTTTCAGCACGCGCTACGCTAGATATATCAGTACGCTGTCACGACAAACATGCGAAAAACAAATGGTATACCTTGATACATCAGTAATCTCTGCTGTTTTATTAAATGTAGTTCTGAATTCCGTCTTCTGAAAACGTCCGAATCAGTCCATGATGCACACAACACTATGTTCCGGTGCACGCGAGCTGCAGCGCGCGAAAGGGCAGCAAAAATGTCATGCTCTAAAAATAAAAACGGTCTGAGTGGCTTAAACTCACACACACACACACACACACACAAACAACCTTACACTGATTGATTCAGAAGTACCTCTGAGTCAGGCCTTTGATAACAAATCTGCTAGTTGATTCATTCCCCCCAACATTAATAATTTTAATTTGCACCTTCTACTCTCAATTTAATCAGCAGCATTGCATACTCAAGTTGCTGATTTTATGAAGCCAGTGTGTGCATTTGTGGTTGTTTATTTGTAAACAAAACAGAATGCTAATAAACTAAAAAGTCAGTGTCAGCAAGAAGTAAGAAAATTAGAGCAAGACTGATAAAGCATTGCAAAACCACTGACTAAATGACGAGTCTGATTATATCCAAACTTATAGGTTATTTACTACACAAGTCAGTGACGTTGTCTTAACATGTACAGCACAGATTGAAGAAAACAGCTACACCTGCATTGAAAAGATGTCTGTAATGATGGTACACGTTGTAGACACATTGAAGATTGTAAAGAAGTAAAGACATTTGGATGTCATGAGAAGTCTAAAAAAAAACATGTTCACTGTGTGGGTTTTTAATTATGCCATTTCAAGGACCAAACACTGGTTTAAGGATTTATTGTGATTTATTATAGCGCATGTGACATTATTTAACTGATACATATTAATCAAAAGTAAGTTAACAACACATGTACATTTTGTAATCCTAAGAAATGCATACAACTCCTACTATGCGTCTTATATTTTAATGTACATGTTTAAATTAAGAAAAGTCCTAAGTGATGCCACCATTCCTGTCTCAGGGCAAACCTACAAAAGAGAAAGACACATCACATTAGTGCACAGTTCTGCAATTATAAATGCTGACTACTTTGCGTGCAATCATGAATTGGGTACAACACAGCGCTTTCTTTTAGGGAAGAAGAAATTTGTGAACAAACAATGAAGTAAAATGAACATGTATGAACCCAATGTAGACAATGGTAGCCATGCTGTTCAATGTTCATTTAGGAAATGTGCAACAAATCTTGCAATAATAGAACTGTACAAATATTGTTGTTGACTCTGGTAAGATTCTTTAAAGCTATTAGTGCTAGGTTGCTTTGATAATTTGACAATTAATTGCTTGCTTTGAAAATCTGAAGCCAAACATTGAAACATTTTCACATTGATTAGGGCATTATGTCATTTATATTTCAGTAGTAGTAGTGTGTAGTAGTAGAGCTAACAGCTCATCAGACTAGTAAAACAAATCAGAAAAAAAGCTTTCAGTTTGCTGAGGATTGGACTTTGGAGGAATGAAGAAAGGGTCAAGTGATCCGATGAGTCCGGATTGACCATATTCCAGAGCGAGGTGCATCTAATCTCTGGAGAAAGTTTTATGATCTAGGAATGAAAATCACCAGTCACCACCTGATACAATATTATTATGATATCTAGGTGTATATTGATTAATATTCTATAAGTATCAAGATTTTATAAATGTTTAGATTCAATATGACATTTCTTCCTATTCTGTTTTAATTTTAAGACTTTAAACCTTTAAAAAAGGTTGTCACAATTTAAAACCTTAGTTTTATTCAGCAGCTACACAACTGAATTAAAGATGAGCATACTATAAGTCATTTCTTATCTTAGTTTTCTCACATCAAAACCAAGGGCAGAATTTAAACAATATAAACTAACTTCAAATACAAGACTTCAACATTTAACTAAAAAAAAAAAAAGCTTAAAAAGCTAAATTTGATTACATTTTTTTTTTAATACTGAGCAGCATTGATCTCTGTCATTCCCTATAGATATTTTATTTCCTATATTATTTATACAAAAACTTATCAAACGATTCACTCCTGTCACACAACATGCCAGTGTGTAAAAAGTAGAATGTACCATATATATGACTATAATGAAATGATAACGTTTTAGCACCTCAAATGTCTTGAGCAGTGAGTGTGTAATGAGTGGGTTTCGAGACTAATTCGCTCGCAGAGTTTGAACTACACCACTTAAAAAAATAATAATTTTATTCATACAAATAAGATTACCATCCAATGCACATTTTCAAAGAAATTGTGTCAAAAAATCATACAGTATAAACATGGCTTAGACACCTGCTGCGAATACGTACCATTGGAGAATCTGCATTGTTTGAGCACCTCACTGAACCCTTCACACAGTTTGAGGTCGCTTTGTGTCTGTGCACATTCAAGAAACTGTTTCATCTCATAGGCACAGGGATTCTGCTGCACTGTCTCCTGTTGATACATGGGCTGCTGCTGGTATGTAGGCTGAGTCTGGTAAGGCTCCTAGGGGATTCATTCAGTAAATGTTATTTACTGCACACACATAAGCATGCTCATTGTGGCAGATAGAACAAAAGTAAAGACCCTTGTGAATATACACCAGTCAAAGGTTTTGTACACAAATTCTAATTCCATGGTCTTTCCTTATTTTATTTATTTTTACATTGTCAAACAATGTTGAAGGTATCCACAATATGCAATATTCTGCTTTGAGACGTGACTGCTACTTATGCTCTGTAAAACCTTCCTAATGGATCGAATCTGAGGTGCTGGTTGTTGATGATGGATGATTTCTGAGGCAAGTAACTCTAAATGAACTTCTCCTCTGCAGCAGAGGTAAGTTTTCGTCTGCTTTCCTGGGATGGTCTTCATGAGAGACCATTTTGCAAATGCACTTGACAATACTTTTCTAGCAAGTACTATTCCAGAGCGTTGTCTTAAAATAACACAACTGACTGTTGTTGTTGGTATTATATGTTATTTCATACTATTTTTACAGTAATTTCCTGTGTTGTTCTAGAATGCAGAAAATAAATCACAGAACAAAAAAAAACATTGAATTAGAATGTGTGTCCAAGACTGGTACTGTATGTATGTACCTGTGAAGTTATTGATTTTTTGTGTGATTGATTTACCTGATAGGTGACATCAGGCCTGGCAGCCTCAGAACTTCCACCACCGCCAAAGCCTCCAGTCATGGCATGACCGATCGTGTGTCCCACAGCGGAGCCGACTGCAACGCCTGCTGCAGTGCTGGCCATTTGAGCAAAAAGGCCTGGCTGTCTAGGGGCACCTGCAGCAGGTGCAGAGACTGCAGATGCAGGCGCAGGTGCTGGAGCTGGTGGAGGTGCTGCTCTAGCCACCGGTGCAGGTGGTGCTGGACGGGAGGAGTAGCTGTGATTGTAAAGATCAACAAGACACATGAACTGATGTAACATGTTGTAACGGTATTCAGGACTGCCAATAATTTACAGTCAAACCTATTCATTTAGACAACTACATATATTACGTAGAGACTGTGAACGGTTCAGTCATTCAATGTTTGTGATTAAGAAATGGCTAGGGTTACAAAACAATGTAAATCATATAAACATTGATGTACTGTAAATGTAATATACGGCCAGACCTTCCTGTATTTTTTTCCTCAATTAATTACTCGCTCCTGTTATATTAATCTACACATTTTTGAGTTCTAAATTCATTTTAACTTTTCTGCTTGAACCATTTTTAATTGCCATATACCGGTGTAATCTTACATTACATTACATGTGGTAGACATGTAAAATATTTAAAATATTTTATAACCTCTTTATTTTGTTTACTAAACAGGTAGTAGTTTACCTTTTAGGTCTGAATATAATTCTGGTAAGAATACGGCAACACACAAGCTAGATTGTGCATACGAAAATTGGGGAAGATATTAGCATAACTTTGACATAGCCGGGTCTTGCTATGCTAGCTAGTTGGTTAAGAGTTAGCATATCTGAACGTTACCTTGGAGGAGCCATCCTCGAAGATCTGCTGCGGCTTCCTCTAGGCATTTTAAGTGCTATGGATATTTACACTCACTGTTTATAATCTCAAAGCAACGTTATGTCGGTGTCCTGAACTACCCCGTTTGGTCACGTTCTATCTACAGTATCTGACCTTCAACCTTGTAAGCTAGGAGTAAGGAGTCGTTCGCCAATGAGTCGATTTTTTGAGCCGACTCTTTTAGATGCACATGCGCAGTCTGTTTTTGAACAGACGTAGGCAATGGTGTAACTCTACATTTTTAATAGAATAAGAATCACTTATTTAACAAGGAACAAAGTAATATTAATACAAGGACGTTTCGGCATTTGTAGCGTCTCCGTATTTTGTATTTGTCTGAATTATTACTGAGACTGATCTGCTTCCATATTGGATTCACAAGATTCGGCTCTCACTGCTCCGGGAGTCTGGTTACAGCTTGTTTCGAGCAGAAGGGGCGGTCCCAAATAAAGCCTCGCTTCGATTCTTGTGTCGTTTCCCTCCTGAGTGTGACCAGATAAAAGACGTCACTAATGACGTAACCAATCAGTAGACTGTGCTGCCCCAGCAGCTCGATACAGCTCCACAGCTATTATTTCTGAATGGAGCCACCAAGAAAAAGAAGAACTATTTAGCAACATTTGTCATTTAACATAAATCATTTCGCCCAAAAAGGTAATTACTCAATTCAATCCAGTTTTCTTTATTTCATTTTTTATTTCTTTAGGAAAAGAAAACTTGTATAAACATTCAATATTTTAATACTATATGTATTGATAGGAGAAGTTCATTTAGAGTAACCAGGCTAAAAACCACCAATTAACAATACCTCGGATTAGAGCGGTTATAAAGGTCTTACTGATCATGAGTAGAAGATACATCTCAACATTAACTGTTCAAAGGAGATTATTGCATATTTTGGATGACTGCTTTAAAATGTAGAGAGAAATTAAAATCATGAACGACCATGGTGTTAGACAGTGATCCCAAACTTTTGAGTGGTAGTATAAAACAGAAGGCCTGGGTTAGATTCCCACTCAATGCCCAAACCCCAGCCACTGGATGCAGTGCCAGTCCCGAGGCCAGATAAAATTGAAGGGGTGCGTCAAGAAGGGCATCCAGCAGAAAAACCTGTGCCAAGTTATGTGCGGATCAGATGAGCCCTCGACGGAAACAGCCAAAAGACTAACAGCAACGTATATATAAAACAGAAATTATGTTTGTTTGGTTGGCTGATGGCTGGTGTTTGCACAGGAAGTTCAGACACAGTTGTGTGACAGGCAACATAATCGTCATCAATTTTTGTGAGTGTGATGCATGTGTTCCTCTCCAACTGCAACATTAAGCAGCATCATCATCAACTTTCATCAATCTCGTACCGAGAGTGGGATCTAGTATTTCTCACTGATTGCAACAGTAGACAGGGTCAAACAGGTACGTCAAGCCAAGCTCATAGCTACTGAAACCCCGGATCAGATAGCAGCACATCTAAAGTGACTGAGAACACGACGAGAGAATTAAAGAAGAGAATGAAACCTAGATGCAGTCTGCGTAGTGTCAATCCCAAAGTGTCTACAGTGACAGCGTATATGACAGAAAGAAGAAGTGGTTGTCAAAACATTGGAGGAGCAGTAACCAGTTGACCCCACACTTCATTCGCAGGTAATGTTAGCAAATGTTAAATGCAACCACAGAGGGCACAATCCAGGGTCATCTTGATCCAGTCACAAGTATGGATAAATGCCTGGTATTGGCAGCATTGAGCTACCAATGTCAATTATTGATATTTCAATAAAGAATATTTGAAATTACTGGAATGGGTTAAGAATGGTCTAACATTATTAAAAACCAGTGAACACATGAAGTGATGCTTAATGCCCACTGTACAAGCCCCTGGAGGCAGTGTTATGATCTGGAGTTGCTTCATTTGTTCAGATCTAGGCTCAGCAATGTTATGTGGCAAACCTATTTTAATAAAAGCATATGGAGTGCGAGATATGTTATGGGCATGGAAATAATCAGAGAGCATGCATTAATTAAACCTAGAGCATTAATTAGTTAACAGAGAGCATTGAACCTTTATGCTCTCGGTTTAATACTCAGTATGTGTATGATCATTATCCTGTAGGATGACCCAGACCAATTTTTTTAACCTTACACGCTGATGTCTTGTGGTGTTGCTTCAGTGTTTCTAAATAATCCTCCTTCTTTATAATTCCATGTGTTATCTGAAGTGTACCAGTCTCTTTTAGCCAAAAACATAATGCTGCCACCCCAGTGCATCACAGATCAGATGGTGTTCTTTGGATTAAAACCTCACCCCTTTCCCTGTATGCATACCACTAATTATTACGGCCTAACAGTTATATTTTTGTTTCGGCAGATCAGACAACCCTCCAAAAAGCTGGTAATCACCTGCAAACTATACAGTGACTTTTCAGTTGCAATTCAGTACAATTTTATTTGTATAGCGCTTTTAGGGGAAGTAGGGGATGTCACCTGCGCAACTGTGTTTAAAACAGTCCTGAACACCTATAGGTTACTTCAGACTGGACTATGAGGATTAGGCTATTGACAGTCATCCCGAAAATGTTCGCCCTGATTGTGTCGTACAATCCCTAATCATTTCGGCAATTGACAGTTTCCAGTAAATAAAATGTTCACTTCACAGCACAATACAAGGAATATTGTTAATGCCACATCCCTGTACAGTTCTGACCTCACTCCAAGTGATTTTGATATGTTTGGGGCATTAAAGATGTTCATAGGAAGCCAAGCAAAATTTCATGGAATCCAAGCAATAGTAAAACACTGGGAAAAGTTAATTAGTAGCAGGGGATTATATAGAGTAAGTAGATGAGTTTTATTCTCATATATGTATTCTGTGATTCTGCAAAATCAAAAGTCTTGGCTTGACTTGAACGCTCCTGTGTTTGTTTGTTTTTCTTGATGCAGACCAGTAATTTGACCCTTTTAGTGAATGACCCAAATTGAATTTGCAATGCGCATACAAATGCTGGAATATCTGAAAGAATTAAATATATAAAGAAACACCACTGATTATGCTGATCTAGTTGAATGACATATGGTGTAGATCAACACCCTCATTAACCTAAAGATTAATTCTATTCTAATCTATTTACAGTCATGAAACATATTTCGTGCTAACATGGTTAATCGCTCCTCGTGAGATCGCTAACATTTTCACGATGGTTTGGTGTGCGTTAACAGTTCTTCATGCCTTCTCCTTGGTGCGAAGCCAAAGCCAGTTGGGTTGTAATGTGTTGGTTGTTGTTGTTCCTCCCACTACTGCGGGAAAGCAACCGCCAGCTCCTCGCCACTTCATGTCCAGATATTGATACTTATTCGCGTTGAAAGCGAAAATCTTTATCGTTTTAGGTGTATACTTTTCCATGCACATTTTGGAAACCTGGATATACTAACTGACGCAAAAAAGGTAGGTATAATACATAATCCCTGGTAGCTAGCATGCTAATTTAGCTTTAGCCTGCGTTGCGTATCATCTGCCTAGTGGTGCATATAAGCTTACACCATAATGTAGGGGAAAACAAGCTAGGTGTGTCCTGTCTGCCGAGGAAACTGGTTCGATAAATACGTTCTTTTTCCAGAAGACATTTAGCTAATAACATTGTAACAATAATATCAACGTCTTGACAGGTTTAAGTTGCAGCTAATTAGCTAGCTAGGAACGTAAACAATAAGTGGAACATGAGCTTAGCGTTTAGGATCTGGAAAATTCTTTGCTAGCTAATTTAATCAGCTTGGTAATAACCACAGCCGATTTAGAGACACGGAAAAATTGAAAACAATATTCGAAGCTGGTTATTTGTTATAATTTTTTTTATAACAGCTTGCTAGGTTGTTTTAAAGCTGGAAGTTCCACTTCTGGATTGCTTCTAGATAGATAGATAGATAGATAGATGCTTTATTGATTCAAACATCCAGTAGTAAGCATAGTAACATAATAGGTACCCATGCTTCAATATAAATTACTAAGAGAACAAGATTGTATCATATACACTATATGGACGTATTTGGCCAAACTGGTTATCATTAAATGCAGTTGTTTTAATCAGGCCCCTTATCCTCAGTGAAGGACAATCTAAATGGATGATGCTATTCTTTCAAATTTGTGGCGACAGTTTGGGGAAGGCCCTTTTCCATTTCAACATGATTGTGCTTCAGTGCACAGATCAAGGACTATAAAGACAAGGTTTGATCAGTTGGGTGTGGAAGAACTTCGCTGGCCCGCACAGAGCCCTGTGACCTCAACCCCGTCAACACCTTTAGGATGAACTGGAACATAGATTGCAAGCCAGGCCTTCCTGTCCAACATCATTGCCTGACCTCATAAATGCTCTATAGAATGAATGGGCACAAATCTCCACAGAAACACTCCAAAATCTTGTAGACCGCCTTCCAAGAAGAGTGGAAGCTGTTATAGCTGCAAAAGGGGGACCAACTGACCAACATTGACCAATAATGTCATTTCAGGTTTTGCCAAATACTTTTGCCCATAACTTGTATAAAGGATGAGATGAATATATGCAACAATTAGGTGAATGAGAATGACTATTCAGAGCACAGATGAGTGCTAAAAGTGAGTGGTGGAACACTGAATGTAAATTATGGGGGTGAGTCAAAAACGATCTTGAGTTTGGTTGTATTAAGACTTGGGTTGACCACACTGTCTTCTCATTCAGGTGTTAACGTGTTACATCAGTTCATTTTTAACTGTGGTGCGAGCAAAAACAGATGCCTCACTTGTGATGTGCATGAAAGAAAAGCTTTTTTTGTTTTGGTATGAGGGTGTACATGGCGCCAAGAGCATACAAAATTTGCACCAATATTCTAAAGAAGGTGAACGGTTCTTAAAGAGAATCTTTACTGGTGACGAGACATGGATTCCTCACTACGAGCCTGAAAGTAAACGGCAGAGTATGTTATGCAACCACCCTCACTCGGCGACAACTGAATCAACTGAAAAATTGATGTATACAGTTTTCAGGGCCAGGATTAAAAGTTAAATAATCGACAATGTTCACTGCAGTGAGATGCTTATTGAAGAGCCAAGGTCATTGAGATCTTTCATGAAAATTCATGTCCACACTCTTCTGCCCACACTGTCAACACTTGTTTTAAGGCATAAAGCATTCTCCCTATAGTCCTGACTTTGTTCCATCAGATTTTCACCTGTTTGATCCCCTGAAAGCCCTACGAGGACGTAGACGGAAGATCCACTTCTGATGAAGAACTGAAGACAGTGGTGCATTAGTGGCTCGCAGCTCAGCCTAAAACATTTTTAATGAGGGAATATGAAAGTTTGTTGACAGCTGGCTTAAAGTGTGTTAAAAATCAAGGAGATTATGTTAGAGTGCACATAACTTTTGACTCACCAGGTTTTAGGTTTTACTGAGTATGCTGGATAATATGCCTCAGTTCTTCTGGTAACTTTGTCACACTTGCTTCCTTGTACTTGTATTTTCATGCAAAACCTAGGAGCTTACATTAGGTTTTTTGTTTCCATCTAAAACTAATGCTTTTATTACAGGCAAGCAAATATTCTGTACTGTTACTTATTTATTAATTTGCCTGTATGTTTGGAAATAGTGAATGTTTTGTAGATCATAATACAGACATGATAAACATATTTAACACATTTTATACTGCAGATAATACAGAGCCTAAGACTTTTTTCACAGTACTGTATGTTTTACAAAATTATGTAAAATTTTCTAAATGCATTGAAAGAATTGATGCCAAATTGAGAGAATTGATGGTTAGCCTGTGATGCAGAGTTGAATTCTGGGTCTCAGGCTAAAGGATTTTCACTCAAGCAATTAAACAAACTTTTGTCCAGAATGTTTGAAGGGCATAGAGTCTTCAACTCAGGTAAATTACCAAAAGTTTCCCACCCCCTTTTCCAGGTAGGGAAAAAAGAGATGTCATACTACTCATCATCATCATCTCGCAGTTCCTCCAGAAACTTGGAGTGTAAGGTTTATGTGGGAGATTTAGGAGGAGGAGCTGCTAAAGGAGAAATTGAAAGGGCTTTTAGCTACTACGGCCCTTTGCGCAGTGTTTGGGTGGCCAGGAACCCTCCTGGATTTGCTTTTGTGGAATATGAAGATGCCCGGGATGCTGAGGATGCAGTGAAAGGAATGGATGGAAAGTAAGTATATTTAAAAATGTTAATTTTGGAAATTTATCAAACCATGTTCTATTTTATTTCTGTAAAGTTTCGAAAGTTGTTTACCTGAGGAACAGTTTAAGAGAGAAATATCTGTTGTGTGTTTTTTTATTTTTATTTTTTTTTTAGAGATTGCAGCTGGCATTTCCTTTATCATTAGAGGATATTGCTGCTGGTTCATGCATCTGCTTATTTATTTATTTATTTATTTATTTATTTATTTTCATCCCACTTCAGGCTGCTTGGTGGATCTCGGATTCGCGTGGAGCTGTCCACTGGCATGTCTAGAAAAAGCCGATATGGCCGTGCAAGTCGTCGCCCATTCGATCCAAATGATAGATGCTATCAGTGTGGAGACAGGGGACACTACGCCTACGACTGCTACCGCTTCAGCAAGCGAGGACGTCGAAGCAGGTGCAAAAAGTGGACAAAAGTGGTCCCTCCCTCACCCCAGATTTCAAATTCTGACCACTAAAGTTTATTTGCCAGTAAAGGCTTTTCTGATCTAATGAAGTGCTGTTAAACATAAGGGAGTGAATATCCTTGTTCTCCTTCACAGGTCCCGGTCTAGATCTCGCTCCAGGTCAAGGAGCCGCCGCAACCGTTCACGATCTCGAAGCCGTAGCCATAACCGGTTGGATTTTTCAATATATTATTGTTCAATATATTATAGCTGGATTGTGAACTGAAAAAAAAGGTTCAGTATCCTGAAAAATGACCGTTGTATGATCGATATAATCAGATCATATCATGACAACATTCTTTACAGATCCTAAGGAAATATATGCTTACAAAATAGAAAATCTGTTCATTAAGATAACCAGCAATTTTTAGGGAACCAGATGGAAACCCATGCAGACATGGGGAGCCACTATATCTGGTTTAGAGGAGAATAAAACGAGGAAAAGCAATAGAGGTGACATGACACTGCCCAAATCTTCCAGGTTTTCTTGTTATTCCAGGCTGCACATTTATAGGTGAAATGCAAAGTATTTATAGAACACCTGTATTATACTATAAGCATTGTCACTTTTTCCCACTAAATGTAAATTTCTCTCTTCTTTCTCGTAGGAGGTACCGTTCTCCATCTTACTCAAAACGCAGGAGCAGGTAAGTGGTTGGAAATTTGTAAGATCACAATCGCTGTAACCTCCATTAAATGTTTTTTTTTTTTCTTTTTCTTTTCGTTCTGATATAATTAATAAATTAGTGTTGTACATTTTAGGTAACATACTTTTTTTCTTTTTTAAAACCATCAAGGTCTGGCACTCCAGCTCGCTCTAAATCTAGGACTCCTGTTCGGAGGTATGACACCAGTCTATAATTGCTATTTCGCTCTTTTTCTTTTTTTTTTTAGTCAGCCTAAGCCTAACGCAAGAATGCTGTGTGATTTATACTTTTTTCAGTCGGTCTCGCTCTCGATCTGGATCTGCCTCGCGCTCTCGCTCAAGATCCAGGTCCCGCTCTCGCAGCCTCAAGAGGCGTAGGTAGGTCCTTAATCACCGTCCACATCATATTTGCTTTTCTATAACTGCCCTAACCATGTCATTTTTCTGATCAAGTATCTAAAGGGATGTTCGTTCTTAAGAAGTAAAGTTATCTGAACTAGAATACCTTCAAAGACACAGTCTAATTATGAACTATAATGTTTATGATTTAATGCTCAGGTCAGATAAGCCTGTCAATCATAGTCAGCAAAAAAAGCATCCCTTGATTAGTTTAAGGTAGACTATTATATATTTTGTAGTTTGTTCTGAAAGCACAACTTCCACCAGTGGTAAGACGTTTAGTCTGGTGATGCAGCTCCAGCCATGGATGGATTGATTGGTATGAAGGTATGAATGGATGAAGGAGGGGCAGTTAAATTAGATGCAGTATAGAGGGAGTCTATACATTTTGTGACATTCCAAAGTGAGTGAGGGAGCATCGGGCCAGCCGCTCATTCCCACTAGTGTCTGAAATGTCTTTTACTTTTTAGGTCACCTAGTCTAGATGATCTTGGTCAGGTCGTAATTAATGCACTAAAGACAACTCGCACACATAATTTATGAAAGCCTGCAAGAGTCAGGATTTTGTTCAGGGGAGGGGGCGGGTCAGGAGGTTACGATTTGGGGAATCTTCTCATCTCTCTTCTCCCTCAGATCCAGTTGATTAGCTACAGAGAGTGAACGAGATCACCCGCCAAAAAAAAAAGAAAACAAGCACAAATCTTGATCAGACTCCGGTGACCAATTGCTGCAGGCTGTTCTTGTCTTTTCTTAAAGAGTGCGGGAGTGGATGGCACTGACCAGGGCTCGTCCTTGCCATGTTAAACGTCTTCCAGAAGGGTGACAAAAGAGCTTACCCGAGATCAGCCTCCTGCCGCGCTGCTTTAACGAGATCGTCCAAGGGCATCCTGCGCGTACTCAAACAGTTGTTCCACACGCCCCCACTCCCATCCCATGCACTACTACTGCAGACCAGAAATGCTGGGCTGAGAGTCTTGGGCTCCCCCTTTCCCTTTTTTTTCCTTCAAAGCTCTGGCTTCACGCTTAGCTTCTGAGAAGGGTGTGTGAGAGAAAGAGAGAGACGAGAGATCAGTCTTCAAGACCTCTGCGAGTGTGTCTTCGAGTTCTAGCATCCGTCGCTTCTCTGTATGTTGTTTCCGCCACTGTCTGCAAAGGTAACCAACCCAAGAGTTACTGTCCTTCTTGATATGAGCCCTGGTGCTAATAAAACCAGATTCTCTGTAAACCTTTTCATAATTCTGAACATATGCAGAGCATGTGATGATTAACACCCCTGTGAGAGTGAGTGTGTGCTGTTAAGAGGATGAATGAATGAATGAGTGCGTGAGTGAGTGAGTGAGGGTATAAGTAATATGCCTGTTTTTGTGTGTGAGAGAGTACGTATAAGAGTGAGTGCATAGATTTAGCAATCTAACCCTGGTTTAGATAAATTAATTATTTTTTACATTAATCTCTGTATAACGTGATGGTATTAAAGAGGTAAAGGAAAAGTTAGGAGTTTTGTAGATGGCTCATGTGAGATGGTGGCACTCTTGGGTTCTAAAATTGGTCTTTCATCAATAGGTATAGCACTCTCGAACCCCATTGCCGTCAGCAAAATTTTGGTTTAATTAAGAAACTTTAAAGGAATACTCCAGCATTTTTCTATACACTTTGTCTGTAAAGTAACACATTTCCATGTAGCTAAGAAGACAAAAATAAAAACATTTATTCATTCATTTATTTTTTGTACCGCTTATCCTGTGTACAGGGTCATGGGGGCTTGGAGCTTATCCCAAGAGACTTGGGAGACAAGGCAGAGTACACCCTGGACAGGGTGCCAATCTTTCATGGGGCGCACATGCGTACACACACACATCCCCACACCATACACTCAATTACTATGGGCAATTTGGGAACACCAATTAGCCTAATCTGCCTTTGGACTGTGAGAAGGGAAACTGGAGTACCCAGATGAAACTCAAAAAGCATGGGGAAAACAGACCCAAGACTGTAATCGAACCTTCAAACCTGGACAAGTTAGACAGTGTTAACCCTTAACACATACAAAAGAAACCTATAAATATAAAATTTCCAGTTGGTGAATTCAATCATTATTATAATCATTCTTGCAGATATTTTATTGTAGAACACTGAGAGGTCTTTGTAGTAGGGTTGTTATCTCGCACTGAAACCACATAATGTTTAATGTAAAATAAGTAGGGGGATTAACTTTATCATTATAGTTTTTAGTGTTTCAATAAGATTATGGGAACAACCTGGGAAAGATTTTGTCATATCTGTGTCACCCTAATTTTGGTCAAATTCAGTCAAATGCCCAAATGTTCCATGGTAATTAGCATAACATGTAAACCTATAACTAATACGCCTACACGTATACTACAGACACGGAGGAATCAGAAATATCCTGGAGTATTTGTTCTTTTGTTCTTTTTTTTTTTTTTCTTTTTTAGCTCCCAGCTGCTATCTAGATATTTAACATTCACAACTACATGACAGATATAAGTTTTTCATACCATTGTATTATAGGTCATGATGTATCTAGACTTATCATGTTCTCTAGTTTTCAAGCAGCACTGAAAGAGGTCAAGCTCAATCATTGGAATAAGAGCCATCCAGGAGGAATATGGTTGAAGTTCATGGATGTTTTTACTTCTGTGGGAAATGTATTCTCCTCACTGAAGGCCTCTTTCTCTGTGTTCCAGCCATTCCAGGTCCCCCAGCCCGAAAAAAAGCCCCAAGTCCACTGATGGAGAGCAAGTGGAGAAGAACCACTAAACCGAAATCACTTACCCAATTTATTTTTGCTTTTTTGCTTTCTTAGCTCTGTTTTCCTTCACATAAATCTTATATAATTATAGAATCTGTTCACATTTGCTAGTTTGAAAGAATTTATTCACTCTTGTGTCTGCTTTCCTTAAAATTGTTGATTGTCACTATAATTATTATTTCCCTCCTTTAATTATAAAGTGAAATTTGTATATTTTTGATTTCCATATTGATCAAAAAAAAGAAGTGATATGCTCATAAAACAACTGTACCGAGTTTTCTGTTTTGCCTGTACGTTTACACTGGAAATGAACAAAAGAATAAAGAGTTCTAGCATGATACATGAGCTTAAATTTTAGGAAGACTTTACAGAACTTGTGACCCATTCTCAATTAAATACAATTTACCCAGATCACCCATAACATTATGACCACCTGCATTATATTGAGTGGGTCCCTGTTTTAGCCACCAAAACAGAAGTCAACTGTGTGTTCAGACTCCTTTCTATGGGAACCAGTATTAATTTTTTCACCAGTTTGAGCTACATTAGCTCTTGTATTGGATCAGATTACATGAGCCAAGCATTACAAACGCTTACAATATCTCGTTCCAAGTGAACATTTTAAATGTGCAGGAGTAAGGATGCGAGTGTCTTTGACAAGGACCAGATTGTGATGGCTAGAGGACTGGGTAAGAGCAACTCCAAAACTGCAGCTCTTGTAGGATGTTCTCTGTCTTAAGTGGTCAGCACCTTCCAAAAGTGGTCCAAGGAAGGAAGACCTGAGAACCAGTGATGGTCATGGGAGGCCAAGGCTCACTGCTGCCCATGTAGTCAGATCATATAGAAGTGCTACTGTAACTCAAATTGCTGAAAAGGTTCATTCTGGTTTCTCTAGAAAGGTGTTAGAACACACTGCATCACTGTTTTGATTGCAGAAGGGAGACATAATGTTATGCAATTCAATTAAATTCAGTTTTATTTATATATCATGCTTTAAACAATGGAAATATGAAGGTGTCGAAAATGATCTTCACTCCGGTTATATTAAAACTTCTGTTTGCTGCGCTGTCGAAACAGCGGTTTCCGTTCAAGGCTACTGTCTTGTCAGTCACTTCTGTGCAGGTGTGAACGTGTTGGATCAGTTCATTAGTATCGCAGTGTGAGCAAAAATGGATGCCCCACTTGTGATTTGCAAAAAAAAAAAATGGCAGCGTTCAGTGATTCATGTTTTTTTGTGTGTGTGGTCTGAGGGTGTACCTGGTGCTGTTATTTATCAAAGACTTTGTGTGCAGTATGGAGAAAGTATTTTGTTGTTGAATGGATAGAAAATGGATAGAAAAGTTCAAGCAAGGTCGCACATGTGTAAGCCATCCACATCCACGACTGATGACAGACGTCTGCACATTTCTGACAACACTGATGACACTCTGCAAAACTTCCTTTTGGGGTGTTAAATCATTCTCCCTATAAAATATTTGTCTGTACATTGGTCAGAACTCGCTCTTTCAGTGGCATCTTCGTGTTTCATACATTGGAGAATCTAAAACCAGTCAAATTTTCTGTCTGTTTGTATGTCTGTCCAGCAAGATTTTGTCACAGTATCATACAAAACTGGCCTGCGAGAATTTAATGAAACTTTGGGAGTATTTAGGAATTTGCCTGAAGTTAAACCTGTGTCATAAATAACAACAGAATATTGAGTAGAAGTGAAGTTATGAGCAGTTATGTGTCAGATTATGTCTTAGCATCTAGCAATAGAATAGAGTATGCGGAAGACACAGAAATGACATTAATGTACCTACAGACCATGAAAAATGCTCAAGAAACAAATGAAACATGACAACATGGTTTACCCCAAAAAGAAGGAAAGTAGACAACGAAAACTGAACATTCAAAGATGAATGGACAGATCAATGTATGTTTATTCTCTAAAACAGTTTGTTTCATATGTTCCAAATCCATGGTGCTAATAAAAAATACTAATGAGAAGAGCCACTATAAAAACATGTTGTTAGAGCAAACATATCCTCAGCAGTCCAAGGTGAAGGCATGTAAAATACCCAAACTGAGAGCCCAGTGTTATGCACTAGAATGCTCCCACGCACTTTATTTTATACTAAATAAAATAAAGGTATTCTCTGTACATTGGTCAGAGCTCGCTCTTTC
This sequence comes from Clarias magur, assembly GCA_013621035.1. Taxonomy (NCBI): domain Eukaryota; kingdom Metazoa; phylum Chordata; class Actinopteri; order Siluriformes; family Clariidae; genus Clarias; species Clarias magur. Next base: position 519,273 of record QNUK01000328.1, on the reverse strand, counting down.
AATTATATCTTCATGTTTCACACAATGGAGTACACAAAACCATCATCGCCATCACTTAAAACTGGCCTGACAGAATTTGATAAAACTTTGGAAGTACTTTAAAATCTACCTGAAGTTTAACCTGCACCATAAGTGAAATCAAAATGTTTAATAAAAGTGATGTTATAAACAGTTGCGTGCCAGATTTATTCATCTCTTTTTTAAAATGGGTTTTAATAAGCTACTTGCTCAATGTAAACAAACACCTGCACCAATAGATATTAGTTGATGAACAAATATAGCTGAAATTATTATTTTTACTGGGATTAATTCATATTTTCACTGCTGAAATAACTGAAGTTAATTTTAACACACTGGAATAATTTTAAGACTTAATCTTTATCCAATCTATTTTTTCACTTTCTCATATGTGATTCACTGATTACCAAACAGGGAGTGTATTTGGCAGATGAAATAACTACAACTATCAAGCGTTAAGGCTTAAGATACTCAACCTAAAAAATATATATATATATATTAATAAGTCAGGCAGAGAGTTCTCCTGTACAGAAAGAGAAGCAGGCATGCACGTGGGGCTTCAACTTGAAATAATAATATCACTGATTGCATTAAAGCTGGTCAGCTTACTTTTAGCTGTAATCTTTTATCTATTTCTACAAACTCTTTTCCTGTAAACGAAGGGTACCCCAGGTTGTAATAGATATAGTTGTAAAACAATGATGATCTGGCCGAAGCTCCTGTGTCATTGCCGGCCGGGCACACCAGAAAAACAGTGGACTTAGTGAGAACATGCTTTTAATGGGAGAATCTGTCTTAATGTAACGTAACAGTAGCTCATACAGTAAGTTTGTCACAGGCGTTCCTCACCGACAGTAACAGTAGGCAGAATTTTCATCAGCTTTTATGTTAATAGCCACTTTTTGCCATAAGTGAACCGTTTGAGATATTTAAAACCCTTTCACAATTTTGCGTCCTCATTGTCTTGAGATCATATTGGTCCAGTTTGGTGCCAATCACATAAATTCTCTAGGAGGAGTATATTAAATTCCTAAAGCCCATATAGAAAACCCAGGAACGTGACTCTGTACACAAGATAAGTGATGTAAAAGATAAAGAATGGTAGGGAGTAGGTCATACACTCTTGTAAGTGCAGTTTTAGAGTGCATTTATTTCAGTCACATGTACATTATGTACAGTGTTGCAGTACAGAAAGCAATAATAATAATTGTAACTTAAAGAACACAGTCGGCCAATCACTGAGCAGTTTCACGATTCTGGTCCTTCCTCATTGGTGGTGCCCTGTGATTTTCTGACCAATAGGAGATCGCAAGAGGCAGGCACACATTCTCGTATTTTTTTCTCGTCCATTTTCATTTGGTGCGTGAGGGAAAAAAAAAAAAACCTAACGGGACAACATGGCTACGCAAACGGCCCGGTACTACAGCGAGGGAGGCAGGGCTACAAAGCGCCAAAAAACCGACAACGACGGAGGAATGGCGACTGTAAGTAGTGCACGTGCACAGGCCAGAGCTTACACCTAAGTCTTTTCTTTTCCTCTAAAAACCACAAACGCTCTGCCGAAAAGCTCGCGCGTAAGTGGCGCGCGCTAGCTGCATAACCCTGTTAGCTCGACTCGCTTTAGCTAAACGGCTTTGTTGCTCCTTTTTCTCTCGAATCTCACCGGATTATATTTTCCTACACTCAGACTAATTCGTGACGTGGACCCATTTTAGAGGCGTTTCGTGATTATTTAAGACGCGCCTGCGTGTTTATACTGCTAGCTTTAGCTGGAATGAATGTAGTTAGCAGGCAAGTTAGCAGAAGTCGCGTGGAATAACGCCCCAAGAGGCCACGCCGCCTCAACAGGGCCTGTGCAGCGGTACGGCCACGAAGCTAACAAAGATCCTGGTTATTATTGTTTATCACTCTTGGTGGTTTTGTCTAGCTTAACACACGCGTTGATCACTGTGTGCACTGGAATGACAAATGCAGTATGCACCTGCACTGGTCCAGCGAGAGAACAGAGTAGAAACTCAAGGAGTTCACTAAAGCACGGGTTCCTGAGCCTGATCTGGGAGAACCCCGGCGGCCCTGCTTCCCCAGGAACAAACACATTTACTTAGATTTATGAACAAGGGTTGTTACTCAACTGACCAGGTTTGAGAAAGAAAATGTGCCCTGAAGTATGTATAGTGGGTACTACATAATTATGGTTACGGTTATGGATCAGGAAACGGTTTGTTTTGAGCTTCTTAGTTAACATGACAACTAGCAGTCACTGTTTACTACACAAAAGTGAACTCGATAATTCAAGATTACATATGATGTCTCCATGGCACTGCAGAAATTGTTGCTCTGATCGTTCAGAATGTGATGATTTAATCAGAGTTCACACTTGCTCAACTCGTGATTATTGCTGTGAATCGTTGCGGTTTCAGACTCGTTTGCCTAACACGTTCTGGTGTCATTTAGCTCCGTTGTAACAAGAAGATTAAATCGTTTAGTCTTTCCGAGGGGTCGCCACAGCGGACCGTCCGATCCGCACACCCCACAGGTTTTTACCCCTAGTGTCCTTCCTGATGCAGCCCTCCCATTTTATCCAGGCTTGGTACAGGCACTGCATCCAGTGGCTGGGGTTTGGGCATTAGGTGGGAATCGAACCTAGGCCCTGCACATGGCAGGTGAGGAGAGGAACCTACCAAGATGAAATACGGTCATGAATTGCTGGCGTAAAGGCTGGTTTAGGCTTCTGTGTCAAGTAGGGATCGGAATCACACAATACAATATCATAATATCTAGATCCCGATTCAAATTGTATCACGATTCTATAACTGCCGATTTCACAAACATTCTATATTTACTTTTTTTTCTCTTCAGACTACATTACAATTCTAAAGAAACTTCACAAATAATTTGGTCCTACTGCACAGGATGCTGTGCTGCCTACCAATGTGTGAGTAGTTTCAAGCATGCTACCTGCAGGATTAAGGGTACAATTTTACTGCTCCAAAAAAAAGTTTTTTTTAATTTGAAATAATTGATTTTGGATTCAATGGGGCGATATGAGTTGAGGTCACGGAGTCAACATATTTTTCGACATAATCTCAATTCACTTTGTCCATCTATCAACAAGCGATCGATTCCCTCATTAGTATGTTTCAGGCTTCATCAGAAGTGAATCTTTGTCGTCATAGGAGTGTTTTCAGGGGACTGAAAAGTGAAGGCCCATTTGCTCAAGATCAGGGCTATACAGAGGATGCTTTAACACCTCAAAACTAAGTTTTTGCAGTGTGTCAACTGTGTGGGCAGAAATGTCCTCCTTGATGGCTGATACTTGTGCGACCTTCTTTGAACGTTTACTCTAATCCTCCAGCACTGTTAGGCTGGTCCCAGCATCTCTCTGAGATCGAGGAAGACATGCATCTAGTCCCTTTTCTGTTCTGGAGGAAAAGAATGAATGAATGGATAGGTGGTGAACTTCCTCTAGATCAGCACAGTTTGTAATTCACCAACACCTAAACACACCCACTGAACCTAGTAATTAACAGATTAGTTAAATCGGCTGTGTTTGAGAAGAAGAAGCACCAAACTGTGTTGGACACTGGTCCTCCAGGACTGGATTTGGACACCCCTGCTCTAGATGTTCGTACAGCTGAGTCTCTGGCAGTCTTTCCCAACAGTGTTTGGTACTTAGTTAATCTAGTCTAAGGAACTGTCCAATGATGGAAATTTAAGCACTTTTGTAAGTTCATCTGGATATGGGTATCTGCCAAATGCCTAAATGTAACTTCTCTATCCATTCATACACCCTTCTTCGCAACAAAACACTTTCTCAATATTGCACACAAAGTTTGCCATAAATACGGGCACCAGCAGGTGCGATTTCTTTAAGACTGCAAGGGAAGCTCAGCTTCCCCTATAATGTCACAAAATTAATGGTCAAATTATGTACTATTGTATTAACATTTTATTGACTAAAAATTCCCGTAGCGTCCCTGTGCATTTCCCTGTTGAAGCCCAGCGTCCATTGACTTCAATGCTGCTGCTTTGAAAGTTTTTTTTTTTTTCAGTGCTTTGAAACTAGACGGTCATTGGATAAACGCTGCGATTATGTCCCGCCCACGGACGATCAGCGTCTCTGGGGGTGAATGAGGAGTGGGCTGGGCTGGCCCGGACGCCAAGCTTCTGCGTGATGATTGGAGGGTCTGTCGAAAGACTGCATCTTCTTTTGACTGACAGCAATTTTGTACTATAAGCAATCGCTGAAGTCCCATCGCGGATTTCTGAAGTTCAGTCGAAATAAAAACTGCTGCAACCTATTTCTTTATATTTGCTTGGCGAAATTGCTTGATTTTCATCATACATTTGGCTGGCCATTGAGAGGACACTGATCAAGTCACTGGAAAAGACGCCTAGTTGGTACAACAGGGTCACAGACCATTTTCTAGAAAAGGAACGTAGGGCAGAATTTACTTTTAAATAAATAGACAATTTTATGATGTAGGCTGAAAATGAGCTTCCCCTATTTGACAGACCAGTAGCAGCCACTGGGCACCAGGTACACCCTCAGATCACAAAAAAAACAAATCAGTGCACGCTGCTCTTGTTCCGTGCAAATCACAATTGGGTCATCCATTTTTGCTCGCACTGCAGCTACATATGAACCGATATAACACGTTCACACCTGCACAACAGTGACTGAGGAGACGGTAGCCGTGAACAGAAAGCGATGATGAGACAATATTACCAGAGTGTGCATCATTTTTGACATACAGTGGTAAATGAAACTGCGTGGATGCTGGTGGAGCTAATAACATGGTGATCAAGAGTTAAGTTACTTTTATAGAAATTACTGCAATGGAGGAAAAAAAAATTCAGACTTCTTTGATAAGTCTCTGGATTTCAACTGGAGCATTAAGGGAGTTGCTACCATTTGGACTAGTCAGAGTTGTTGTGGTATGTGTTGCTGTGACGTCAGTGTTTCTCACAGATATGAAATATACTTGTGGTTGTAGTCAGCGGAAAGGGCCGGCAGTACCTCTGAGCACAAAAGTGGTCTACTACATAAAACAGGCAAAAGATTTGAGCTTTAATACAATATTTTGATATTTCTATTAATTTTACATTTTAGTGATCCAGCCTACAAATCCTCCCCTCCAACTTCCTGTACATGAATAGGAAGATATTAAAAATCTTTAAAAAGGACAGTTTGGTGTACAAAGATAGAAATGTTTGTCAGTATTTTGCCCTTAAAAAAATGTTTTTAGAATTTTTTTGCATTGCTAAGTTTTTGTATACATGTATAAAAACACAACCCAGTAAGCCACACTCTTAGCTCATGACATCACAATTTGTAAATTGTGAATGTAGTGATCTGTAACAAAACAACTAAGTTTCGTAAACAAAGCAACTCCAGCGATTAGTTTTTTTTTTCAAGTTGTTTTCCCGTTATTCAATAGTTGGTTCCTACTGGGCAATCTGATTGGTCGAGAGGCATTCCTTGGGTGGTTATAATGTGATAAATGTATTATTCTGGTCACAGAAGCACTTTCAACAAGAAAATACATCTGATAACGTTATGTCATCTTTAAAAAAGCATGTTGACTCCTTAATAATTGCGTCTAAGTCGTAAGTCATTCCGAATCACATCTGAACTATGTGTTCTTTTATTTATGGTTACCTAGCTCCTAACACAAGGCTGAAACCAAAATTGTTCTCCAACTTTTGATCAAGCTCCCTATTTGTTGCATGTCAGTGAATTGTACACCGTAGCGCACTAGCTTTCCATTTAACACTATTTGAGATTCAACTGTGGAACCCTGATATTCTAAAATGATAAATATAAGGAGAAACTCACAAGATTTTCGAGTCTGTCTGTCCCGTTCATGTTTTATTCTCCTCAGTTTTTGGCTACATAGTACCGAAAATGAATACGTAGAATAATATGGTTAATCAGTACCACAGTTAGATATTTTCGCCTACCGTAGAGGGATATGTTGGCAGAGCAAAATAATTGGTTAAATAAATAAACAAATCATAATCTGATGATTAAATATGTGGAACTGCACCCTCGTGCCTACGACTACATCACAGCTGTGCTATATCCAGCAGTGCAGCAGTTCCCCTCGTGTGAAATTGCTTAAGTAACATCTTGCACAGCCTTGCATAATGGATACTCCACATGACATAAGCAGATTTAAGCAAAACAAAAAGTTTTGTTTAACAAAGGCATATAATCATTATTGTGATTAAGCTTTCTTTGCGACAGCATTCATGTAACATATGTGGAAGTGTGAGTAAGCTTTCTGCTACTAGTGTGTCTAAAGGACAGGATATTGCACTTTTTGGGTTCAGTCAGGGAACTGTTTTTAGCAAGTGATGATAGGAACCAAGTTGTTTCTCAGACTTTCCTCAGTTAACTACAAATGGTTAAAAAGCACAAGATTAAAGCAGTTCAAGGCATGCTGTTATTGGACCTCATCCATGCTGAGCAGGCAAAGATTTAACGCTGTGATTAACTGGATTATATTATTTATTTAATGTAGTAGAAATAATTAACCAACTTCTCTCCCAAAATCCTTGATTCTGAGTCTGTATTGTTATCCAAATGCACTTTTAACTTTCTACTTCAATCACGAAACATTTAGTAGACTGTACCTTTTACTTATTTTTTTCCTGCTGCTCATATCTATATTTCAGCTTTATAGGTTCAGTCTCTCTGTAAACTATAACATGTATGATCATGGTGTATTTGCAGGAGGGCTACGATGACCCTCACAAACCTCTCCCCTCCCTTGTGGTCCACATAAGGGGGTTGGTGGATGGAGTTTTGGAGGCAGACATTGTCGAGGCCCTGCAAGAATTTGGAACCATCAGGTAATGCACTTCTTATAAACTTCTGTATTACATGAGCTTTTAAGGTCTGAGGCCTTGTCCACATTTACACAGGTATTTCTGGAAAAAATGGAATTTAAACTTAAACCTTAAACTTCGCTTTAGCTTACTAAAAATAAAAACTACTTCCAGGGTGGTGATATTTAGAATCTAGGAGTTAGGTTAGACATACTTTTGTGTTTAATGTGAATCAAGGAGGAAACAGCAAATACCTGTTTTGGGAACAGGCCTAAATCACATTTGCCTGAAGTTGTTGCCAAAATTACATAATGTTATAAAAAATGTGTATTTTGGAAAGTAACTCCAAATGGTATGATGGTATACCTTTCAGCATTGATAAACTTGAACTATAATACTACAGAAAGTAATGACTTACTATTACAGAACTGTGCAGAATTCCTGAAGCCTCCTCTCTTTTCTTCACTCAAGTGGTTAAAATACATGAGAGGGGCAGTGAGGTTGCTGCTCAACCAACTTTTAACCAACTTTTCTTTAAGCACTTTGCAGCTTGACACAGTAAAACATTTGTTACTGTTTCTATAATTAAATGTACTTATTGTGAAGAACTTATAGAAAATTTCACAGTACTGAACATTATAATAATCAACAGTAATAATAATTTTTGTTGCTATTTTATTTGTCCAATTTATTCACTTTAAATTGTGATTTGTGTCTGTAAAACTATTATTACTGGAGAACTGCTGGTTTGGTGTACCAATGTTCCCAGCAACAAAAAAAAAAAAAAAAAGAAAAAACAACCCCAGAAGCATTAAATTTTACAGATTCCATGCTGAGTCTGACCCAGACCACAGATCCAGGTGGAAATTATATATTGACCTGTTTGATGAATCTATCCTAAGATTTGACATTGCTCTATCTGAGATGTTCTTTTAATAGGTTGCATCTGCTCCAAATGTCATGCAGTATGATAGAGTTTGCTTGAGTTTGTGAAAGCAGCAGAACAATGACGTTCATGTGTGTTTCCTCTAATCACTGTTTGGTCTGCCGAAACCAACCGACATGGCTTGTGACATCTCTGTCCTGTATACCTAATTTTTTGTAAATTAACAGCCTTAATCATCGACAATGATGTGTCTGTCGTGTTTTTCACTTGTTGGGTTTGTTTCATTGGGTTCATCTAATAGGTAGATGTTCTTTAATAGATTCTGCTATCCATGCAGAAATTCCATATTTGCTAATTTTGTTCCATTGTTTTTTGGAAAAATCCCCAATATTCTTGTCAATTGTTGTTTGGAAAATGAACACTTTTGGTTTAGCCAGATTATTTTCTGTTTCCACAGTTACGTGGTGTTGATGCCTAAGAAACGGCAAGCCCTGGTTGAATATGAGGACATGAGCGGCTCTTGCAACGCTGTAACGTACGCTAATGACAACCAGATCTACATTGCTGGAAATCCTGCTTATGTGAATTACTCCACCAGTCAGAAGATCTCTCGGCCCGGTGACTCTGACGACTCTCGCAGTGTTAATAATGTTTTGTTATTCACGATCATGAACCCCATTTATCCCATCACCACGGTAAGGAGTTTTTAGGAGTGCTTACATCAGTATTAGTACATCACATAAAATATTATAGATCAAACAGGCATGACTTTATACATTTATACTATTCACAAATGGGTACCATTTTGTAAAAAAAATAATATATATATATGTATAATATATATAATATTTTTTCTTTTCTTTTTTTTCCAGGACGTGCTTTATACCATCTGCAACAATTGTGGTCCTGTCCAGAGAATTGTTATCTTTAGGAAAAATGGAGTCCAGGCCATGGTTGAATATCCTTTACTGCTTTAGGGAAGGCATCACCTTCGACTTCACAAGCAAAGATAATTGTTGAGAAGAGCCTGACACTGAGGCTTCTGCATCCTGTAAATTGAATAAAACCTAAAGTACGTATGTGGCTCAACAATTTGCTGCTTCACAGCTCCCGGGGTCCTGGATTGATTATGAATTTGGGATTCTGTTTATGAAGAGTTGCACATCTCCAGTAATTAGTTACAGTGAATTGCCCCTTACTATAACTGCATGTAAAGGTATACACTTTGATGGTCCAGTGTCCCGTATGGTGTGCATTTCTGCATCGTCCTCAGTGTTCCCTGAAAGGGTTCAGCCTCCTTCACAACGTTTACCAGGACAAAGTGCTCCCTCCAGATAATGAATGAAAACCTTGTGAGAGCTTGTTGAATAGTAGTTGTCATTGTTAGGATGTACTTTTTTTTTTTTTCCTTAATTATTCCCACATTTGATTCAGTCCAGAGTGCACAGCGGGCCAAAGCCTCTCTCAATGGTGCGGACATATATTCAGGCTGCTGCACACTCAAGATTGAATATGCCAAGGTAAGTGGAGCTTTGTTTTCTTTAGATATGTTTAGCATACGCATGTACACACACAAACTATCCATTTGTTAAAGGCTGAGCGAGGGTAGTGGTAGTGTGTTTGCTTTTACATACTTTTATGCTCTATCAGGGTGGACAAATAATTAATTTATTATCTAGTCCACTGAGCAAGTGTGCAGTGTGTTGCCAAATCCTATACTCTGGTTGCTTGGAAACTTTTCAGCCAAGCTCGGAAGCTTTCGTCCCCCTCTATCCAGATTGCAGTTTGGAATCAGATCGCTTTCATGTAGTCTGAAAAAAAAAAAAGAATAAGTTGAATCTGATTTTTGCAAATACAATTTGAGCCACATCCAGAGGTGGATTGAAAGTTAGATTCAAATCGGATTTTAATTGGGAAATTATTCGGCTATGTATCGTGGCATTTCATGTATTGCCACACTGACTCCAAAAATCATTTGTAATATTTGTTTGCATTTGGTTTGGTAAAAAGTTGCAATGCCTGTATAATGTCACAGGTTTTGTTCCCAAAACTATTCACACATTGGCAGGCAGCACAGTATCCTGTATTTCAGGAGAAATTATGTCATAAGTTTGTTTAGAATTGTAAAAATAATGAATATTGAATGTATTTATAAAATCGTGATACTAACAATCACAATAAAACTTCAGTCGGCACCTAGGTATCATGATATCATAATGACTGGTAATTCCTGATAATTCCCATCTCTACTTAAGATGTGTCTTGTTCTGGATGCTCTACCCACTTAAATTGGATTTGAAACTGTTTACATCATCAGCAGAAGTTCAGATCCACACAATCACATGGTATGGATCTGGATCCATGATTTAAAAAACGAGCGGGAAGACGATTCTTAACTGTCTTGTTACTTGTTACAGTCATTCTTAGCAATCAGATTTATGAAGCAAATCAGAGTTGCTTGCAGTCTGAATAAGGGCTTAGTTAAGTATATTTACACTGTTTGATTGTGAAGTCATTTTTTCTTAAAGATAAAAGCAAGCAGCAACATAAAGCAAATCGAATTTGCTTGCAGTTTGAATAAGGGCTTAGTTAAGTGTATTTACACAGTTTGATTATGAAGTCCGTTTTTTCATAAAGATAAACCAGGCAGCAACATGGAGAAGAAAAATAACCTTTATTGAAGCAAACTTGCATGAGCAAGAAGAATGCGGTTTATACTGAATATATCAGGTAATATTGTGATACTGTTTTTATACAACAGTTCTACATACAAGAAATTCATTTGACTAAGTGACATTTTGTCAGCACGATGGCATAGCTAGGTGGTTAGCTCTGTGGCTTTGCACCAGGGTTGAGGGTCCGAGTTTCGCCTTGGGTCTGTGTGCATGGAGTTTGAGTGTTGTTTTTGTGCTTGGTGACAGTCACACCACTATGTATTGAGTTTAGTGTTTTTGCCTTCTATAACAATGAAATGAAAAAAGAAGACCTACTTGTTCTAGGTTACTGATTTTGTTAGTCTATTTCTAGTATATTTGGATCAAAACATGAAATGAATTTGCATGTGTGGAAACAAGTCGGATTTATTCTTTTTCCTTCTCACAGCCAACACGTCTCAACGTATTCAAGAATGACCAGGACACGTGGGACTACACCAATCCAAACCTGAGCAGCCAAGGTAACGTGGGCAGCTGGACATTTTTTTTCTGTTCTGACACAACTCAGCACCCTTACTGCCACTGTGGAGAATAGCTAAGCGGGTGGGAGTGGGTCTTACGATTAATAGGACCTGTTGTGCAACCCAGGCATAGCAGGTAGTTGTTTTTGTGACCTTGTTTCTGAAATGTGTGCAGCTTTTCAGAATATTTAAATATTCAGAGTGCTTTTTCACATCAATCCAAGGATGAAAGGAAGGAGCAACTGGACCACTGAGTATGCATCGCTCGTTGGAGGAAAAAAAAAAAAAAACTTTTTTTCCAATTTTAAAGTATTGCTGCTGTGGCTGTAAGCCATATTTCTTACCTATTTCAGGAAGGTTGTCATTTCATGATTCCACAAAGGAAATAGGGGAAAGTTTTTGGGAACGTTGAGGTGTCCCTGTGTAACCGTGTTATAATGCTTTGCAATAATACAATAATGTTATAATGCTTTGCCTGTGTGTTATTCAACCTCTGTTTGCAAATCTGTTTGCATCTGAAGGTAAGGAGATTTTAGCGTAAATTAGTACAGCCCAACTGGAAATGTCAGTCCCTTGTGTAATCTGTTACTTACGTAATGTTACATAATGTTATCACCCTACAGTACAGTGAAGACATATAGCAGGAATTTGTCCAGGAACCATGTAGATCTCATTGTGGGTGGTTTCAGATTACTTTCGTTCTTTAAAGCATTTTAGAACCTCAAGGTGTTTACCCAATTTAGTTCTTTAAAAGGTATTGGCAGCATTCCCTTTTCACACTTTTCTCTTAAAAAGTATCAGTTTTTCATTTGCATATTTAATGCCTACTTATGGGCCAGTTGCTCCTCCACATCTAATGGTATAAAAAAGTAAAAACTGCTTCAAAACATCAGCTGCAACAACACACTTGGACAATGAAGAGTGCACTTTTCATACACATCGAAGACATTTCAGTTTCCTCATCTACACCCGCGAGAGCATTTTCTCTTTCAACAAGCAGAAGGAAAGCATAAGCATGATAGAGAAACCATGCATTCTGACACTCCATACAAGAGAACACATTTTACACTCCTCATCTCCTGAACCGCTACAGCCACGGAGACGCTCCACCCTATGGCATGACACACATTCTGTTAAATTGTGTTAGAAGAATAAGACACACGCCACAGGGAGAGCATCACCACCCCAGTGTGACACAGCACCAACACCACCGCCACCTGCTGATAAAGGAATCTTCGGGGGGGGGGGGGACACATGTTCCAAACAGACAACAAATACAGTCCATGCATTGAAAGGACAAGTCAGTCAAAAAAAAAAACACTACCTCTGAACCCTTCTCATCTATGGTTGTATATTTTGTTGTCCCTGTTCCTCACACTCGAATCCCTGAAACAAAATGTGCTCACATATCATATAAAAAGCATCTGTGCCAACCTACTGATTATAGCTGGGGTTTTTTTTTTTTGCAAGAAAAGACACCTCCAGTATGAGGAAGATGACACCGACACAGACCACATGCTGACACTTTTAATTACAGAACGCAATTGTCCAGCTTACCGCTCGACTCTAGATCGCCCAAATTATTTTACCTCTCAATGTGTGTGTTTTTCCCCTTTCTCTTCTACATTTAGTCTTATGACCTACTTTGTAACACCTTCCAATATGATGCAGGTTTGGCATTGTCTCTAGTGGGAATCTGAAATGTGCAAAATTCCACCATGCTGTGCGTGATGACATGGACAATATATAAAATAAAAATACGGACTCCTGGAAGAATATGGAAGAGCTGCGGCGTCACTTTGACCTTGGACAAAACGGACAGCCAATGGAGTCTTTGAGACTAAACAGAGTTGGGAGGAAAAAGGAAACATGCTTTTTTTTTTTTTTTTTTTTTCCCCTAAACAAAAAAAAAACTTTCAAGTGGCAGACATGAAGCGGATCTCACCAGTGGCTAATTGACATCCTGTGCCCCTCTACCCCTCCCCCTGAGTTTGAGCTGTAAGTATCCCCAAGCTTGTGTTGTCTTGGAGTGATGCTTTGATGGTTATTATTCTGACAAAATGATATGTACCTAACTTGCTATCGCTTTCCCTTTCCACTCTCCATTTGCCTGTTTATCCAGTGGACTCCAGTTTTTCGTGTTGCTGTGCTGTATCAGTAGTATTGCTATATTCTTCTTGTGTTACGTTCAGGGCATCTAACAGTTAAGGCCCATGCTAAAGAGCTGTTGTTTTGCGTTGAAGCAAAAGCTGCAAAACTAGTTTGAGATTCATGTTTGCAATGTTTGTACCTGAACAGGTGCAGACGCTGATGACGATGGGGACAAACAAGGTGTGTGCGCGTCCCAGGCTTTTTTTTTTTTTTTCTTTTTTTTTTCCTCCTTCTTCCTATTTTTCCCCCCTTAATACACCATATCATTTAAACCATTATTTATTTGGTGATTGATTGATTTAAGCTAGCTGCACTGCATTCCTTTTCACACACATTGGTGCTGGGTCACCTTGTCTAGGGCTCAAAAAAAAAAGAGTTTAGGTTTAGCTCTTTTTCTGTCATCTGTTTCTGGCCTCTTTTCTATCCAAATGGTTTTAGGCTTCTTATCACTTTATACATTAAGCTATAGTTTATACTTTTTTTTGGGGGGGGTGGGGGCTAATTCATTTTCCACCCTTTCTCCCTGTCACTGTGTATTCTTCTTTTCCCTTTCATGGCCTCCTTCCCTCTCTTGCCTCTCAGATATGAATGGCCACTCCAACAAGCGCCAGAGGCAGCCGGCTCTGCTGGGACACCACCCTACAGAGTACGGTAAGGCTCCTGGCGGACACCAACATGTTCACTCACAAAAAACGGGGAGCGACTGCTTGTTTAATTTGGGTGCATAGATCCACAGTGGCGTTAAGATGGTGCTGCGTTGAGTCATTCAGAATTGCAGTGATATGTATGTGTGTGTGTGTGTGCATGATTTCAGCCATCATCCTTTGTGTCGTTATCTTCTTGCCAGGTGGATATGGCTATCAGGACGAGAGTTACGGTGGTTATGACGGACGCCGTGTGGGTCCATCTATGGGAGGCCCACGGAGGGGCGGGGCCAGTCAGCGATACGGTGGCCAATACGGAGCCCCACCTCCACCACCTCCAGGAGAATACAGTGCTCATGCAGAGTCTCCAGTCATGATGGTCTACGGTCTGGAGCCGTCCAAAATAAACGCAGACAGGGTGTTCAACATTTTCTGCCTCTATGGCAACGTTGAAAGGGTAAGGAGAGAAAGCTTAAACAGCTTATGCTTGTATTTATTTAAAAAGAAAAAATGAATTGTTGTGAATATTTATTTTAATTATGGTGATGTCCAGGTGAAATTTATGAAGAGCAAACCAGGTGCTGCCATGGTGGAAATGGGAGACTGCTATGCTGTGGACCGGGCCATTTGCCACCTAAACAACTATTTCCTTTTCAACCAGAAACTTAATGTCTCGTAAGTATTTTGACAGTGTATTTCTGTTGTTAAACATCAATATTTCCATTATGGACGGTATAAGTAGTATAAAAGGTTATATTTCTTGCCAAACGTCTCTTCTGATAACTGCAGGATGTCCAAAAAGTCAGGAGCCTGCTGAGAGTACCACTACCTATAACCGTGTATTCATCATTTAGAGCATGTGCTATACATGATTAGCTTTACGCTGCATCATGCTTTTGCTGATATTTCCATTGTTTCCTGGCACCCAGTATATAATCATGTAATTAATTAATTAATGAAATAAGTCATTTCTGGTGTTTTGTTGTAATGGTTATTTTATTGAAATTTTACATTTAGATTTGTAATACCTGATTCCAAGGAAGTTATAAACAACCCTAGCTAGATAAGCACATAATTAGCATTTGTAATATTAGATGTGTTAATATGTATAAAATCCGTGTTACAGTGGAACCTCAGCATATGAATTTGGCATAGGCGAGGTCCTAAGGGCGAAATTTCGTACTGCAAAACGCATTTTTCCATAGGAAATAATGTAAATGCAGACAATCCGTTCCGATAACTCACCTCGCTTGGTTTTCTACTGACGCAAATGAGTTTTGATCGGCTACAGGAAGTACAGATGACTGTCTCTGTCTCTTATTATGCCCGAAAAATTTAAGTTTTTAAACAATTCGCACCGCAGGTCGTTCGTATGTCGACGTACCACTGTATCTGGTAAAAGTTTTACAAACCTGATGGATTGGATCAGCATCAGACTCTTATACTCTTGCAGCGTGTCCAAGCAGCAGGCCATCATGCCTGGTCAGTCGTATGAGCTAGAGGATGGCAGCAGCAGCTTTAAGGACTTCCACGGCAGTCGAAACAATCGCTTTGCTTCCCCAGAACAAGCAGCCAAGAACCGCATTCAGCATCCCAGCAACGTCCTACACTTCTTCAATGCTGCCCCAGAAGCCTCAGTTGAGATCTTCTCTGAGGTCAGTTCTGCAACTCAAGGGTTCAGGTTTTTATTTCATTTGGATTTAAATTGTTGGTCAGCATATGTTTCTTCTGTTCTTAGATCTGTGATGAACTCGGATTGAAGAGTCCGTCTAATATAAAACTGTTTGCTGCAAAAGGTAAGAGACTTCTTAAGTTTGTTTCCTAAGGACTCGGAGGTGTATGTCTGGGTGGTCGAGAGGGAGAAAATCTGATTTTGGTTTTTAATGATAGGATGGAAGAACATGACTATGTGAATTGTGGAAATGTGCAGTAAGTAAACAGGCACTTAAATTGGAGGAAAAAATATTAGTGACAAGTATTCAGCCGTCCAGATTTAAATCTATTTTATGACCACCCAATAGTGTGGCAGATATTCTGACCGTGTGACTCTATATAAATCATCTGTTTCATGATGAAAGGTATCATAAGCTTAGTTAAAAACTTAAATCAAGGGTGTAAACATTTGGAAAAATTTATATTATTTGCTCTGGGAACATGAGGGGTCCTCTTCTTTTTATATGTAGAACCCCCAACTCCCCCCCCTCCCCTTGATACAGGATAATAATTTTAATTGTGGTTTTGGAAAAAAATTTTATTTAATAAATGAGAAGCTACACATTGCTTCAGCTAGAGTTAAGAGTTGTGACCTGCTAAACATCATAACAATCATAAAAGGCATCCAAATCCAAACACTCTGTTTATGGGGTGGGGGACTGGGTAGGCCGTGTATTTAAAGGGATAGTTCAGGTTTTTAAAATCAAAATTCAGGTCTGTTTTCTACACCGACCATAAAGTTTGTCACCTGGAATTTGAGTACAATATAAGTAATCTGAGCCAAATTCCACAACCCTTGTGCATTCCAAAGTTCAGCTGACACACAAACATACATGGTCTGTCCGGAACGTATCCAGGCATTGTTAGTATAAGGAGAACAGTTTGTTCGTTGTAACCTAGCAGCCAAGTGGACTGGAATGCACATGCGTGAACAATGACCGTTTCACTGTACTAGTCAGTGGGACGCTAGACACCAGTGAGTGAGTATGTGTACATTTTGGCTGATGCATTCTAAATGACTTGAGCGAGTAGAGCAGTGAATCGGCATCAAATTTTCCATTACACTTGGAAACTGCCTGGATGATTCAGAAGGGTTTCGGGGACAATGTGATGAGTGCATCCAATCACTCAGGTTACTCAGCTCCCTACAGCCTAGATTTAGCGTCCTGCGACTTCTGGCTTTTCCCAAAATTTAAAATCGCCTTTTTGACTGTGTAAAAACAGAAACCCCTGGAGGTATAGAAATGTAATCACTAATACTTTGGCAATAACAGAATAATTGACAACAATTGCTGACTTGTGGTCATGGAGTGCAGATTATGGAGATCCTGCAAAACATTACATTTCCAAATATGCAGCAGAGAAGATCTTAGTAATGAGGAATATTCATATTTTCCAACTGAACTAGATTGCATGCATGAAGTTATGTAAATGAGCATGGCCTAGTATAAGCAGAGCAGTTTAGAATGTGTAAGATTTATCAACATCATACACATAAGGCTGTGTGTATCTTTGTGTTAATTGGCAGTTTTGAGAATACATTTTTAGAATCAGTACTTTTTCACAATCACTACTATTTTGATAAATTGGACGCTTGGACGTTTGTGCACAATTATATTTTAGTTCTGTTCTTATTTTACATATGTTTACATTTTGCTTGCGGTTCAGTTACATGTGCTTATCAGCAATACAATATTAGAATAGGAATTTAGTTATTAAACATTGCCTTCTGGACATTTTTAGTATCTGCCAAGACGACCCCTGTACAGATCAAATGAAAACAAGTAATGTTTATACATCTAATGAGATTTCAATTTTAGTTGTTTATTACGGACTTGAGAGATTGCTTTGTGTCTGAATTATGTGGGTGCTGTAACTGAAGCTGTGAATTATTAATGCTGATGATTCCCTTCTAATTTTTAGGTGGTGCTTCAGCTGAGCGAAGCTCATCAGGGCTTCTAGAGTGGGAATCTGTTAATGATGCCATGGAAGCTCTTGCCATGATGAACCATTACCAGATGAAGAACCCTAGTGAGTGCTGGACAGTTGCTTGTCAGATGAATGTAATTAATTGAATTGCCACTCTAACCTGTTGTTTGTGTTCCTGTTTTTCCCACTCTAGATGGCCCATACCCGTACACACTAAAGCTGTGCTTCTCCACTGCGCAGCATGCAAATTGAAAATGGCCATCAGCACAAGCTCAGCACCACCACAACTTCACTGTTCCTGTTCATCGTTCCTCATGTGTTCAGTCAATATCGAATGTCTTTCTATTGAGTGAGCCACAGCGCACGCTGAGAATCAGCTTGGCAGAACTCTTAAAATCTTGTTTTTATAGAAGAGAAGAAAGGTGAAATGCTTTTGTACCATTTTCTTTCTTTTTTTTTTTTTTTTCTTTTTTTTTTGTTAATGTATTTCTTTTTTTTATTGCTTTCCATTATTGACTGTTAGCTGTGTGCTCAGCGCCTCACTTTTTCGAAATGGCAGCCTGTAAAGGAAAGCCTACATTTTTCTCTAATTGTAAAATAAAATTAGTGACAATTAGTTCTTTGTCATGGCTATTTAATATACTAGCTATTTAGTGTGAGAAGCTGTTTTCAGTGACTTTGCTTAATTTTAATAAATCGAGAAATATCCACAGAAGTGATGTAGTCCCTTCATGAGGCTCTGGATGCTTTTTACTCAGTTAACTAATCAGCACTAAAATCTGATTTAAAATATTTTTACACTGAAATGACACAATATGGATCACAATGGCCAGTGACACGGAGCTGTATGAAGCTGTAATCTAATACAGAAAAAATAATCAACAGATGGGATCTGTAAGGAAAGTTCTTGTTACTACCCTGAACCTGTTTCTTCCATGTCTTGAAGTGTTTTATCCCACTTATACCACAGCATCTTTGTTAATAATAAAAGCTCTCATAACCATACATAGTTTGATTTAATGTAAAACATATCATCTGTCCTATAAAATCTGTAGGCAAATGCACAGCTTGCAGCTTTGCATCTTTAAAGCAAAATGATGGTATTGGTTAAAAAAAAAAAAAAAAAGCATAAACTCTTAGAATTAATTACTACAATTGCTACAAGTTCAGCCTCTGGTGATGCTTCTTACTCTGCATTTACCATTTACCCATTTCTCCCCGCCCCTCCATATTTATATCTTGAAGAAATATTGACTTTCCAAAACATTTCCCTCAACTGCTCCTTAAATATATTTAATAAACAGCAATATTTTACAATGTAAACAAAGTATTAATGGTTACATTATATTAATTTCCAGAAAACTGATTATCTTGTCATTTGTTGCCAAATTAATCAATGCTACAAAGAGCTGCTGCAATAATCATAAACCTGGCCTTTCACTCATTCATGGATTCTTGTACTGTGTTTATAGTGACCATCCTTTCAACACACTTGGTAATCTTCGACTTTACTCCTCCACAACCTTATGATATATCCTACCGTATGGTGCCAGAGTTCCCTTGAGACTAGTTTGACTGACGTTTTTTATTCTTATTCCGTCTTGGGCGATTTTTCCTTGCCAATTTAGCTTTTGGGTTTCTAATTAAATATATGAATTTTCATAAATGTGATGTGTGACTGTCTGTTGTTAAAATTTGTGGAATTGACATGATACAACACCAGTCACACCTGCATCTCTGTTTTGCATCATTTGCTTTCAGAGCAGTTATGACCTCAGTATCAGGTATCGGTGAAGAGTCTGAGCCGCGGTATCAGTATGGTATAGAAAAGATAATTGCAGGACTTTTGCATCTTTCCAAAATATATTTTATATCAACAAGGAAGCTTGACCATGAAGCATTGCTAAAACAATATATGTACTGCATACAGTATTTACTACACTTATTTTAATACCTTCCACCCCAATCTAGTACGTATAATCTGCTTGGTGAACCCCACAAGGTACACCTCTTGATATCCCAATGTATGTCCAGTTATTTTTATAAAAAGTTTTTAATCAAAATACCTTCCAACTCATGTGACCATGTGACTAGTACTTCAATATACTATCTAATGAACCCCACAAGGTAAACCTCTTGATATCCCAAAATGACTTAACTGATAAAAAAAAGGTTATAGGTTAGCACTGTCACCTTGCACCTCCAGGGTCCAGGTTTGATTCCCGCCTCGGGTCTGTGTGCATGGAGTTTGCATATCATACCAGTGCTTGGTGGGTTTCTTCCGAGTTCTCTGGTTTCCTCCCACATTCCAAAGACACACAGGTTAGGCTAATTGGTGTTCCTAAACTGCCCATAGTGTGTGAAAGTTGGATGGGGAAAAATACAATGGTAATCATCGTTGGCCTCCACAGCCCCTTGTTGGACTACAAAGGGTCCTAGATGTATGGATTTTAAAAATAAAAATGAACGATGACATTTTTTTTTTGGGGGGGGGGGGGGGGGGTATGAAAAGGTGTACCATGAAGAAATTGTTGCGATATTAACTTGGAGTCACATGACCTGCAAGGTATTGAATCTTTTAAATTTATTTAAATATAGTTATAATTGCTTTTAATTACAATTAAAATAGAGAAATAAAAATATATAGTGAAGACATATTTTAGAATATCAAGAGGTGTACCTTGTGGGGTTCAACAATTAGGATATTGAGGCAGTAGTTTGACCTGTAAGGTATTGAAAGAAGCGCATGCTATAAAAATGTCCTGCAACTTAATTCCTATTAACTATGTATTGATAAAATTATTAATAAAAATAATTAACAACAGCTGCATGTGGTGATGCATGACACATATTTATTGGGCTATTTAAAGACATATACTATATAATTCTTTCTAATATCAAATAGCAACGATTATATAACAGGAACTTGTTCAAAGCTGTATGTCCCTTCTGAGGACCCGTATCAAACATGGCGTCTGTTAAATAAATGTTTTCAACGCACACAGAATGATGGCCGTATCCCTATTGGACATGTAGAAAACTACATGAAGTGCACAGGACGCCGTGTCGTACCCTACATAGTTCAGTTAGAAAGACAGGAAGGCGATTGGACTTTACATTGCTAAGTCAACTTGAAAATCTGATCAAAGAGCAATGAACTGCATTGTGAAAGCTGCTGCTTTGGGAAGTAAGTAGTGCGATATGTACTGTGTGCTAGCATGAGGCTATAAATACTTTTAGTGAAAACAGCGAAATTAATCTGTCGTGCACTTGGCTTGTGTTGTAATAGAACTTCTTCTTAAGCGTGCAACTAATTTTAATTTAGCATAACTGATTGTGTAATTTCGCTGATTTGCTTTTAGCAGAGGGTTTAATATTCAACACGAGTGAATGAAACTAGGTTTAAGGTCACAGCTTTCCCTGGGATGTGTCCCAAACCTGAGGAGTAGTGATGCCTCCAAAATATCGCCCTGGCAATTGTAATACAGCCATAACATTATGGCCAAGAACATCCCACAAAAGCTGCAGTTTTGGCGGTGTTCTCACCCAGTTGTCTAACCATTACAATCTGGCAATTCTCACAGTAGCTACGTTTTCAATATCTCATTACAATGGTGACTGGAAGTGAGAAGGATATATTAGGCTATATTAATATAATTAATATAATATATAATTACAGTACAGACCAAAAGTTTGGACACACCTTCTCATTCAAAGAGTCTGAATTTGTATTATGGCAAGAAAAAAGCAGCTAAGTAAAGAAAAACGAGTGGCCATCATTACTTTAAGAAATGAAGGTCAGTCAGTCCGAAAAATTGGGAAAACTTTGAAAGTGTCCCCAAGTGCAGTCACAAAAGCCATCAAGCGCTACTTAGAAACTGGCTCACATGCGGACCGCCCCAGGAAAGGAAGACCAAGAGTCACCTCTGCTGCGGAGAATAAGTTCATCCGAGTCACCAGCCTCACACTTGTTCACACACTACGGGCAATTTGGGAACGCTTTTAGCCTAATCTGCATGGGAGTAAACCGGAGTACCCGGAGGAAACCCACCAAGCACGGGGAGAACATGCAAACTCCATGCACACAGAGACGGGAATCAACCCCTGACCCTGGAGGTGCAAGGCGACAGTGCTAACCACTAAACCATAAACATTTTCCATGATTAAAGTTCCATTTACTGTTGAGGAATGCAAAGAAGTTCCTGTTATTACTTGTATTATGCCATTCGTAAGCAGGTGTTTCCTCACCTTATGCTCCTTTTCTTAACAAAGCAAAGGACACAGAACTGTCCCCTGTCATGAAGACTCACCTGTGTTCGAAGAGCGATATCATTACCCATGATTTTTTTTTTGACTCACACTGGAAAATTTTTTCAAAACAGCTGAATTAATATCTCCTAACAGAAAGCAACTAGGATGATTTATGCATCGTTGCACCAAAACTAACTCTACTCTCTTCTATTTAAACTTTGTGCCTTTTATTCATCTATGTACTGTAAATATTTATCATATTGACATGTTAAGTGGTTTTGATCAGGAAGAGGCCTGTGGTTTCCTACTCTTAATGCTGTGAGAGCCATGTCGACTCCAGGAGGCCCCACTCCACCTTTCACCACCCTGTCAATCACCCACCCAGCCAATCACGTCACTCATGTTGAGCTGCATCGCCCAGAGAAACGCAATGCCATGAACAAGGCCTACTGGAGGTAATTTTTTTTTTTTTTTTCCATCACCATGAAATAAAAGGACATAACTAAGATTCTGGTTTGTTATATATAGTATATATTCTACTTTGCATGTAATATCAGTAATGCTCTTTTTTTCCCCTATAGTGAAATGGTCGATTGCTTTAATCAGATCTCTGAAGATCCAGAGTGCCGTGTCGTGGTATTGTCGGGTGCCGGGAAGTTATTCACTGCAGGTACAGCAATGAGTCATTTTTGTTAAGAATAGGATTTTGCCATGCTTTCATTGTTAAACATTATTTAAGACTAACAACACTAAATGGAAAATAATAACTGATTTTATCTTTTTACTTAGAATTAAGTTTATAGTTGTATACACTATATTGTCGGGTTATTCGAATACAAATGTAACCATTTAAGGTGCCATCATTTGAATTAGATTGTTTAAATTACTTAGATGTTAGGGCATGCCTTTTATTTGTATGAAGTTCTTGATAATGTATCAGATCTAGAAAAACAAGTACACCAGAAAGTAGAGATGTTCATCAACACTAACAGAGGCTTGGGTGCAGGCAGGTTACAGTACCTTCGCGTGCGGACTGTCACTTATGAAGCCTGAGAGGCTAATGAAGGTTACAGTGCATTTTTTACGATAACTCTCAGAAATGACTTCATTTTTAAATATTAAACATCAAGGCGCATGAATCAGGCAACTGATTCTGGGTTTGCAGATTAAAGTGATAATTCAGTTTTTTATGTCTGTCTTAAATCAAAATCGAGGTACATGTAAATACATTACCATAAGTCTTGGTTGTCATACATTTTTCTGCCCTGCACACCGACTGTAAAGTTTGTCACCCAGAACACTATTAGAGTGATCGGGGGTCCAAATACCACAACCCTTGGAAATCACATTCAGCACATTAAATATAACTTTAAAAACATACTACTCTCTTCTTGCAGTTAACCAAATAGCTGTTTATTAACTCAATAATGAACATTTGAATAATTACATTTGCTAACCTTCCAGATTGAAACGGCTTCCACCAAACGCATGGTTTCCACATGGGTTTATACATAAACCAGGTTTTTAATGGAAAATTTTCCTAACGCTTCCATCTATTTTTGAAAGAATCCCATTTCATTTTATATAGGTATCGACATTATGGACTTGGCTGGTGATTTGCTGCAGCCCCAAGGAGACGATACTGCCAGGATAGCATGGTATCTTCGTGGCATAATTTCCAAATACCAGAACACATTCTCAGTCATTGAAAAGGTATTCTTTAATTTTGTTATGTTGCATTTTAATTTTAAAACTCATTTATTTATTCATTTCTGGGAGCAGCATACAGCTCGTTTTTTACCAGCGCTGGGTCGATATATATTTTAAAAAATTGTCCCTTACTGTACCCAGAATCTGATTTGATATTAAATGTTATTTTATACCAGGCTTGAGAGGTTTATGCAAATGTTTCATTACACCGGATTATAAATGTCTAAAATGTATTATGTTTTTATTATATTAACAAAACTTACGAATATGCATTTACAGGAAAGCAATCAGCTATTGGTTGTTAAGTGTAATTCCATTTCAGTATATCCCTGATTATTTTTCTATAACATAATGTTTTATTGCTATATAAAATCGACAGACAGCATGTAGGGTTCTACGTGCATATAGTATGAGCACTACCAATAACTTTGATAGTGATATTGGATAAAGTACTAAACCGAGCCTTGTGTGTGATGTGCCTGCAGTGTCCGAAGCCGGTGGTGGTGGCAGTGCATGGCGCCTGTGTGGGAGGAGGTCTGTTGGGAGTGTTAAGTATATCTTGTTCACACAGAAACAATATCGTCAAACTTTCCAGAGTTGTGGTGTCACTTTTCCTGCAAGGCTTTATTCCATTAGAGAGTTCTCTTTTACTGGGGCTGACACTCTATATTTAGCAGCAGAAAAATGAATTACTGACAGTTTTGACTGTATCTGATTTCTACTTTGACAGGAGTGGATCTAATCACAGCCTGTGATATTCGTCTATGCACACAGGACGCCTGGTTTCAGGTGAAGGTATGAGGAACATTAACCTGCCACACTTCACTCGCTTAGACGTTTTCATCAGGATGTATTTCAGTATCCATATGATTATACACATTTAGATCTATAGATAGTAAATGATCAGAATTAGTCAATTGATTGTTTTGACTTGTACAAGCGCTTGTGAAGGGGTTGACCACAAGGGGGCACTATGTGAACAATTAATTACATTTGCAACTTTTTGAGGTTTAAATGAACCACAGATGTTTGATTCTAATCCAAAGTGGACTATCTTATGATATTACTGGTTTGTCAGTTATTAAAGAAAAAAGTGAAAATTCTAACATCTTGTATTAAATTGATTAATCTGAGATTATAATGATATACACTATTCACTACTATAAAGTATTCGCTCGCCTGCCTTCACATGCATATATGAATTGAGTAACATCCAATTCTTAATCCATTGCCATTAATATGATATTGGCCCACCCTTTGCAACTATAACAACTATAACTATAACTCTTCTGGGAAGGCTTTCCACAAGGTTTAGGAGTGTGTTTATGGGAATTTTTGACCATTCTTCCAGAACTGCATTTGTGAGGTCAGACATGATGTCAGAAGTTGGATGAGAAGGCCTGGCTCACAGTCTCCGCTCTAATTCGTCCCAAAGGTGTTCTGTTGGGTTGAGGTCTGGACAGGTAAGTTCCTCCACACCAAACTCACTCATCCATGTCTTTAAGGACCTTGCTTTGTGCAATTCTGGAAGAATTGGTCAAAAATTCCCATAAACACACTGCTTAACCTTGTGGAAAGCCTTCCCAGAAGAGTTGAATCTGTTATAACTGCAAAGAGTGGGCCAACATCATATTAAACAATATGGATTAAAAATGGGATGTTACTCAATTCGTATGCATGTGAAGGCAGGTGACCAAATACTTTTGGCAATGTAGTGTAATTTATTTGTTTGATATACAGTCATATACGTCTTTAGTTAACAAGATCTAAAGTGATACCTTAATCATGCATGAATCATTATAATCCTGTCAGCGTTTCCATAACTGATTAAATTAATAACTTAATCATATATAAACAATAATAATCTTTCAGTTTTCTTAAACAAATCATTTTTGAATATTGAATTATTGTCGCATGTTATTTAGGAAGTCGACATTGGCCTGGCAGCAGATGTTGGCACTTTGCAGCGTCTCCCTAAAGTGATTGGCAGTCGTAGGTAAGTATGATGGGCTCTGAAGTAAAAGGAAAATCTAATTAAACATTTCTCTCTAATGTTTTCTTTTTCTTTTTTTTTTCAGCTTGGTGAACGAGTTAGCACTTACTGCAAGGAAAATGTATTCTGATGAAGCCAAGACCTGTGGACTTGTAAGGTACTATGACTTATACAGAATTATGAAACATAAGTAAGAAATGAGAACTAAGGAAAAAAAATTATAAAGAATAGTCTTTTTTTGTGGTTATTGTGGTAGCAAATTCATTTGGTTGATATTAAGATGTTATAAAATCAACTATAAGACAAACACAAGTAATTTCACCAAATAATGGCATTTGCCTTTAACACAGTTGTATAAAGTTACATTTGAATCTGAATGTGGACAATCGTACTGAATACAAATTCTAAAATGTAATGAAGTTTTAAAATAAAAAACACAATAATAAATGCGATAATATGTTAAAATAGGGATTCTAATATGCCTATTTACAGGCCGACTTCTGCAGTATCTGTGGGTCTTTTTATAATCTGAGCTTCCTTTTGATGTGTTATTGAATCAAAAGTTAGTCTTGAGAGCTTTTATCTCAATTTTAGAGCTTGTAAAACTGCAAGTTGGTTAATTTGCCTGATTAAATTTTTCAGTATACAAGTACGTCAATAATTAGTCTTGTCTATATAATGTGTGCTCTAGAATTATATTGTGTTAGAGGGCACTGGTATAGTTGTATGGGGCATTATGTGATAAACATAATGATATATAATACCCCCACCCCCCATGCCCTAAAAATACTTTACCTGTTGCAGAAGACCGACATTGGGTTTCTTTTTTTCCCTTTTTTCTGTAGCATCTTATATAGTGTAAATTAAAGCAAGTGTGTTCTGTTCTTCTTCCCTGTAGTCGTGTGTTCTCTGATAAGGAGTCAATGATGGCTGGAGCTCTAGAAATAGCAGGTGAGATCGCATGCCGGAGTCCAGTCGCTGTCCAGGGAACCAAAATCAACCTCCTGTACTCCAGGGATCACAGTGTGACCGAGGGCCTGGACTACATGGTAAGAACCTGCTTAAGGATGCAGTTTTACCTCTTGTGTTTTTAGGTGATGTTTAAGGCCTCCCTGTGCATTGTTGGCTTCATGAGAGATCTTTTTTTTTTTCTTTATAGCTGCTATAACATAATTGATACCAAGAATTAACTTGTGTCATAAGATAACTAAAAAAAAAGAAAGTATAAAGTGTTGTTTATTTTTTGGAAAATTTTGCCTCTACATAATAGTGAGATGTCTCCCTTGCCTCCAGGTTACTTGGAACATGAGCATGTTGCAGACACAGGATCTTATGAAGTCAGCGCAGGCGGCGCTGGAAAAGAAGAACCCTAAAGACTTGCCCTTCTCCAAGCTTTAAAGGAATAGGAGAAGATGATTCAAAACTTTTTATGCTTTCTGTTGAATCAGCTGTACAGTCGGGAGACTTCATAGTCCACATATCCATGTTCTTCCTTCTAAATCTGATAGACGATTTAAAATACTCATTGATGTTCCTAGATTATTGTTAATTAATTTGTTTAATATTTGGAGCTGCTCTGGACATTATAACTAATACTCCAGGGCATGTTTGGTGTGTTAACAATGCAGTAGACATAATTTCTTCTGTTCTGGTGTGTCTTCGAAATTAATTGCAATTAGCACCTTAAAAATGCTTGGATGCTTTTTTGAACAAAAAACAACATAATTTGCCTTTAATGTGTGATTTAAATGTTGTTTGTTAATGGTTGACCTAGTTCAAGAACAAAAAGTTGTATAAAATAAACATTTTACACAACGATTGAAATATTTTAACCAGTAATTTGTAACTTTTTAATGAAGCCTTTATTAAGTAGAAATATCTTCAATTTTGGTCAATTCAACAAATATTTCTCTTTATTAGATCATTACTGTTAAGCCTATTTCTCTATTTTTACTCTACAGTCGTGACCAAAAGTCTTGAGAATTACATAAATATTGGAAATTGGAAAAGTTGCTGCTTAAGTTTTTATAATAGCAATTTTCATATACTCCAGAATGTTATGAAGAGTGATCAGATGAATTGCATAGTCCTTCTTTGCCATGAAAATTAAGTTAATCCCGAAAAAAAAACCTTCCACTGCATTTCATTGCTGTCATTAAAGGACCTGCTGAGATCATTTCAGTAATCATCGTTTTAACTCCGGTGAGAATGTTGACGAGCACAAGGCTGGAGATCATTATGTCAGGCTGACTGGGTTAGAATGGCAGACTTGACATGTTAAAAGGAGGGTGATGCTTGAAATCATTGTTCTTTCATTGTTAACCATGGTGACCTGCAGAGAAACGCATGCCATCATTGCGTTGCATAAAAATGGCTTCACAGGCAAAGATATTGTGGCTACTAAGATTGCACCTAAATCAACAATTTATAGGATCATCAAGAACTTCAAGGAAAGAGGTTCAATTCTTGTTAAGAAGGCTTCAGGGCGTCCAAGAAAATCCAGCAAGCGCCAGGATCGTCTCCTAAAGAGGATTCAGCTGCGGGATCAGAGTGCCACGAGTGCAGAGCTTGCTCAGGAATGGCAGCAGGCAGGTGTGAGCGCATCTGCACGCACAGTGAGATGAAGACTTTTGGAAGATGGCCTGGTGTCAAGAAGAGCAGCAAAGAAGCCATTTCTCTCCAAAAAAAAACATCAGAAACAGATTGATCTGCAAAAAGTATGGCGAATGGACTGCTGAGGACTGGGGCAAAGTCATATTCTCGGATGAAGCCTCTTTCCGATTGTTTGGGGCATCTGGAAAAAGGCTTGTCCGGAGAAGAAAAGGTGAGCGCTACCATCAGTCCTGTGTCATGCCAACAGTAAAGCATCCTGAAACCATTCATGTGTGGAGTTGCTTCTCATCCAAGGGAGTGGGCTCACTCACAATTTTGCCCAAAAACACAGCCATGAATAAAGAATGGTACCAAAACACCCTCCAACAGCAACTTATTCCAACAATCCAGCAACAGTTTGGTGAAGAACAATGCATTTTCCAGCATGATGGAGCACCGTGTCATAAGGCAAAAGTGATAACTAAGTGGTTCGGCAATGTGTGGTCAATTCTCAAGAGGCGGATGGACAAACAAAAACCCACTAATTCTGACAAACTCTGATTATGAAAGAATGGGTGGCTATCAGTCAGGATTTGGCCCAGAAGTTGATTGAGAGCAGCCCAGTCAAATTGCAGAGGTCCTGAAAAAGAAGGGCCAACACTGCAATTACTGACTCTTTGCATAAATGTCTTGTAATTGTCGATAAAAGCCTTTGAAACGTATGAAGTGCTTGTAATTATATTTCAGTACATCACAGAAACAACTGAAACAAAGATCTAAAAGCAGTTTAGCAGCAAACTTTGTGAAAACTAATATTTGTGTCATTCTCAAAAATTTGGCCACGACTGTACTGTACATTCAAATTAATTGTTACATACTACTGAACAAATGTTTTGCTTATGTGAAGCCCCCCAACCCCCCCCCCCCAAAAGGCAAAAAATAATCTGCTAATAATATAAGACGAATTTAAGCTTGAAATGCGTAAATAGGTCTAAAAATAAGCTTAAGTTTCTAATCTTTATTATATACTAATCATATAAGAAAGAGAGAAATTTTAAGGAACATTTTTTTCTTTCTGTCTAGGATGTATTTTTCAATAGGTTTTTGCAGTGTACAAATCCATTTATTTAGAAAAACAGTGATTTATTCACATCAAATAAACGGGTCATTGTTGACCTGTACAAAACAATGTGTATGTTTTTAAAAAATACAAACCCTCTGCATGTGACTCTGGATAAGGGTGTGTAGCAATTTATGCAATTTAATGCACATTTGACACTATTAAGCACAATCAGGGTCTTAAAGGAATGTTTTAAAAGTCACGTTTCCCAAAAGATGTCCTTGCTGAGTACAAATCCATAAAATGCATAAACTTTACAATGCATTATTGGAACAACATTTTATTGTGTGTATCAAATATGAAGTGAAATATGTTTTTTGGGGACTAACCAAAAGATTTTAGCCCAAAAGCTTGCTACTTCTACCAGGGTGTTAATCTTGCAGCTGAACAAAGCATCTTTGATGTGTATGACAAAAGTTTAGTCTGAAGTGGTTTCTGGAACACACATCGGTTTTAGAAACTGTTTATCTTTGTATCTTTGTATTTGAACTCTAAGTTAGAATTGCACCTGTAATGAGCTTGAAATTTTGTGCACAGACTAGTGTGTCTCCAATATGGCCTTGGAATTATACAAATATTTTATTCATTCTTAACGTAGATAGAAACTTACAATGCTAAGTTCTCCAAACTTGTTGGACATTACTGAAATAAGTTCCAATGCTGATCATTTTGAAAGCAGTGTTTTGTAAAAGTGTTAGTGTTTTATATATTAATGTGGGCTTTTTTTTCTCTGAAGAGTGCCAATAATTTAGGTAATATGATAGGCGACCATAGCATGGGTATCATATGGTTATTTAAGCATCCTGGTTTTAAGTTCGCATTGCTGGCTGCTCCTTTTTAGACTGTTAATGCAGATGGGCTGACAACATAAAGCTCAGTGCTGATCCCAAACTGATACTTAAGTCTTCTACTGTACGTTCTGTAATCACTTCTGATCAGGGTTTGTTTGCACGAATTGAATACAAGAAGGACGCGAATAGTGGGTTGGAGAAAAAGGGGGAAAAAAGAAAACCTACTTTTAGGGACTGAAAACTCTCACATCATGGCTCTATCCATGATCCAGTGTGTGGTGATGATGCTTGGTTTTGATTTTGCTTCCTCAGGTAAGACTAATTATCAGTTGCTTATTACATTACAAATGAAAATATTATTGCTTTTTAGAAAGTTTGCACTTTCTTAAGCATTGCATAATAAATGCCCCTGACTTTGAACAAAGAAGTAAAAAATCTAAGTAAAAGAATAAATATTTTTTTTATGCTTAGAATTGCAGTGTGAAATAATATACTTTTTTTTTTTGTATAAAGGGAAGATAAAACTACAAGAATTGGATTTAAATGAAAACTCCAGCCTGAAACGCATGAAATATGTTATATTGAATTATTTGTAATGTATTTAGTGATTCTGGTGTTTATTATCACCCTACTCTAATGAGATTATAATGGTTCTGTGCTCCTCTAATGAGCATTGCTAATACAGTTACAGCTGCGATCAAGAGGAAAAATTATTTCAGTAGTCAAAGGTCATTGTTTATAATGTAGGAAAAGGTTAACCAAAGGTTATACTAAACAGTCAAGTCAGAATTTCATACAATTCATTTTCAGGTGCTGGTTCATCCTGATAAGCCCTACTGTATATGATTCCACAATAGATCCTGGACAACACTAAAGATCACATATTAAATAAGCAAGAAACATAAAGATGATTCAAGTCGGGATATTTCCTTAGCACTTCTAATGCCATTAACACTCAAGCACTCGTATTGTTTTAATGAAACCTGAACCTAGTGAGATCATGGCGTACTGAATATTACCAAAAGCGAAATTTTTTTAGACACATATCACATAACATGTAGCTACCAACAACATTTGACTATTGTTTGTGCAAGTCAAGCACTTTTCAAAGTGTTCATCATATGGAGGTTTAAGCACTTGTTTAAAAAGAAAGATAGGCATTAAGGCCACATGTTTCATACTTTGGCAAATTTCTGATACTTTTCAAAATCAATGTCGTTCCTTTTTAAAAAATATATATTATTATTATTAATTTATTTTAAAATAGAATTTAATTCACTACATTGTCACAGATTTTATTAGCCAGCTAACCAACCATGACAGGATTTCATAACAAATGCTATATACAAGGTGATATCAAAAAGTTTCAAGACTAGTTTTGTGACACACCAGCAGATGGCAGCACAAGGCTGCACGAACAGTCACAGGGAGCAGCGACCTTCAAAAGTCAGTGTACCAAAAGATGTCGTATTGTGTCCTGCAAGTGATGCTATTCTGACAACATGAATTACCACCTTTGCGTCATGGACAGCAAGTTAAAACAAAGAACGAACGTGAAATTCTGCATGAAACTCGGCAAATCTGCCACAGAAACGTTTGACGTGATTTGGCAAGTTTATAGTGGTGCTGCGCCATGAAGGAGTTTTAAGTGGCACATGCGATTCAAGTTCTTCACCGGAAGGTGACAAGAGATCAGGAAGACCTTTAATGAGCTCTACCCTCAAAATTGTCAAAACCATATTGTGCATGAGGATTGTTGGAGAGTAAACCACAACACTGCTGCATATGTCAGTGTGTCATACGGAACAGTCCAGGGAATCCTCACATGTGAGTTTAACACGCACCGTGTTGCTTCCAAGTTCGTCCCCAGGCTGACACAGGAGCAGAAGGAACATTCTGTTGGAGTCTACCAAGAACTCTATCGGATGGATGGAGTGGAGTGGATCCATGCAGTGGATGACCTGTCCGTCATGTCGAGGATCATTACTAGTGACTAAACTTGTATGTGTTGGTACGACCCTGAGACGAAGCAACAGTCTTCACAGGGGAAGATCCCATCATTTCCCAAAAAAACATTTACTGCATTATACATTGAGAATTCATCCCCTGGAGCCAGACGGTCAATAGCAAATTCTACTACCAGTTTGTAAGACGTCTGAAGGAGGACGTATGGCGAAAGCGTCCATATCTGTGGTGTGAAAATCCTGAAACTTTTCGAAATCCCTTGTATATATTGTAGATCACATAAGCCGAAAATAAAACCCCCAATGTGGTCTGTTTGTTTTTTATTATATTATATTATATTATATTATATTATATTATATTATATTATATTATATTATATTATATTATATTACAGGGATATTTAAAACATTTTATAAATCTGAGCTACTGTAGCTAAATGATGCTAAACTGATGCTAAATAGATTCCTAACATAAGTAATACTTTAGGTGATATTTATTGTTGATATGCACTAAAGTGTTGTGTAAGTCCTGTCCAGAAATGTTCCTAATCCCTCATTATAGGACGTGTGCTCTGGAAGTTGAAGGAACGTGTGCATTCAATTTATGAACAAAGAGCTGAACAGCGCTTGCAGATAATGCACAAATCTCATCTCACAGAGGGTCAGTTTCACCAGAAACTTGACCATTTTAACAGCAGAAACACGGACACCCTGCTTCAGGTATCAAAATCTGTTATGTAATAATAGGCAATATGATCAAATGGTCAAATATTTATAATTAAGGATGATATTGAACTACTACAACATGGCTTATAATTATGTAACTACAGCATGTAAAGCCTTATTACGTTCTCTTTTCTTTATGCTGCAGAAATTCATTGTGAATGAAGCGTACTGGAAAAAGGCTGATGGTCCAGTGTTTCTCTACATTAGTGGTGAAGGCGCGTTGTCAAAATTCAGCTTGTTGACTGGTACTTTATTTTTTACTGTTTAATATAGAGATTTATAACTGGAATGTTATGTACAGTAAGGCTTATTGTTATTTGGGATTACAGTAATACAGAATACAGTTAAGGTAATAGTGTGTGATTTTTTTTTATGTATGTATTTATTGATTTATTTGACTAAATTGCTAGGAGAAATTTTTATCTTGTTCGCATGAATTCATATTTGCCCATATGACATTATCACATGTCTGCTATTCTCTCACCTGGTCAGTGAAATCTAAACTCTGATCAGGATCTGATGCTCATCTGTCCCTCAGGGCACCATGTGGACATTGCAAAGAAGCATGGAGCACTCCTCGTGGCACTCGAACACCGTTTCTACGGCTCGAGCGTCAATCCTGGTGGCCTGGAGCTTTTGAATCTGCAGCACCTTTCTAGTCAGCAGGCGTGAGTGGCCATCATCAGAAGTGTCTACACGTTACACATTTTGTTCATTAAAATCTCCACAGATTTTTTACGTGCATCTTTTTTTAATTTTTATTTCACACAGCCTTGCAGATCTGGCTGCTTTCCACAGCTTTATCAGTCAGAAATATGCCCTCACTGACAAGAACATCTGGATCAGTTTTGGGGGCTCATATGCTGGCGCTCTCTCCGCCTGGTTCAGGGGAAAGGTGATAAATGATTCAGAAAGTGATTGATTCTTTTAGGTGAAAGGTGATTTAAAGGATTTTATTCATTTACAGAATAAAACAAGTGCAGTGTTGATGGATAAGCTAAAACTATCTAACCCCGAACCTAACCCTAACTACCCACAGTGTATTTTTGTATGCATTCTATGTAATCAGCAACAAAGCTGTTTATTTAATGGCAATAAAACAAGACTCTGTCGGTCTCAAGGCACCAAATGTGTGTCAGGAAAACATTCCCCACTCCAGTATACTATCACCCCTGACCTGAACTACTGACAGAAGACAGGATGAATCCAAAGAAATTTTTGGGGCTGTGACTAGATACCCAGAGCTTAAATACAGAATGGCAATGCTATTTGAGTTGTAAAGACCTGTAATAAAAAATATATATGTTTAGAATAAAACACAAGCAGGCATCCTGTTAAGGAACGGTAAAGGAATGAAGGTCAGAATGGTTTGATGTGTCACTAAATTGAAGTTGATGGGTTTCCAATAACGGCACATTCTGAAGTCTTTCGTTCCTCTTATATGACTGTGAATTAAAAAATAATAATTTAGAATTACATGACACACTATAGAACAACCATGAACAAGTTCCCATAATCAGGTACTTTATAGCAGCTATAAACGTAATCTAAACTCGGGTGTCAGGCATTGCCCGTTCCAGAAAGCACTTAAAGTTACAGCTTTACCTCTGATTGTTACAAAGCACCAACACTGGATACTCTCCTTGTAGAAAACCTTTCCTTATCAACAATTAAACACCATCCACCATTAATGTAAGTTTGTTACTATAGAACCAATAATGTATTAGAACAGGTGCATTGAGGTAAGCCTGTAATTTACAGTAGTAATATTGTCAGAGCTGCTGTTATAGAAAATTAGACATGAAAAAAAGAAACATAAAAAAACACTACTACAGTGCTCAGGTATATAAGCAGTTTAACAAAGTGTTGAATTGTACTTGTGTGCTCACATATTTAACTTTCTCCTTAAATTAACATAAATCAAGAAGTCCTTCAAAGTGTATCGCTTAATGCTCCACCTGAAATAATCCTCAGAGAATATTTTCCTATTCACTCCTTCTCCAAATGCACAGATTCTTTGTCTATGTAAATGAGCTACTGCTAAGGCCCATTCTGCCAGAGAACACTAGAGTTGAGCAACAAACTGAGGGTGTGTGGTGTGTGTGGGAGGGTGTGGGGGGGTGAGGGGTAATGTTCTTATATGAGGTCACAATAGGAAAAATCGATTTGTCATTTTTAATTCCCATAAAAAATGAATAATTTATAAATAAATAAATAAATAAAATTTTTATTCATTCAAAAAAGTTAATTTTATGTAATAGGATAAGAAATCTTGTTATATCTAAAAATCATCAAACTGTGAATTTACTTACTGAAAAGGTAGTCTGATTAATGATCCTGAAAAATGCTCAGAGTTGGGACAGATTGTTTAAGTCACAAACTCTGTGTGATGTGTTTGAAGTAAATAAATGCTTATATACTTATAATCTTTTATCATGGGCTGTTATAGCATTCACTGCTACCTTTCCTTTATTATTTACAAAACGTGCATATGTTTGGAGACATTATTTCTCATTCATGTAGATTAATAATCATTAACCCACCCCACTGTTTTGGGGGGTGTTGTAGTTTCCTCACCTGGTCTATGGGGCAGTAGCATCCTCGGCTCCTGTTCAGGCCAAGCTGGATTTTTCTGCTTATAACAAGGTACAATCCTACACACCATACCACTACTATTCATATGTTTCACTAAAAGGCAAAGTTTTAGCTATGGTGCATCAGAATGCTGTGAGTGTGTAATATTATTGCACCTGTCATGAATTTGAAGTTTTTTGTCTATCTAGGTGGTGGCACATAGTCTTACAGAAGAGGATGTAGGTGGCTCTTATAAGGTACGAATTTAATCTTAGTGTGTGTGTTAAAGTTTGTGTACATGTTTTATTAGTAATATAAGGAGTTACATAACATAATTGTTAGAACTCCTGCAAAGTGTGTCAATCCTTTTTTTTTTTTTTGTATATCTCAAAATTCCCTTAATTTCAATCATCCTCCAAATGCACTATTTCAGTTACTGTGTAAAAGAGTTTCCTCTGAGCTACACCACTCCACAGACTAACAGAGCTGGGCAACAAGTCTTGGGAGTGGAGCTTCTTATATATGGTCACAAGAGGGGAAAAATCTAATTGCCATTTTTCAGTTTTTTAAATTTTTTTATTTTTATTCTTATTTTTTTTGTACACACACACACACACACACACACACACACACACACACACACACACACACACACACACACACACAGGAGACCCATCGGAATGCCTAAAATGACTAAAATAAATTTTACATAATAGCTCCCCTTTAAAGTGTATTACCATCAGTATGTTTTTATTCATGTTTAAGTTCTTCACTGTGTATATTCGCTTATGTTAAACTGGTGTACTTAAGCTTCTTTATTTTACTTTGTACATTTGCGTAGACGCTATGTGTGCTTAAGTGTTTCTCACCTTCCTCGTCAGTGTTTAAACAGTGTTCGTGAGGCCTTTGTGGCTCTGAAGGCAGCTCTGCTTGGGGGTAATGAAATGAAGGTGGTGAAGGATTTCGGATGCTGTGATGTGCCGAAGAGTCCAGAGGACCGGACCGAGCTCGTGCAGAGCGTGGCTGACATCTTCATGGGAAGCGTGCAGTACAATGAGGAAGGAGTGATGCCAACCATCGCTCAAATCTGTGACATAATGACCAATCAGAGCCAAGAGGAGGCCTACGACAGGCTGGTCAAACTTGCAGAGGTGTGAAATTTTGCCTTTTACTCTTTTTTCATTCGGTATCAGTGTACTCTATGAATTTAGATTACAAGGTATCTTTAACATGAACATTACATACCTGGATGTTAGTGTAGAAAGTATTTGTACTGTATATACATTTTATGAAAAGTAAGTATTACTTTAAGGTGGCATGCTGGTCCAGTGGTTAGCACTGTGGCCTCACACCTCCAGAGATGAGCGCTTGATTCCCTCTTTGTGTGTGGAATTTGTGTGTTCTCCCAGTGCTTGACGGGTTTAATCAGTGTACTCTGTGTACATCATCATCATCATCATCATCATCATCATCATCGTCATCATCATCATCAGACAAAAATGCAAGGCAGTATCTAAATTCAAAAATTGTTTTCTCCTGTTAATTTCTTGAAAAAACTAATTATTAGTGATGGTCTTGAATCATGCCATGTCCTGATTAAGATGCATTACAACTTCATCTGATTTATTTAATCATTATTCAAAATATTGAATTAATTATTAGCTGCTTTAAAAATACTATTTAATGATGAGCAAAGGTAAACCATGCATGCTTTACATTAATTAATTAATTGATCTACAATAACTCACTAACTTAAAGCACATCTATCATGTTTTCTACAAAAGAGTCCGGGCATA
This sequence comes from Clarias magur, assembly GCA_013621035.1. Taxonomy (NCBI): domain Eukaryota; kingdom Metazoa; phylum Chordata; class Actinopteri; order Siluriformes; family Clariidae; genus Clarias; species Clarias magur. The sequence continues at coordinate 482,406 of QNUK01000328.1, read as the reverse complement.
ATATTTCCCACATACTATTTCATGTTATTTTCTGGAGTTTTGAAATTTGATGGGCTAATCAATAATGTTGATAAAAGAAAATTATGCTCTTGACTTTTTAGTTATGCAGCACTGTTTTCCACAGAGGCGTATTTCTTATAATTAATTGAGACAAGCGGCAATGAATTAGATCTGTAATTAAGAGTTTGTTAGGTCTGGCACAATTCTGTATTCATTTTCAGTCACTAATGGGATTTATTCATTAGTGTAAGCAATATAATAAATGAGTTCTCTAAATAAGCAGTGAAGACTACTGGGAGTTCCTGAAAATGGACAGAGGTGAAGATCTGAACAGAAGGTGGCACTGCTGAATTCTAAATTCTTGTGCAAGACTTGCAGCTGAGTTACTGAACATTAGTAAACTTTTTTAATGTACACAGGTTTTTCTTTCAATAATGCCCATGTTATGTTAGGAAATGTATTTACAGTGTTGTACATGCTCAATGCTTTTCTTCTTCTTCTTCTTCTTCTTTTACATTATTTATTAGATGTATCGTGCTATGTCAAAGGAGCGTTGTCTGGATATCTCTCACCAACACACCATGCTGAATCTGAATGAAAGCACCAGCGGCAGCTTTGGGTACAGACAGTGGTACTACCAGACCTGCACCGAGTTCGGCTTCTGTATGACACACACACTCACATACGCACACACACACATTAAACTCAGTGCTGATCCAAGGACTGCATGTGATGCACCGTTGTGCATTTTGTTTAAAGTGATGATATTGTGAGATTCACTTGTTATTATGAGGAATAAAAGATGATGAAGCATGCTGTTATAGGAAAATAATCAAAAACTGTGCGTTGTGATGCCATTGAGCACAATGTAGAATATTTTCCAACAGCATGTCCCATAATCTTAAAATTCCTCTTATACCACAGCAATTTGCCAACACTTTTGATTTATTAAAGAACGAATGTTACCATTCATTTTATATGCCTGGAGTTTTAGCGAACATTAGCAAAACAGCCTGGTTCCTGTTTCACTTGTTGTGGCAGGTATATACACACACACACACACACAAAAAAAAAACAGTCTCTTTATATTTCTTTAGAGCCTTAATGCAGCTTGACATGCTACAAAGAAAGTGCGAAGTTGCCCATGCTGAAGACTCTTATTTGTCTAAAAACTCAAAACAAAGTTTCTGCTGTGACTGGTTCACTGGAGAGTGCTTGGAAAAAATGGCTAAATACTAAATGCTAAATACTGATGCTAGATTTCTCCTCACAGAAAACTTCGATTTTCAAATCAAATCGATCAAAGATTTAATGTGGAAAGATAATGTAACGCAAGCTTGTAACTTCTGAAACTTGTAGCACTGACTGAATTGCTGACACGTAATCAATGCCTTCTGACCAGTTAGAATCTAGAAATCGGTAGCACCATGGTAGTCTTTTTGAAGATGTGGAGTAGATGTTAGAGAGTTATAATACAAAAGTCTACATTCTCTCCAGTAGATCAGATTTTCATCAGACATGCAGAAATAAAGAAAGTAGCTAATGATGAAAAAAACACATGCTTGTGAAAATACTGGAAATAGACAATGGAAGATACAATATGGAAGTTGTTATATTGTTGGTTGCTCAAAAACCCAGCAAAAAAAAAAAAAATTTTCTACATAAATATACTGTACACCAATCAGCAATAACATTAGAACACAACATAAAAAGCCTTAATATTTTGTAGGTTCTCCTTGTGCCACCTAGGCAGCTTTAGATCCTCAGGGCATGACTGCACAAAACCTCTTGGGGTGTGCCACATTAGTGGCGGATCCTTTAGGTGCTGAGGGTTGTGGGGTGGGGCAGGGCCTCCATGGATTAGACTTGTTTGTCCGGTGCTTTCCATGGATGCTCGTTAGGATTGAGATCTGGGGAATTTGGAGGCTGGATCAACAACCTTGAACTCTTTGATTACTACGCTGCATACGCAGCAGGATGTGTTCTGATACCTTCCTATCATGGCCAGCATTGACTTTTTTTTTCAGCAATTTGGCTTTTTTTTTCAGAACCTTTGGCTTTTGTTCAAGGATTGAACTTGGTCAGGCATAGAATGAACACGTTCTCTGCAACATTCGGGCATACTCAATCAGTTGTTTGTTTGTTATAGTTTACTGGGATTGTACTTTTTTAATAGTACTTTTTGTTAGTTTTACTTTTACTTTTTTTACATCACATTATGTGCTAATATGACATCATTGATGATTAGCATGAACACAAGCATTGTCGTTGTAATAATGGGTAAAAGAGTTTGACCTAATACCGCAAAAATACCCCTAAAATTAAGAGTTCTTTGAAATGAGTCTGGAATTTCCAAGAAGGTTGGAATTGGAGTATGACATCTATTTAGAAGAAACGAAAAGCAGGTGAAGGTTTGTCGGCAAATTGATCTGGCAAAAGTGGCCCCAGAACCGAATACGGGCTCCTTGGAATTATGCAGTTTTGGTCAGATAATGCAAAAAGAATCGCATTTTATCAAGCAGACAGTTGCAGGGTATTATAAGCTCACAAACTGTCTGAAAGAGACTTCTTGCCTGGATCGACTAGTACAACATGTCAGACGACAGTCTGTGAGGAGATAAGTGCAAAGCTGCAAAGTTTAGCACATCAAACACCACACTCAAGTGATGATATGTAGTCATGAGCGCCTTCACATGGTTAAGGGTAACATGAATCAGCAGCAGTACAAATCTATACTTGAGCAACGTCTGCTCCCACAGCTCTATGACTGGGTACAGAAGAAAGGAACAACGGGAAGAGGAGACTTTATTTTCATGCATGATGGAGTCCCGTGCCATAAAGGTCGAGAAGTGACATGGTTCCTTAAGGCTAATGGCATCGAAGTGTGGTACCATGGCCTGGTAACAGCTCAGACATAAATCCAATAGAAAACTTATGGGCAATTCTGAAGTTGCAGTTGGAAAAAAAATGACCGTAACAAACAAGCAGCACTTGATTAAGGGGCTCATTTCAGCTTGGGCATGCAATGTTAGTAAGTCTGAATTTTGCAGGCAACGTTTTCATTGTATACCTGAGTGAGTTGAAAGGGTCATTGACAAAATCATAATTGTAATAAACTCTCTGTTAGAACGTGTTTCTCATATAAACTAAATTTCTCATATGAAACAGAAATAAAAAGTGTTTTTCATTTTCAAAAATTAGTATGAAATGCTAACACTGTACATATGTATGTACAGTATATACAAAAATCAGCCATAGCATTATGACCACCTACCTAATAATGACTGATGATAGCAGTGATGCACTGTGTGTTCTGACTTCTTTCTATCACATTAACCTTTTCATCATTTTGAGCTACATTAGGACTACTGGATCAGAATAGACTGGCCAGCTTTCGCTCCCCATGTGCCTCGGTAAGCCTTGGCCACCCATGACCATGTCACAAGTTCACCAGTTTTCCTTCTTTGTATCACTTTTCGTTTGTCCTGACCACTGCAGACCAGGAACATTCCACAAGAGCTGCAGTTTTGGCATTGCTCTAACCTAAACCTCTAGTCATCTCAATTTTGCTCTTGTCAAGGCAAGTCAAGTCAATTTTATTTATATAGCGCTTTTAACAATTGACATTGTCGCAAAGCAGCTTTACACAATCAAAAGACTTGTCAAAGTTACTCAAGTCCTTGAGATAACCATTTTTTCTGCTTCAAATGCATCAACTTCAGGAAAAAGTTTCAGTTACTGCCTAATATATCTCACTGCCAACAGGGTCATTGGTGGCCAAGGCTCTGATGCACATGTGGAGTGAAGACTGGCTCATGTATGTGGGATATATTAGACAGCAAGTAAACATTTTGTTCCTGAAGTTAATGTGTTGGGGAAAAAAATTGTAAGAATTTGAACAATGACAAGGACCAAATTGTGATGGCTAGATGAGTGGGTTAGAGCAACATCAAAAAGGTAGCTCATATGGAATATTGCTGATTTGCCATGGGCAGGGTCTACCAAAAGTGGTCCAAGGAAGTCAAATAGTGATAGGGTCATGGTTGGCCAAGACTCATGCTCATAGGGAGTCAAGGCTGGTTCAATAGATAAACTACTCTAGTTTAAATGACTGAAAAAGGTTCCTGTTAGTGACAAAAAGGCTTCTGAATACACAGTACATAACACTGTGTACCCTTGCTGACCTGTGTCCACCATCAAAAGCACCTACAATGGGCGCATGAGCATCAGAACTGGCCCATGGAGAAATGGAACATGGCCTGATCTGATGAATCATGTTTTCATCTACATCATGTGGATTGCCAGATGCTTTTGCAACTTACATGGACAAGAGATGGTACCACTATGGATGCACAGGAGACGGTGTGTTGCTGTGGGTTATGTCCTGCTCTGACATGTTAGGTCCTGCCATTCATGTGAATGTTACTTTGACATGTACTACCTACCTAAACATTATCCTTAACCAAGTACACCCCTTTATGGAAACAGTATTCCCTTAAGGCTGGAGCTTCTTTCAGCTTTGTGTATATACAGTACACTGCCCAACCAAACAAAGACCCACACACAATATTTTGTTAGAGCGCCTTTTGCGTTAATTATAGCTGTGGCATAGTTTGGATAATACAAATATCAAAATATTTATTTCAGTCCAGAGTTGCATTAATTTCTCTCCAAGATCTTGTATTGATAATGTCGGACCGCAGTGTAAAGTTTTCTCTAACACATCCCTAATATTCCTAATGGGGTTAAGCTCTGTATTCTGTGGTGGCAAATCCATATGTGAAAATGATGTCTCATGCAACTTCAACCTCTTCCGCAATTTGAGCCCGATGAATCCTGGCATTGTCATCTTGAAATATGCCCATGCCATCAGGAAAGGAAAAGTCCATTGATGGAAAAACCTTGTCTTTCAGTATGTTCAGGTAGTCAGCTGACTACATTGGGGATATGATGTTGCTGAGTCTAGACTTACCTGACCAACAGAAAGAACCCCAGATCATAACACTGCCCCTACAGGCTTGTTTGGTAGACACTAGGCATGATAGGTGCATCACTTAATTTGCATCTCTTCTTACCCTGATGCGCTCATCACTCTGGAACAGGGTAAACAGACCCTTTGCCAATGTATCACAGCCCATTCTTTATGCTCCCTATCAAACTGAAGCCATTTTTCTATTTAGCCTCACTGATAAGTAGTCTTCTTAAGGCTACACAGCTAAAATGAATACACACCTCAGGAAAAGAAAAACTTGAATAAATATTTTAATACTGATTTTATTGCTATATTTTATTTATTAATATATATGACAATATTATCAATATTATATTAATATAATATGCATCATACTATTTTTCTTTTCCTGAAGTCTGTATATATTTTTTGGTCTGACTGATTAATGTGTCTTTTTAAAATTTATCATCATTGTTCATGTTTAATTTGTAAATGAAATCTTGGCAGAGTCCTGATGAGCTGGCTTTGAAACGTAGTGCACTAAATGAGTATTTACTGTATATATGCCTTATGCCGCCAATGATTATTAAATATCAGTCTTCAATATAAATAGTTACATGTTATTTTGCAATCACTACAGATGGCATGCTTTAATAACATACTGCATGTTTTGCCTTTTTATTCATTTATTAATTGATTGTTAAAGTTTCTGCATGTGCATGAACCAGTGATAATGTATGCAGATCAGACCTGTGACGATGCTAGCTGCCCATTCGTGCGCACTGTGACGCTGAAGGACCACACTCAGCTCTGCCTGCAGCTGTTTGAGATTCCTGAAGACAAACTCCCCATGAACATCGCCTTCACCAACCAGTACTACGGGGGACATCAAGCCAAAACCCAGCGTGTGCTCTACATCAATGGTAATAGTGAAATATCACAGGAACAATGAAAAAAATGTGCTGATTATTATGTAATACATAGATAGTGGCGCTACAAAAAATTAAACCTTCTTTTGAAAGATGCCATTGAACATCAAAGAATTTTTGGTTGCTTGAAGAACCTTTGGATGAAAAAGAGAATCATTTCCCATGACAAAGAACATAAAGAGTATTTGTAATGGGAAAGGGTAAATGATAAAAAGAGGAGCCCTACAAAAGGTTCCCTAGGACACTGGTTCTAAAAAATGGGGTCTGTGGACCCACAGGGGTTCCTCAAGCATAGGCAGGGGGCCTGTGATTTATTTATTTATCTGTTTGTTTGTGTTTGATTTAACTGGTGGAAATCACAAGCCAGCATATAAACATTTTAGCTATTGTACTGCTTAACTGCTTTTTAAAAATTGAATTGAATTGAATGAGTTTCATTTAAACCTCAAGGACTCAAAAACGACATCTAAACATGTAACATCTAAATAATGTTACAATGGGAGTAATGATTTTTTTGTCTGTAGAAAATGCAATAAAATGCCTCCATGGCTCTGATAAATATCTAGAATATCAATCTACACATTTGAGATATTGAGAAAAATAATATAATTAGTTCCTTGCACATTCAATAAAGAGTACGATAATAATAATAATAATAATAATAATAATAATAATAATAATAATGGTTGTTTGGGACATTTGAAATATATACATAATAAATATATAAATAATACAGTAATAAAAATCAATGACATTTGTAAATATGAAAAAGGGAGATTTTCAGATTTTTCATATGTACCTTATGACTAATGTACACACAGCTGTTATAAAGATTTCCATAAATTCATTAATAGTTCATAGGAAAATGTTAAAATAGAGGTAAGAAATTTAGTTTTGGTATATCACAGCCCTGTTAATTCTTTGGCCAGATGGTGTGGATTAATTGTATGGTGGACCAAAGGTTTAAGGAATAACGACCCCTTATAGCTGTTATAAAGTAAGTGATAACAGGTGCTATACACGATAACCCTTGCCCTGAAATGGATTAAAAGTATCACTTTAATTACTACTAAATTAAAATCTGTAATATAAATAAATAAATAAATAAATAAATAAATAATCCTTGTCACTTCAGTGCCTGGTCAAGCTTGATTATTTACTTAATAAAATGTACAATAATATTTATTTCAAATCAAGAGAAGATAATCAGGGTATCCACTGTTAAAAAAAAAAAGAAAAGAAAAAAGGCATAATTGATTAGGTGATTGCAACATAAGACATCTTCTGAGTGATTAGTTTTCAACAGCATTTTGAGTTAAGTAAGGTTATTGTCAGTAATGTACTATAATATAATAAGTGAATAAGTAGAGGTTTTGACCACCTCAGGTGACATTGACCCATGGATGGAGCTAAGTATTGTGCATAATGGGACCGGGGTGGATGAGGACAGAACCATCATGATTCACGGAGCTGCTCACTGCGCAGATATGAACCCTGCACACTCCAGGGACAAGCCCTCACTGAGCCAGGCCAGGAAGGTAAGTGATAGAGAGAGAGGGAGAGAGAGAGAGAGAGAGAGAGAGAGAGAGAGAGAGAGAGAGAGAGAGAGAGAGAGAATGATGGAAGCACAAAAACTGAAATAGATTCTGTGGGGAAACAGTAGTGGCATGTGTGCGAACAAAGATTGATTACGGTAATACTTTGGGTGAAAAGCCACCCTCACGTAACCCCCCCCCCCCTCCAACACACACACACACACACACACACACACACACACACACACACACACACACATACATACACACACACACACACAGACACAAAACACACACACACACACACACACACACACACACACACACACACACACACACACACACACACACACACTCTCTCTCTCTCTCTCACTCTCTCTCTATCTCCATCTTTCCACACACCCACACAAAAAACCACAAACACACACTTCTCACATTTTTCCTCTCTGTGCAGGAAATTGAAAGGCATGTTGTCATGTGGCTGAAGAGTGCAGCATGACTGCACATGCTCTGACCAATCCGCACGTTTGAAACATGATCACCTGACTGAACCACTTTGCTTCACCGTGAACCTTCTCTTCTGCCTTCTGTCAAATTATCTTATCCGGCTGCATGTGTGATATGATTGTGTGTCCAACTATGTGTCCGGATAGATAGTTACTAAACGTGTGTGGTTTGTATGTCGGTTATATCAATCGGCCCTTACTGAGAAAGATCTTCCAAGTTTGTGTGGGTTTTGTGGGTTTTGTGTGTAATAATAAAATGGTATTAATATTAGTTCTTGAGTGATGTCACTACTAACGTACAGTAATATTTATGGAAAGTCAGAGTGAAGAGTCTAACATGCATAAAGAATGTAACATTATTCCATCATGCTTTATGAATCAAATAAGCAATAAAGTATATATAGTGTGGTGTGATTATTTGATTTGTTTATTTGTTTTATGTTTTAACAAACTGAAATAAATAGTAAACATCAACCAACCTGCCAGCTGTAAACAAACCAGATGACTGATGATTAGTTAATTATGAATTTAGATGTAATACTATTACTATTTGTTCATAAAAATGCAATATGTTAGCGCGATGTTTCATCTTTTTTTGTAGCATTTCTGCGTGTTCTAAACTAATAGTAACTCTTAATTGTTTTTAAATGAGAAAATTGAAAATTCTGACATTTTTACTAAAATAAATAAATAAAATACTATAGATGTTGTGACTTTTTTAAAAGTATTGTAAATCTAATGAGGGCAATTATCAGTTTCATGCATTTTAGAATTTAATTTCTTATTTAATTTGTTTTTTTTTTCTAAGTACACACAATAATTTGAATTGTTACAGCAAAATAACAGAATAAAAAATATTTATACATTTTTGTCTATAAGAAAAAACATTTTAAAAAAGTTTCACATTTGGCCCTTGGAAAGAATAGAAAATGTCATTGCTACATTTTCCCTCCATGTTTTTACTACAATTTACCCACACCACTGTGTCAGTCCTTACAAAATTGAGTCACTTAGCTAAAATGGTATTAATTTGCATGAGCCGTTTATGTGTTCATATGTCAAAGCTCTTCAAGGTCAATTCTGTCGTACAAACTTTGTCATCTTCTGCGTATAGGTCAATTTTGCATAATGTTACTATGCTCAAGGGATTTCACTGTGATATCTCTATACCGTGGCATTCAGTAAGCAGGATTTAGCTAATGGATTCATGCAAAGTGGATACAAATTGGACCGTATGAAATACTACACGCACACGATCAGAAACAGAAAATCAATGTTAGCAGAATCTGCAAAATCTATTTGTGACTGAGCGAGTGTAAGGTGAGGAACAGCCAGTTGCCCCATGGCCATCTGTTTGGCTGTGGGTGGGAGGGGGTTGGTCCGAGTGTGTGTGTGTGTGTGTGTGTGTGTGTGTGTGTGGCTGGGGGTGGTTTGGGGGACAGGGGGTGTGTACTGCTCCTGCTGCTCAGTCCTGCCTCTTGCTGATTGATGATCTCCACTCCCCCAGGGTCGACCAGGTCATGACCTCCCATCACTGACCCCCCCACAGAGAGAGAGAGCACCCAGGGTCCACACACACATACACACACACACACAAACTAACTTGCATGCATACACTCTCTCACTGTCTTTCAAAAAAAATCTCTCTCTCTCTCTCTCTCTCTCTCTCTCTCTCAGGCATGCACGTCCATCGATAAAGGATTAGGACTTCATAAAACATTTACTATGTGCTTATAAGCAAATATACATATGTATATATGAATGTATTTATGTATATATGCTATGAATAACATGCCTACAAGCATAAAACTACTACAAATCACTTTTTAAACACATCTATTTAAACAATCTATTATTTATTTCCCTGCATGTTATGATGTCAGGGGTTATGAGGTCACTGGGATAACCATGATCCATTTATCTCCTAGCCCAGCCCTATCTACTAACCTTATCAGATCATGCCACCTACCAGTACCAATCATCAA